>JARHVA010000378.1:672500-1272500 GCA_037957365.1 Torreya grandis
CACTCTTGTCCCTATTTGAAAGGTATCTCCTAAGAGATAACTTGAAGGGGAAATCCAATATTGTGCATGGTTTAAAGGCATCTCCTAGGAGATACCTTTAATTTATTATAAAGGCCTTCAAAATATCACCCAGTAGTGCCTTCCATGTAAAATAAAATTACACTTATTCTTTAAAGGAGAAATCCACTCTTGTCAATTTTTGAAATGTATCTCTTAAGAGATAATTTGAAGGGGAAATACACTCTTGTATAGTTTGAAAGGTATCTCCTAGGAAATACATTAAAATTATTACATAGGCCTTCAAAATATCACCCAATAGTGCCTTCCCTATAAAGGAAAATTCCACTTGTTATTTGAAGGAAAAAATCAACTCATGTGCCTATTTGAAAGGTATATCCTAAGAGATACATTTAAGGGGAAATACACTCTTGTGCATGTTTTAAAGGTATCTCATAGGAGATACCTTTAAGGTATTACAAGGGCCTTCAAAATATCATCTAGTAGTACCTTCCATGTAAAGGAAAATTGCACTTGTTCCTTGAAGGAGAAACCCACTCTTGTCCCTATTTGAAATTTATCTCCTAGGAGATACATTTAAGGTATTATAGGGGCCTTTAAAATATCACTCAATAGTTATTTTTGTGTGAAGGAAACTTACACTTGTTCCTTGAAGGATAAATCCACTCTTGTGCCTATTTAAAATGTATCTCCTATGAGATACCTTAAAGGGAAAATCCACTCTTGTGCATGTTTGAAAGGTATCTCCTAAGAGATACATTAAAGGTATTACAGGGGACTTAAAAATATCACCTACTAGTGCCTTTCGTACAAAATAAAATTACACTTATTACTTCAAGGAAAAATCCACTCTTGTGCCTATTTGAAAGATATCTCCTAAGAGATACCTCTAAGGGTAAATACACTCTTTTGCATGTTTGAAAGTAACATTCTAAGAGATACCTTAAAGGTATTATAAGGGCCTTAAAAATATCACCTAGTAGTGCCTTCCATGTAAAGGAAAATTTCATTAGTTCAATGAAGGATAAATCCACTCTTGTCTCTATTTGAAATGTATCTCTTAGGAGATATATTAAAGGGGAAATCCACTCTTGTGCATGTTTTAAAGGTATATCCTAGGTGATAACTTGAAGGTATTACAAGGGCCTTAAAAATATCACCTAGTAGTGCCTTCCATGTAAAGAAAAATTGTACTTATTCTTTGAAGTAAAAATCCACTCTTGTCCCTATTTGAAATGCATCTCCTAAAAGATACCTTGAAGGGGAAATCCACTCTTGTGCATGTTTGAAAGGTATCTCCTAAGAGATAAATTGAATGTATTATAGGGGCCTTCAAAATATCACCTAGTAGTGTCTTTTGTGTAAAGGAAATTCTAATTATTCTTTGAAGGAGAAATCCACTATTGTTCTTGTTTAAAAAGTATCTCTTAGGAGATACCTTGAAGGGGAAATCCTCTCTTTTTAACATTTGAAAGGTATATCCTAGGAGATACATTTAAGGTATTATAGTGTCCTTCAAAATATCACCCAGTAGTACCTTTCATGTAAAGGAAAATTATTCTTATATCTTGAAGGAGAAATCCATTCTTGTGTTTGTTTGAAAGGTATCTCTTAGGGGATACCTTGAAGGGGAAATCCACTCTTTTTCATGTTTGAATGGTATCTCCTAGGAGATGCCTTGAAGGTATTACAAGTGTCTTAAAAATATCACATAGTAGTGCCAAAATAGGATATTTCACTTGTTGACCACTTGTTTATACAACTATCAGTAGTGCCTTCGATGTAAATGAAAATTCCACTTGTTATGTGAAGGAGAAATCCACTCTTGTGCCTATTTGAAAGGTATCTCCTAGGAGATACCTAGAAGGGGAAATCCACTCTTGTCTATGTTTGAAAGGTATCTCTTAGGAGATACATTAAAGGTATTCCTACTTTCATTGGCCCTTTGATCTTTAGAAGAATTGTTTTGGATATTTTGTTCGAAATAATTTACTCAAAAAAATTGAACTTACGATTTTACCAAAAAGGGACTTTTTTTTGGGATTTTTGTGTGGAAAAGTTATTGAATGGAAATTAACCTTGGGACTCATTTCCATGGACAAAACATCCAAAAAAAATAAGGACTTTACATCTTTTCTAAAAGAATTCAAAATTTATTTTCGGGCTTTTTTTATGCAAGCAAAATGCCCAAAGGGTAATTGCCCTTCAGACTTTTTTCCATGGAAAAAAAATCTAAAGCAAATAAAACTTACACTTTTCCCAAAGGAATTATACTTACCTCTTTTGTCTAATAAATCAAACCTCTAAACTTTTTCCAAAGGGAAAGTACCCTTTGGAGCTTTTATGATGGGTAAAAAGTCAGAAACAAATAAGGAATTTACATCCTTTGGATAATATGCAATTATTTCAAACATTTTTCTCATAGTGAAATCCCTGAAGGGAAAGTTCTCTTTAGATTTTTTTTAGTGAACAAAAGTTTTGAAATAAATGACCCTTCAAATGTTTTGTGAAGCACTTGGCCTGATGCAAGTAAGATCTGGCCAAGACATTAAATCCTTGAGAATTTTTATAGTGGACAAAATGTTTGATGGAAATAAGTGTTCAAAAATTTTGATTGAGAAAAAATCTCAAAGACCTATTTCTATCAAACATTATGTTTGTGCAAAAATACCAAAAAATTCTAAGGGAAAGACACATTCACCAAGAAAAGACTAGATTAGGACATAGCCAATTTTCATGTGAACTTGATATTTCATAGGAGGGCTTAGAGATGGAAGTTGGGCTAAGGAATTAGGAATTTACACTTTACAAGGGCCCAATTGCTTCAATGTAATTTTGGGCACTAAAACTGGCTCTCATATGAGGATACATACACCTTACAAGTGTGAAAAGAATGATAAAGCATAAGACTAGGTGCCAATCCATTGGGCTACAGAGTCAATATCTAGAAATTTTATCAAACATGCATGAATTCATAAAAAAAATATGGTACACTAACAAAAAATAGATTAGGAGGATTTGAAAAATGAACACATGAAAAAAAAAACAAGAAGCGAAACTATACAAGCAAGGTCCAAAGCAGAGGGGCAACAAAGCAATGAAAATACAAGTAGTAATTTTCAAAGAGGTTATGTGACCAACTAGATCATAGTTCCAATAGTAATTGATTTGGTCAAGTCTAAGCTCTGCTAACTTGTCCTTATGAATGATCTATTCTCTCAGCTTGTAGCTTATAATTTTACCTAGGGCACCATGTCAATCCACCCTCCCATCTTGAACTTATTGATTAGAGTGGGATTCTTGAATTTGTATGCCATGGTTTACTTGGGGAGAAGCCATGAATTCAACACCTTTTTCATATTATTATCTTGATTTCATGAAGCTAGTCTATGTTTGTCAAAATAAGCATCTAGTGATGTTAATGACAAATACCTTTGAAAATATACTTTATATATGCATACTACAACCATTTAGTTCTATATGTGGTGTATAAAAGTATCATGCATAACCATGCCTATGAATAATAAGTCTCAAAGGAGGTCAATGCATGGCATCAACTTGGGCTTGGCCATAGCTGAATGCAATCCATATCTCTTAAGTGCTAGCAAGTCTATGATGAAAGTCACTCTGAGGGAGATAGATTTCCATGCAATGAAAACATGTTAATATAATTAACAACATCCCATAATTGAAATTAGTCCCCATACCTATTGTCAAAAATGGTGGCATCATAAATTGTGTCCTTGAATTTAGTTGAGTCCTTGATAGAAAATGGTCATGGTAGAAGTGATCCCCTAAATGCCTTAGATGAAGATGCCATTGTAATTATGCATAGTTTTTGTATTTTGTTTACATGCTTTGTGTAAAAATATCCTTCTGATAATCACTTATTTAATTTTAATAGTCTCATGAGTAGTTAGGGCTTTTCTTTTAAAGGATAGTAGCTGAGTTTGAGCTCATTCAAGAGAAATTAAGACATCAATTGTTGCACATCATGTATATAGCCTTTAGCATTAAATTCTAGTTTGTTATAAATGCTTGACATTTAGATGTTTTGTATTTTATGCATAGTTCATATCTAGTTAGTTTAGTTATCAAGTATCATTAGTAAGAATAGGAAGTATTTTGCTTTATTGGCTAAATATAGCAAGCTTTTGGTAGTTGGGAAACATGAGTCAAGTTTTGTGTTGTGACCAATCCTAAAAACTATCCAAACAATTTTTTTGAAAATAAAGGCTGATATAAAAAAACCCAAAGAGAAAAATCATCGATAAAAGATAAGTCATTCAGAACATTTATTCGTACAAAATTTCCAATGCAAAAACTTTGAAAAAAAAAGCTTAAAGACCAAAAGTCTTGAATAAATTTTTTGAAGACCAAAATCTATCAGATATAATGTTTAAAAAAAAACCTAATGACAAAAATCTAATAATATGGCTCAATTAAAATGCCTAAAAACCAAATCTTGGATACATTTCCTTTGAATAAAACTAAATCCTAGAAAGGTCCTTTAAGTTATCATCCAGTAATGCCTTCGGGGTCAAGGAAAACTCCACTCATGTGCACGTTGAAGGTGTCTCCTAGGAGATAATTTCAATGTTTCCTCTAGTGTATGACAATTCCCTTTGAATTAACTCCTAAGATATTCCTTTTAAGGGCCTTGTATTTCCTTGAAGCATGGCAAAGCTCTTGGGTGTACTTCTTGTTCAATACAAAATGATGCAATGATGGATTTTCCTTGTTTAACTCTCTCTTGATGATCTTATGAGGTCTAAAATTTTAATGGGTTTCACATTGAATCATAGAATAAAGACACCTTTACCCCTTTATAAGATCTAGAGAATTCCTTATACACAATAATCAATGTATTGTTAATAACCTTATTTAATTGAAATACCTATTTACTCATTGAATCCTTTTTGCACCACAATAATGATGGGTAAGTTCAACCTCAAGGTATCTACTATGAGACTCCTTCAAGTGCCTTATAATACCTTGATGGGTGACTTGAAATTATCTCCTTAAGGGTAACATGAAGGTATCTTAATGGATGAGATAAAGTCCCTATGGTCTTAATATTTACCTTTGAAGATGGATTCTCCATGGACAAGTGTTTTTGGAACCAATGTTTGTTGTGAGAAGGTGTTGCACACACATAGACAAACACAGTCAAGTATTCTGGGAAAGTTTGATATAGGGAAACTCAAAGATCTAGGCCAAAGGTTACTCCTAGAAAATACCTTAAAGGAGAAATCCACTCTTGTGCCTGTTTGAAAGGTATCTCATTGAATCCCTTATACACCTCAATAACACTAGGCAAGTTCAACCTCAAGGTATCTATGGATTGTAATACACATTTTGATGTTTTTGGGTAGTTAGCCTTTTCGTGGGAAGTGGTCCCTATTTTTAATAATAATTCTAGAGGTAATTTTTATGGGGAAATGCATCACCATAACACTTCTTCTAAGCATCATGGAAATCTTGGAGGTTATTTCACATATCATAATTTCATCTGACATCTATAAATATTTCAATAGGAAATTGTTCACTGAGAGTGAGATTTTGAGGCATCAATAGTATCCACTAAGAGATTCCTTCATGGGTAACTTTAAGGTATCTTGTAGGAGAACCTTGAGGATATTACAAACCTTAATAACATTGGGTAGGTTCAATCTCTAGGTATCCAATAGGATATTCCTTTGAGGTCCTTATAATACCTTCATGGGTAACTTAAAGGTATCTCCTAAGAGGTACCTTGAAGATATTAAAAGGACCATAAAGGTAAAGGAAAATTTAAAAGGTAAAAGGTAATTATTTATATCTAAAACTATTAACATAATAAGTAAAATTGCTAAAGTAAATTGAGGTGGAAAGAACATATACATAGGAGGACCTAAAATGCATGCTCTCCAAAGTATTAGAAGGCCCTTCAAGTTATCAAGCTATAAAATAGTAGTGTTTTTAAGGTGAAGAAAAGTTCTACTGGGAGATACATTTAATGTCCCTTTGAATGTATAACATCACCCTTCGAGGTGTCCACTAGGAAATTCATTTTAGGGACTTGTAGTACACTTGTAATACCATCATGGTTAAATTGAAGGTATCTCCTATGAGATGTCTTGTAATAAAAATTCACTCTTGTGCATGATTGAGAGGTATCTCCTAGGAGATACCTTGAAGGTACCTATTGATGGGCATTTTGACACTTATTAGAAACATACTTCCCCTCATCTTTCTTGTTTGAAACAAATGTTCATGGATTCCTTTGCCCATCAGATTATATTGGCTAGTGCACATAATTTATTTTTGGTTTGGTCATACCTTATTAGTGTAAGTACAAGTTAATGTATTTATTACAAATATTTAATATGTGTTTTATATTATAGTTTAGAATTAACATTTGTTGATATACATTTAATCACCACTTAATCAAAAAAAAATTTCATGAATCGATGCAATAGGAAACTTAAATTTTATAAAATATTAATATTTTAATTATTTAAATTGATTTTTAGAATGTCTTCAGATGAAAAAGGAATTCCCACACTTAAAAGGTAGAAGGCCTCACTCAAAGAGAATTTGGATAAAAGATAGAAAAAGGCCGCCTCACTCCAAGAGAATTTGTATAGAGTACCATTTAAACTACCAAAAATAAAATTAAATCCACATCAACATCTTATATTTTATGTTGGTGACAATATTATTTTTGATAATTGGTATTTTTAATTGTTTAGTCCACCAAACATGCACACAGATATATACTTATTTAGCACTACATTGGGAAAACAATCTTCTTTGATTGGAATGATCCTTACCTATGATAAGGATGAAATTGAAGATGCCCTTGAATTTTAAATAGAATAATGGAATGGAGAAGAGGGAATTATATATTGACATATAATTAATTTCAATAAATTTTCAACCAGTAAAATGAAATTGACAAAAAATAATTTTTCTCCTTGTGTGAAACATTTGGGTTTCATTTAAATAACTATGACAACCTTCAACATTCTAGGTTGATAGATATATATAATTTGGTCATTATAATATAAAATATGTTTAAATAAAAATATAAACAAGGTGAAACAACTTCTACTTGCCACCATGCAAATATGTATTTAAGATACCCTATAGTCATGACAGAAAAAACATTAAAGAAAATAAGACAAGCAAGGGCAACATATTTGTATGCATATTTAAAAGAGGCCATACAAGTAATTACACCAATGGAGAAAAATAATATCAAATAAAAGGTTATAACACTTTTGTTGACACAAACTTCTTATCAAACACACAATGAATTATCTACATGGGTATATTTCCTCTATCAATTACACCTTGAACATTCTTGTAGAGCTCTATGAATTGGGGGATGCTAATATCAAAATAAGAAATATGAATGAAATATGGGTGAATGCTATAATTCATTCATTTTTAAAACATAATGAGGTTCTAATGAAGGATTCTTTGTTAATTCATTTTAATCCAAGAAACCCTAAATATATTATTGAATCAAAGGAAGTCCTAGAAGATATGATGGAGAAGAAAATTGTAAGGTTCAAAATTGTAGATGTCAAACACATAATTTCAACATAATAAAGAATTCTTTCAGAGGAGGACTATAATTCAATATCATTGAGAAATACATTTTCTTTTAGAAGGGAAATATTTCTAAAAACTTGTACTCGGTTTCATATTGTGCACAAAATATGTAACTAATATAATGAAGCCAACGAAATAATTTATAAGGCTTCATTTGTATAAAGAGTTTGATCTGCCTGAGATTTTATCAAATTGATAGGTTATAAGAATATTAAAATATTGAAACAAAGTCAAAATAAATACATGAACAAAATAGACACTTGTTCACACGAATGAAATATTCAACACAACAACTGCAAGAGATAAAATGCCTTCTTTTCATGGAATAGTTTATTTGGGATTGTTTTGATAAGGCGTTTGATTTTTTTGAAATTTGTACTTTACTTGGTTTAGATAAAAAATATTTAAATATGATTGATACAATATTACTTAAAAATATTCAAGGGCTTTTAGACAAACAAAAAATAGAACTAGCAGATTTATTGGAAATAAGGTTTATTTCCTTCTTGAAAACCCCTAAATATAACAAAATAGATACTTGGTGCAAAAAGGTTAAGCTGGAAAGTAACATATTATCAAAAATTATAGATTATTTCATTAACCATGATATGACACTACCATTAGACAAAATAATCACACCTAAAGAGGTAACATAGTATTTTATAATTTTAGTGAAAAGGTTTGATGATTTGTGTGTCCTGAATGAAGGTATTTTAAAAAATAAAAAAGTATAAGAAGCATTATCTAAAGATTCATTAAGCATATTTAAAAATTATCTACACAATGATGGTTTTTAGCTTCCCAGGATAGATACAAAAAGATTCTGTGACCATTACAGGCCCTTATGTCTTTGGGCATTCATTTTATAAGATTTTAGTGAAATATTCATTCTTGGTTTGAACATCGATTTGATAATTATTGATATTTTTTATCTCACTAAAGTTTTTAAGGAATAACATCTTCACCTATTTATTTAGGCATTGATTGATAAATTTATTGTTTGGGCTTTTAATGTATTCATCATCCACAAATTAAAACATTTTTTGGTATTCAAGACTCTCTCAAGAATTTGTGTGTTGGTGATTTTCATTCCATGAAATGTATTAGTGTCATACTATGGGGTACATTTAGTAATGGATAAAATTGGACACATATTATAGGTATCAATTTTTATCAAGATTCTGCTCATTTTTAGCTACAAGGTTTCAACCTCTATTCACAACAAAGTAGATTAGAGAGAGGTTTTGACATCTACAAAGACGTACCAACATTTCAAATGATTGGTTCACATAAAATAATAAGGCCATTCAAAAATGAACTAGATAACATATTTTGGGAGAAACTTATCTCTACTTTCAATGATTTAGATGCATGTGATGTACTAGGGGTATATACAGGATCTAGATTGGTGTGTGCTTGTACAAAATTACAAATAAATTTATCTTGCATTATATAAAATGAAGAACAAACAATTTTTAATGTTCAATTTTAAATTTTTTTGACAAATTCAGAGCAACCAATATAAGAATAACTGATTTGATTAGTACCAGGTGCATAAATTTTTTAATTTATTTTATAATCATGCTTCCTTTTCTAAATATAACATATTAACAATTTTTTGGTGTGTATGCTTTATTTTTCAAACCTAACAACTTAGCAATATTTTTGTTTGTAGCACTAATGGCATTGCATGCAAGTAAAAAAACAATAATAATGGAAGATCATATCAATGAACATGACACATTGCAAGTTGAAGAAGGTAAGATAAGATCATGTATATTTTTTAAATTATATGATTTTTTATTTATCAACGATTCATAATACTAATGGAGTATTTATTCATCTATTTAGGTCTCAATTAAAATAATTTACAATGCAGCTCTAGAAGTTTGTGTCTCCAACACAACAACCCATGACACAGATCTATAGGTTGGTGCCTCCATGAAAATGACACAAGGTAAATTTCTACAAGACAAATTTTTAAAATACAAATATAAAATCAGTTTATGATGAGAATTTTTATTTACTACATAATATAATACCTTGTAGGTAATAAAAGAACCAAAGTTTCAATGAAAGAGTGTACCCATACGAACTATAAAAAGGCCAAAAAAAGGTGAAAAACCCTTTCAATAAATGTGTAATTACAAAATTTCATACAAGTCTAGAATATATTAAAACTATTTATTTATTTAAAAACATTACAATTGAATTTTTCCTCATGAACAGGAGATTGTAGAAGACAATAAAATATAGACTTGCATCAACTTGGGATTTAGAAGTGTGGGTTCATTTTATTGTTGTGTAGACTTGAATGTGGTAGTATTTACCCATTAAAATGTTTCTTATATGTTTAATTTACCCATTACAATGTTTTTTACATGTTTAATTTATACCCAATTTAAAATAACACAATATATGCTATATTATATTTTCAATACAATAAATTTTGATGCAGAGTATCCATGTGTTCCTTATCAATATAAAAACAATAAAGTATATTGTGCTCCAAATAATTATATTGCTATTGATTTAAATAGTTTTTAATTTGATGTGTCTTATTATAAGTATAGGAAGGGGGTTCAACTATTAAGGTGTATATTCATTTGAATTTAGTGATAGTGAATTATGGCTTAGAAGAGTAAATCTTTTTTTTTGTTATGATGTGTTGTATAAACATAAATATGTATTGGTATGCATAAGAATAGTTGATACTTTCATTACTGTAAGAATATATATGTTGGTTGATCAATGTTAAATTCCTATCAATTTCTATGAGAAATGAATTATGGAAAAGCAAGACTATTTTAGAATTTGATAAAGTCATGGTCAAGTTATAAGTATTCAATATGAACATTTATATGTTGGTGACATAATTTAAATTGCATACATATGCAAGTTGTGTCCTAGCTATCTATTAACATTTAATTCACTTTATTTTCTTTTAATTTTTGATATCCTTCTATCTACGAAAGATATATATTTGGAATGCTACAATTTAATGCATTAAAATCTCTTAAGAGCTCTTCCCATATCCTCCACTGACTTCTATCTACATCTAGACTCCTCCAATGGATGTTATAAATGCATGTATCTAGACTCTTCTAGTGGATTTTATAAATACATATATCTACAATGTTATCTACATGCCTAAGAGCATCCTAGCTGAAGTTGGTAGACTATGAGAGAAGTATTACATCAATGGCAACCAGTAGCAACGCAGATTTGGTAGGAATGAGTGAGTGCATATTTAGGAAGGATATGTATTTGGCACGGGCCTCATAATGGCCATGGAAGTTATGTTGTCTTATTGAGCATGTAAACTAATCACTATTCATGTAAAATTTGTTTAATTAATTTTGACTGTAATTCTTGAATGAATTAATATGAATGATAAAATAATTTGTCAATTATTGTCTTTGTTCTTTGATATGTGTTTGAATGGATCTTTATATGTTTCAATAGTGAATGGTTTGGTAGTTCTATCTGTATGTTTACATTTTGATGTCACTAGTTATTTTTTCAACTATTTCAATACTCCAAGTGGTTTTATCATTTTGCATTGTAAGTGGTTGCCACTCTAAGTGGTCTATCAGTTCCTACATTATATGCATATGCATGTTACAAAACTAGAAATATAAATGATACATCTATGTATAATGAGTATAGTTACAATGTTCTTGAGCATGCATTTATTTTTATATATGCTTATATGAATCTTTATAAGATTTAAGGAAATGTAAATGAAAATGAATCAAATGAAATGCATTATGTTTTTATGTTAAAATAAAAAATGCAAATCAAAAGTGCATCAACAACCAATCTAATAACATGTAAAATATTTTCTTAGAAAATTTCCATATTATATTTCTTATAATATAATATTGTTAATAAATGATTAATTTCTTTTTTAACAAATTTAAAACATTTCAAAAGAGGAGCTAAAACGAACTTGTAAAAAACTATTGATTTTGGGGTTGGATGAATTATTATTTGTTGTACAAAAAATAAAAAGATATGCAAATGCATGATATGGGAAAAAATAAGATTATAAAATAAAAAATATGTTATACTAAATTCAAGATCATTCCAAATAAATTTTGAAGGTGGCATTGTGGTCTTTATCTTACATTGGCATTTGGTCATGTTAGATATCCAAATACCACCCAATAGAGTTTATATTCTTTCAAGCTTGACCCATATCTGGACTAACATCAGAATGGTCTAAGGCTATGGGATGACTATAACTATACAAAACCTCTAGGATTTTTTATGAGGCTAGCTCTTCAGATTTTATAATTTATACCTTTACTTATAATATCTAAAACTAGTTGGGGGAAAAGAGTTAAGAGATTTGTGTAAATTAAAACCTATTCTAACATATGGTGATACACCAAGAATTTATTAGATCGACTCTTAAGCTTGGACTCCTTGACACACTAATGAACTATGAAAGAAGCTAATGCAATGCTTACTATAGTTTCTATGCAATAATATTTTTTATAGAGTTCATTTTGATACACTTAGACTAGGGAACAATGAAAATAAGGTCTAGTTAAAGACACTTAAATTTGACTATCCACTATATATTTGAGAGATCAATGTTAAGACACACTATATGACCTAAAAATAAAATTTCTAGCACTTTGGCTGAGTTTGGACATATAAAAAGTAGATAAAAATAAAAAATTTCATATTAAACAAACACAAAACATTAAATACAGATTAGAAAATAACTAGTAAAATACTCTATTCACTACTCTAAGAGGTGTCAAATATAATTCTAGCAGATTCTAGTCATACCTGTTGAGGGATCCAAAACAATAGATCAAAGGTTATATTTATAATAGAAGGGAAGTGAGAGAGGGATTTTTGGAACTCAAAAGGGAATCAAATGAGTTTAAACCCATTTGAATAGCTATTATAACTACCTCCATAAATCAAGCTCATTTAAACACTTCTTGATTGATCTAGGTCACTCCAGTCCATTGCATCATTATAATATCCTCTCAGTGATGCTCCATGGCAGTTGAAATGGTGAGATAAAGTTGTTTTTACTTTATCCTAATGCAAAATTGCTCATTATTAGTTTGTTGATGAGTGCCAAAGTGGAGAGAGGAATCACTTTCATATAGTTGGGTATGGTGACTATTGTATAAGTCCACATGTTTGCCTTTATTTTCATGCCATATGTCACTTGTTACTCATTATGAGGATAAGATCCTCATGCCTTAAAACTAATAGAGTTGAACTATTTATACTTTGATTAATATTTTGTTGAGTCATGATGAGAATCCCCTACCATATCTCATTTGTATTCCCCTATGGAGTCTTAATGGCATCATCCAATCCTTAAATATCCACTCTTGGTGAAAACTAAAACATGCTCAAGTTTATCACCACTCATGCTTACTTTATTTGGTCAAAAACTAACCCTTCAACCTCTATCTAAGTCATTTGGGCTCTCCTTGGTTTGATTTTCCATCAAATAATGACTCAGATCCTTTACCTCTTGACTTAACTCACTGCATTGATCTCCCTGATTAGAATGAACATGATCTATAGATCCTTTACTAGGACTCACACACTTATTCCACTTTACCATCATACCTTTGAATTTAGGGCTTGTTAACTATTTGAGTTGCTTGTGTGTCATTGATCTTGGATCTATGATTGAATGCACACCATTGATTTGATTTGGCGCCATTATCCTATCTTTACCTATTCATCATTAGATTTACTCTGAGCACCTGAGATTTGGACACTTGTCAAGATTATACTCAGTCAGGGATCCATTTGATGATTTTTTAAATCCAAATGGCTATTTTCAAGGGCCCAAACTTAATGTCTATGTGAGCATCATTGAGAAATTTGAACTTCAATAGTTACTTGTCATGGCTTGAATTTGACACCTATGGGGATGTCTTAGACCTTTTAAATTCAAATAGTTATTTCCCATAGCCTAATATTGACATTTGCACACCTATCTAGATCAAAAATTCTATGAGCTATTTCTTTTGTACCTTTTATTAGACATTTTATGTGGTCTTGGTGTCTCGACCACTTTCTTTGAAAGAAATTATTTGCCTTATTTTTGCCTTGAACAATTTTTCCAGATATAAAATTTGAAAGAATTCATGTCTTTAGGATATCTGTCTTGGATAAAATTTCCAAAAGAAATCATTCTTAGTCTTTTGACTCAAAATAAAATCTCTAAAATAATTATACTTTTGGGAAAATTATCCTAGACTATTTCCCTAAAAGAATTAGTGCCCTTAAAATTTCCCTTCGTAACTTTGAAAAGTGCATTTTGGATATTTGTCTTGGTTACTTTCCTGAAAGAAAATGACCCTTAAAAATAATTACTTTAGACCTTTTGGTGAAGTAAATTACCCTTCAAAAAAAGTGTTTGGGACAATTTGTTACAAAAAATACCTTTCAAGAACATGTATAGGACACTTTGCTGAAATAAATATCCTTTAGGATTTTTGAAGAAGATACCTACTCGAGAAACTAGCCCTTTGAGATTTTTGTATTGGACTATTTTCCTGGGAAAAGACCCTTCGAGAAAATTGTCTTGGCCAATTTTATTGAAAAATATACCCTTTTTAACTTTTGAAAAGGACCCTCTTAAAATAAATGACTCTTCAGGGAAATTGTTTCAAAAAAAAAATCCAAAACAATTTTCGACACATAACCCAAAAACCCAAAATAAAATTCCCCAAATAATTCCAACACTTAGCCAAATAAAGTGGGAAAAAACTCCTAAAAGAATTAAGCCTTGTGATTTTTTTTAGGCTTTGTGTGGAACACTTTCTCCAAAGGAATTTTGAATGCTACACTTAGCCAAAAGTTGAAAAGGTGTAAACTTAGGATTTTTTTGGCCCTGTTCTTATGACTATTCAACACCATGGAAACTTACTTAGATCCCTTCACTTACAATGTTGAGCCTGATTCTCAACCACCTAGTCCTCTTAACAATTAGAACCTTGCTCATCTATCTAAAATCGGTAGAAGTTTGGTATGTGGACCAAAATGGCCAACATTTTTACTGACTCAACTGGCTTGACCAACTTATTGGTCATCTATCCCAGACAATGATGACTAGTCAAATGAAAAAATACTTAAAAAAAGACTTTAATTGACTTATAAAAATATTTTTTAGAGTAATGGGGGTTTGCAGGGGGGACAACAACATAGAAACAAAAGACAAAGTGAGAACCTAAACTAAAAACTAAATAATTAAAAAAAATCAACAATGTGCAAAAGTACTTGGAGGAAAAGAACATATCTATCTACTAATGTACAAGGGGAAAGATATGGAACTAGTAGAAGAACATGAGATACCTCCCATTGATAAGTATGTGAAGGATTTCTCTATTTAATCTATAAATCTTGAAGGCATTGATATATTTACAACTTATGATGACAAAGGGTGTTGTCAAACTTGGAGTGTTTTCTTGGTTTTGCACGATCCTCATCCCATTTGAGGGTTGTCACCTTAATAGAATGTCTTTGATGAATATCTTTTGTCAAAATTCATATTAAATTGATGTTGGTTAGTCTACATGGTATGCATGGAATCATCACTTATTTCCTCTAATTCTCTTAATTCATTCATTCTGACCTCCATTACATCACTCTATAGAATCTTTAGTTGGTATGTAAACTCTGAAGATGGAAGCTCCAATGAAATTATCAGCCTTGTTTCTCTTCCATATACTAATAAATAATATGAGTTACCAATGTCCTTCTTGGGGGTGATTCTATTATCCCATAAAGTAGTCTTCATTTTTGTATGCCAAGACCTTTGATTATCTTCCAGTGTTCTTTTGACGATCTAAATCATATTCTTGTTTGTGGACTCAGCTAGTCCATTACGCTATAAATAGTAATTTGATGAAGATGTCAAATAGATACCTTACTCAAGGGCCCACTCACATACCTTTTTACTTCCAAATGCCAAAGAATTTTATGATATTATGGTGGAATGTGTTCCAAAATGGGTGACTAGGCTCTCATAGAACTCAAGTACATAGTTCTCATTTACTTCTTTCAAGGGAACTACTTCCACCCATCAGGTAAATTAGTATGTATTTTTCAAGACCCACTTATGGCTAAGACTAGATGAAGGATTAATCATGTCAATGAAGTCTAAACCCCATTGCATGAAAGGTTGTTCAACCTAAATAGGGTTTAGTGGGATAACAACTAATTTATATTTCCCTATAAACATTGAAATTTTTTCACACTTCCTCACCCATGAATGTGCATATCTAAATAAATTGGGCAAAAAGTAACCAGCTTTGATGATTTTTATAGCTATGGTCCTAGTTGAATAATGACCCCCTAAAGGACTATCATGAAATTGCTTGATAAGCTTATCAAATTGGTTAGTTTCAACATATCTTAAGAGCATACCTCCAATGTCTTTTTTGAACAACACTCCATCAATTAGAATGTATGGCACTAATTACATCATGAAGTATTTTCTTTGTGATGTATTGAAACCCATTATACACTCTCTTATTTGGATAAATCTATAAATATCATGTGTCCAGCTGGATGGAAGCGTAGCTTCATATTCCTATTGGGTGTCTTGAATTACCAAAACTATCTCCTTTTCTTCTCTCACATCTTTTGCAAGATGTTCACACAATCCCTTACCTTAGACTAGCTTTATGACCCTGACTTAAATGTCATTCTGCAGACACTTAGTGACCCATCCAAATCTCTTTTCATTTAAGTCTATATTGAGGATAAAATCCTTCACACTTGGATGAACCACTATTAGCATAATATTATTGCTTGAAACCAGATGTTTGAATTTATTCAAACTTATTACAAAAACAAGTACATGTTTTTTAACAAATTTATATCTTTCCTCATAACCTTACAAAGCTTGATTGAAAAAATCAATGAATTTCTCTAGACCATCATTCTACTACATAAGCATAACTAAAATGCATCTAATGTAGATAAGGCATACAAATAAAATTCCTTATTAAAATATGGATTTATAAGTGTGGGGGCATGAGATATGGCCTCCTTGATGGCCTCAAAGCTTCTCTTACCTTATATTTTCCATGTTACCTCTTTTCCTTTTCTCAACATATGAGTGAGAGGCTTGACCATATCCACAAAGCCTAGATTGAACCTCCTAATGAAGTTGATCTTATCGAAGAAGCTTTGCAACCCTTTCTTGTGTTTAGGCAGTGATAGAGAAAAGATTTCTTCTATCCTCTTTAGGTCAATGGAAAGACCATATTTAGACACCACATGTCTAATAATTATTCCCTCATGCACTAAAAAATGCATTTCTTTGGATTAAAAAAACTCCAAATTGTCTGTATCTATAAAAAAACAACTCTCAAGTGCATTATATGATCATCAGGATTATTTGAAAAAACTATCATATAATAAAGATAAACTAAAACCATATCATTCAAAATACCATGAAAAGCAACATCCATTACTCTTTGGAAGGTGACTCCAACATTAGAGAGTCCAAAGGGCATTTTACAATATGCATAGGTGCCCCATTTTTTAGTGAAGGTAGTCTTATACCTATCTTCCTCTTTGACCATACCTAATTATAGCCAGAATAACCATCAAGAAATGAGAACCTTTGAGAACTTGCCACCTTTTATAGAATTTGATCCATGAAGGGTAGTGGGTAATGATTCTTTAGGTTCACCTTATTAAGGTCCTTTAAGTTAACATATAAATGAATCTCTCCTTTCATTTTCCTTACTAGCACAAGGTTTTCCACCCAAGAAGAATGCTTAATTGGAATTATTATCCTTAATTTAATCAATTTATAGAGTTCTATTCTCAGGCAATCCTCCACTCTTGGGTTGACAGGCATCTATTTTTGCTCGACTAGTTTGACATCCAATTCAAAATCAATATTATGTTGTGCTAATCTAGGATCAAACCCTTTCAAATATTTATACTCCCAAGAAAATATATCAAAAAATTATTGGCACAAAAAAAAATGCAACTCTTTCTATATTGTATTGACCTTTTTGAGCTTCAACAACCTGCCCTTAAAGATCTCTATCTTTTCATAGTAGTCTTCTTTAGCTAAGATGCATGCTTTCCCTTTTCTTACTTGGTAATATTCATTGAAGATGGTTTCTAATGTCACAATCCCTTTGAGCAGATCATTAGACATCAGTTGTGTAGATATGATTACATAACATGATTAGTCAAACATTAGTCCAATAAATCAAAGGAGAAATGCATAAGATTAAATTGAATTAAGCCTATCTATTCATGTGGGAATTATAAACTCTCACTCTTTTTGGCCCTCTCACTCTAAGATTCTACATGGAAAAGATTAGTGAGTTGCTTGAAAGAGCTTTGTTGCCAAATTTGTGGCATGAAGTCCCATTGGGCATGTCAAAATATAGATAATATTACATAACATGATTAGTCAAACATTAGTCCAATAAATCAGAAGATAAATGCATAGTAAACCAAATTAATCCTATCTATTCATTTGGGAGTTACAAATGATAGCAAGAAATAAATGAAAAAAAGTAATGTCATATTACCTTCCCAAATGGATTCACCATACAAATGTGGCTCAAAATCATATTCTCCCTTTATCAAGAGCTCTTGTCTTCAACAACAATGGTGGCCAACTCCTTCAATGCCTCAATAAATCCTTGTAAAACCTAGGCTCATGATTTGGAATTGCTCAACTAGCCTATCAATGAATATTGTATAAAAAATCAATGATCAAATATAAAGGATTATGGAGACAATTAAGCATAATAACTTTGCACAAATCAAACTTAAAAATGATGTTCATGGCCTCTCTATTTATAGATTTTTGAGATTGATCAAAATCAACCTGAACTATCCATCTCAAGATTAAGATGTGTGGCTAAGGATTAATCCAACTATATAATTAAAATCCTTAAATATACCTCATAAATATTTGGGATAGAGGGGCATTGAAGAGGCATGGAGGGTCTTAATGAGGCATGGGAGACCCATAATCTAGATATTTGTGGCCTAGGGATGCCTTCCCAAGAAATGATGTTATTAGGTGATGCAGTTAATAGAAATCAATTTATAAAAATAAATATTTAACAATTCTCATGGAAAATCCACTTAAGATCTTTATTTGGATCAATTATCCTTAAACAAGGTAAATCAACATTTGTGTAATTATTTAGAAATTGGTCCTCAATTAATCAAAATGGTCATAATATCTTGTTATCAGCTTGAAATTTGACTAGATTTGAATTAAATGCCAATGTTAGATTTATTGGATCAATTATCCGATTTAAGATGATATCAACACTAAATAACAAGGGTATATACCTTGTGTAAGAGATTTGATAGAAAATAACAATCCAGGGCACCTAGGTGTAAAATTGGCATTTTTGACTCGAAATGATCTGATAAAAGTTAGTTGCTTCATAAATTACATTACCCCATTTAGGGATAATTTGACCTAAATTGGAACTTGTAAATGAAAATTTTTAATTATTTAGGGTGTTTTAATGATTTTTGACCTAAAATGTGAATTTGAGTGCAATTCGAGTAAGATTGATAATTTCAACAAAAATGGTGTTTAGAATTAGATGTCTACATTTTGACCCTATTTGAGAACGTATAGTGAGACATTTAGACAAAGAAATATATTTTAAAATAAAATATTTTTCAAGAAGAAATTATAACAAATGCATGATTCACCCTCGAGAGGACATACTAGGATGAAAGAGAAGGATGAACTCTTGACAAGAGAGAGAAAGTGAGAGATTAACTCATGGAATAGATCACATCTAGATGAGCTAAATATTTCACACATGATTATCATCAATTATAAAAATATAATTAGAGGTAAAATAGGCCCCAAAATATGGGAGGAATGTGAAAGATACAATCCATAAATGTAAGGGAAACACTTTAAACGCACCTAATTTGAGAGTACACACTACACTCTTACAACATTAATCAATCCTGAGACAAGTTGCACACTAAATATTGCCATCATGGGTATTAGTATGGATATCTTAAAATTAGAGGAAAAGAGAGAATGTTTTGATTTAGGAAGGGAAGCACCACTAGAATGGGGTCTCCAAAGAGAAGATAATAAGAAGTTCCTTAGCAGAGCAAAATGTGATTGTGATAAAATAGTTTTACCCCAGTAGGGCAAATTTTGATCATTGATAAAGAATAAAAAGTGGTTTTACCCTATAAAGATGATTTTATACTAATATTATTTATATTTTGTGCGCTAGTGTGGGTAATTGTAAATAAAAATAGTTCAAGGATATAGCCTAAAAGATAAATTAAAGTGAACAAGTGTAAATGTACATGCGATGGTGTAATGGCTTAGAAAGCCACATAAAACCCAGCATATGAGAATGCAAAAAGTGATGAGAGAGATGAAAATAAAAATAGAGATGGTTGAGCTAGCTCCAAATGTATAAGACAAGTGGATGTTGGTTACATAGTTTAATGGACTCATGTTCTAACATGAACTTCAAGCCAATGTAGTTAACACAAGTTTGGGAGAAAATGGAATGAGGAATGATGAAAAATGACCAAGAATTGATTATAATCACAATGTATGTGAAGATATTCACGTCTAAACATAGATTCAAGTGCTAATATGCACGTTACCTAGATGCCCAATTCCATATCATGAGCTTAGATTTTGTAAAGTGTTCTTGAGAATCATTCATTGGAGCTATGTTGACGTTGAGACATTGAAAACTAAGCACTAAGTTATTTCTATAGTAAAATAAATTAGGCGTCATAAGTATGAATAACTTAGAATGCCATTATATTCCAATTGCACTAAGCTGGTTCAAATGTGAGTAACTATAACTAAGGATAATTTTAAAATAATGACCAAAACCAGAGTTGTAGCTATTTACATTTAAACAAAAAAGCAAAGACAAAGAAAAAGATAAACATAAATGAACCTAACTTTAAATCAAGATATGATCAATCAAGACTTAATTAGGAACAAAAATGTTTAAAAAAAATAAATAACATCTTAACGACATGAAACCAAGATATAAATAATCAAGATCCATGTGGACCATCAAGACATTCTTGAACACAAAAGAGAAAAGCAAAATCAAATAGAAAAACAAGACACTAACAATAATAAAATAAACAAAAAGGTTCAAGAATAACTTAATATCATAGGATCAAGATATAAATAACCAAGATCCATGTGAATCATCAATATGTTCTAAAACACAAAAAAGATAAGCAAAAACATACAGGGAAACACAAGACCAAGATGAAACAAGAAGTAATAGAAAGAGAAAATCAGAAGAAATAAAATAAGAGGTGTAAAAGAACAAAAAAAACCAAGAAAACTTAAATAAACACACACAAAAAAAATCCAAGTTAGTGAGGTTTAAATATAAATGTTCATACACGCATGGTAGAGGCATTACTTTCCACCATAATATAACAAAGAACAATGACACAACAATTGTTACCTAATTAAAGAGGAACAATGATAGAAGAAATGGGAGAAGAGAAGAAAATGAAGGGGTTAGCTAGGTTTACTCTAGATGTAAATGACAAGTGGATGTTTCCTACATAGTTATATAGATACATGTTCTAATATGAACTTCAGGCCAAATGTAGTTCTACTAGAAAATGGGATAGAAGAAAAAAATGATGATTAATGTTATAAAGAAATGGAAGACATGATAAAAAAATTAGAATGGTCTTACAAACAACAAGCTAATGGGACTAGAAAGAATGATCTTTCAAAATAACAAGTGCGTGGGACAAGATGAACTAGTGTTTCTTTGCTTATAAAGTGGCAAGAGTGTAGCATGGTAGGATGGGAATGTACAAATATATAGAAGTGTGAGACAATGTTTTTTTTTCTTTTTTGGATCATGTTCTGATGTTATTGGTATTTTCAAAGTATTTATAATGTTTTTGGTGTTTTTTGGATAAAATATGCACAGGGTGGGACCATCTAATCAAGGAGATGCACATCCAAGAGTAGAGGTTCCAATAAAATAGCTAAGCTAACTACAATGGCTCATGCTTGAAAATCAGTGAGAGTGAGGATATTGATAAGACAACGTATGCCTACAAAGAAAAGCAAATGTAATATATAATAGTGTGTAGCATGAATTAACTTTTATTAATTATTTAAATTCACTGATCTATAATAGTGTAATAAAGGTCCTAAACTGAGAAAATGTTCTTGTTCACTTATCTGAAGCTACAAAACACTATCTTGGCTGAATTTATTTTTAGAACTAACATTAAGGATGTTCATAATGTTCGTGAGACATAATCAAGGTCATAATTGGTTGAGGAATAAAAAGTGTTCAAACTTATAAATTCCTAAGACATAACAAAGAATATGGTTCTCAAGGAGAATGGTCCAAAAAATAGGGTCCAACACATGGACGGTACAGAGTGGGATAAAAAAACATGGTTCTCTTTAAAAAATGGTTTAGGATAGGATAAAATGTGTTTATAGTGTCAATGATTTAAAACCTTCATTGTCCAAAGTCATGAAGTACAGGCCAAGGTAGTATAAAATGTGTTCAAGGTAGGATAAAATGGTGGGATAAAATCACTTCAGCACAAGTTGCCCCCAAGTCAAGGGTCTTATAGATAATGGTTCAAAGTTGTTCATACATAGAACCTCTTAAGGTGTATGATGTTCATGGGCTCTTTAATTTCTTCACTATTAGGTTTAGCCAATAAATATGCCCCTGATCCATTATTTACTATGATAATATATGGTCCCAACTAATTAGGCTAAAAATTATCTTTCTTTTGCATTCAACTTTCATGTTCTTTTGGTTCTCTTTCAAAACCAAATCACCAATCTCAAATTATTGAGGTAAAATTCATTTTTTATAGCTCCTCCATAGTCTATTTTGATAGGCCTACAAGTTTTCTAGGGTAGCCAAATGCTTACCATCAAGAAGTTTTAGTTCTTGCAGCCATGAGGCCCTATAGTATTCATCATCTTTAATGTGATCTAGTGATATTCATAATGATGGTATCTAAATCTCAATTAGGATAATAGATCTAGTGGACAAAACAAGGGAGTATGGAGTGGCTCCAGTTAGGGTTCGATGATTGGTTCTATAAGCCCAAAGGGTAGGAAAGAGTTGCAAGTGCTAATTATGGAGAAAGTCATTAACAATATTATTTCAGATGGATACAAAGGTTTTGTTCAATGCCTTAGCCTATCCATTACCTTACAGGTTATATGGAGTTGATTTCTTGTGATTGATATTGAATTTTGTATAAAGATATTTCACATCTTGTTTTATAAAGGATCCACCATTATCAGATATAATATGAGATGAGATGCCAGATCGATAGATGATATGGTGATTAATGAATTTGGCTATCTGCTTCCTAGTAGCATAAGTGAGAGGAATGACCTCAATACACTTGGTAAAGTACTTAGTTGTAGTCAAATTGTGCTTTGGGCCATCTAAAGATGTTGGACTAATTATCCTGATGAGATTGTGACCCCATGTTGAGAATGGTCATGGTGTTGTGATTTGTTGTAATATTAAAGAAGGTACATGTATAAATTTTCCATGCTATTGATAAGGAACACATTTCTTTACATAGTTATAAGCATTAGTCTCCATTTTGGGCCAATAATAACCTATTCCCAAGAGCCTCTTTGCTAGGACTACACCATTGGTGTGGGCCCCACACATTCCTTCATGAACCTCCTTTAGTGCCAGCTTGGATTCTCCCAAAGATAAATAATGAATAAGCATTCCATCATAGCCTTTATGATAAAGCCTATTTCTAAAAAGAGTATAATGTGTTAAGTGATGAAGGAATAGTTTTTTTTGGTTATTGGAAAGGTTGGTGGGGAAGACATGACTATGGAAATAATTGTAAAAATATTGGTACCATGGTAACCTAGGTGGGGGACAAGGACCAGTAATGGTGCATACCCTCACTAAATCAATTATAATATGTGTTAGTTGAAGAAGATTTTCAATTAGGAACTAATATTCTTTATCACTACCATCCATTTGAATCATGGAACCAATTTTTGCCATTGCTTCAGTGGGTCTGTTGTTTACTCTTAGAACTTGTTCAAATTGTAGAGATGTAAAATGTGTTTTGAGTTTATTGACAATTTGCTTGTAAGGAACAAGTTTATCATCTATTATTTTATACTGATTAGTGGTATAATTGATGATTAACTATGAATCTCCATAGAAATTTAAGCTTTGAATATCCCACTGTATATCAAGGTGAAGCCCTATGATCAATTTATCATACTCAACCATATTGTTTGTAAAATGAAATTGTATGTGGAATGCTTTGGGAATCACATCCCCCTATGGTGTGATAAAATATATGTCAATGCCATATCCATAGGATGTGAAGGACCCATCAAAATAGAGCATCCACTATTCAGGTTCTTATGATGCTTATTCTATCATCATGATATAATCATCTGTAAATTCAAACTTGAGAGGTTGAGTATCCTCAATAAGAGATTTTACAAGTTGGTCATCAATTACCTACCCTTTGATTATCTTTTGATTATGGTACTTAATGTCAAACTCACTAAAGATCATAACCCATTTAGCCATGTGTCCTTGAAGAGCTACTTTAGATAAGAGGAACTTGAGAGGGTCCAACTTGGTGATGATTTTTATTATTTAGCATATAATGTCATAATTTTTGAGTGACGAACACCATAGATAAACACACTTTCTCAATAGGCATATAATTATGTTCATACGTCACCAAAGTGTGGCTTAAATAATAAACATGTTCCTTACCATGGTCATCATGTTGGGCCAAAAGTGCCCCCAGTGCATGTTTTATGGCTAATATATAAAGTAGTGGCTTTCCCTATGTTGGTAATCTTAAGACTGGTGGATTGGCCAAGTATGTCTTAATATTTGTGAATTCTATCTAACAATATTCATCCCATTGAAATGTTACCCCTTTATTTAAAAGATGAGTAAATGGGTGGCACTTATCTACCAATTGAGAAATGAACCTACGTATAGACTGGATCTTTCATTGTAGGCTTCACATTTTTTTAAGATTGTTTAGTGAAGGCATTTCAAAATTGTGTTAACTTTTTTAGGGTCGAATTTGATCCCTCATTGTGATACAATAAAACTTAGTAATTTTCCTGATATGACTACAAAGACACATTTCTTATGATTCAAGTAGACTTTATATTCATGAAGCCTCTCAAAGATTCTTTGTAGAATGTCAATATGTCCAACTCTTATTCATTATTTTGATAGTATATCATCAACATAGTCCTCTACAATTTCATGCATCATGTCATGGAAGATGATAGTTATTTCATGTTGATATATTACTCTAGTGTTATTTAAGCCAAATGACATAACTTGGTAATAAAATATTCCCCATGGAGTGGTAAATGTAGTCTTGTGTTGGTCTTTAGGGGATATCTTGATTTAATTATAACCAAAAAATCTATCTATTAAATAAATCATTTCATACCCAATAGTTGAGTTGATGATCATGTCAATGTTGGGCAGAGGAAAATCATCTTTGGGGCTTGCTTTGTTGATATCTTAGAAATCAGTACAAAGACATATCTTTGGGTCTTTTTACTCACTAGGAATATGTTAGAAACCCATTCAAAGTAATCTAGTGGTCTAATAAAATTGGCTTGTAACAACTTTTCCATTTCAGCCTTAACCAATAGGGCAATGTGTGGATGCATCTTTCTTAGTTTATACTTGACTAGTTTGGCATCAAGAAGGACAACAAGGCAATGCAAAACCAAATCAAGTTCCAAGCCTGGCATGTCAGAGTATGCCCATGTACAAATATCTATATGATCCTTAAGGATGGATATAATATGCTCATGTTCTATTTCAGCAAGGGAAGCTCCAAGATAAATAATTTTGGGATCCTCATAGGTTTCTAAGTTTACTTTTATCATGTTTTCCATAAGAAGTGTGGATCCATATTCTAGAATTTTAGGTAAGGTATGATCATGAGTATATTATTCTACCAAATCTTCTTATTATTCCTCCCAAAAATTCAAATAGCATGAAGAATCATAATCTCCCATCTCAGGTAAAGGCCAATTGGCAAAAACCTTTGAAAACTCAAGAGAAAGATGCTTAAACATTTATTGTTGTTCTGAAGAGATGCTTGTACTAGATATGGAACTTGGGCTAGATAAACCTTCTATGTCCTAAGGGGATGAGAAAATTTTCTTTCCTAAGAGCACCTAAAACAAGTTTTCACTCGAAGGATTTTCTTTTTCTTTACTATTTCCATGATTGACGAGTGCTTCAAAGAGGTTTTCACCTAAAAATCTTAATATTTTTACTTTATTATTACCAAAAATTTTTTCTTGCTTTCCAAAGTAAGCAGAAGGATACAATGAGAAATCAAAGCCTTATTTGTGATCACCAATGGGCAATCCATCTCGTATGCCCATGTATTCTACAATTGATTCTTCATTTTGAAATTCATTGAGACATATGACTGAATTTTGTTGGTCTCAATCTATAAGTTTAAGATGGCAAATGCATAGGGAATACTGAGGGTTTTATTCAAGATGAGAAGTTCTAATGGTAAAGATATAATGTCCTACTTTAAGAAGTGAAGCACCACTAGATGGGTTCTTGCTTTAGGATGAGAAGCTTCAATAGGTGTTATGGTTAATATGGCATTTAAATCAAATAAATCTTAGTTAGCAAGCTCATAAAAAAGGCTATAATGGGATGCTATGTCACTTCTATGAGTCTTATCACTAGTCACTTTAGAATAGTCATTATCAAAAGTCATGAGGTCACCCTCTGGTGGTTTAAATCCAAGACCATGATTCAAATTGACAACTCCTGCTAATAAGGGCTCTAAGAATCCTTGTTATTATGGGCCAAGGCCTTTCCCTATATAGTCAAGATGATCCATTATTTGGTTAGGGATAGGTTACTTTGGATTCTAAAAACAATAAACAAGGCCTTCAGAATATAACCAATCTCCCTTAGAAAAAACCTCTTGATCTTTCTTTGGTGCGATTGTAGGTACAAAAACCATAGGTGGTTTTGGCCATTTTCTTTTGGCTACCAAATCTGGTTGGTTCTATTAGGAGTATTGGATGGTTTAGGCTTTCCAGATTATTTAGGTGATTTAGGAAATTTGGTAATATGGAGGAGGTCCTTTAGATGGTATGTGGAAATACCTACATCTTTAATAACAAAATGCTTTGTAAGAGCTACAAGAAATGGATCAGTCAAAGTGAAAGCTAGATCACTAGGGTCAATATAATTAGATGGAGATGGATGGGAAATGATTTCCTTATTATTCTTCACAATGAATTTAGAACTTGGGCAATAGTTATAATTACAAAACTCTATTTCAAGATGTTTGTAATATTGATATGGTTGCTGATCAATGAGAATAGTAACCTTGATCCCATTGTGGGGAAACTTAAGGCACTAGTGAAGAGTGGATGACACTACTTGTACTTCATGGATCTAGGGATGACCAAGAAGTATGCTATAAAGAAGTTCAATATCCAAAATATGAAATAACGTGTGATGATAAATAGACCCAACCATGAGTAGCAGCCAAATTGTACCTAAAGACTCCCTCTCAACATTATTTTAAGCCTTGATTGTAATAGTTTCTAGCTGAATGTCTTTATCCATGTAGCATAATCATTGTACCAACTTGAGAAATATGGTATTTAGCCCTGAACCATTATCTATAAAAACCTAATTGAACTTATGATTTACAATGATTATCTCAATGTATAGTGGGTTATTTTGGTTTGGACCAAGAGTGGACATGTCTTTTTGGTCAAATGTGATTTGTCAAAATACTAGGTTTTGGAACTGATCAGGGTTAATATTATTAGGCATAGTAGATTTTTTCAAAATGTTGTTGATAATAGTTTTATGGACATTAGATGTCTACAAGAGTTTTAATATGGAAATCTATGCATGGTTTTTGTTCAATTGATCCGCTAAACTATAAGGCTTTTTTTATTATGGATTGAGCTAGTTTAGTCTTTGTTGGCACACTATTCAACTTTAGAATCATTAGCACATTATTCTCATTGGGTTTCATGGAAGAAGTGGGTGAAGGGCCTTAGATGGTGAATCACGAGTGTCTAGTTATGACTGCACAACCTAGAGGTGGCAAAGAATCATTATAATTAAAAGAGGAAGGCAAAGGGCCTTAGATGGTGACTCATAGGCATCTAGTTGTATTGCTACAATTTTGAGTTGATAAGGAGGATTTATAATTAGAAGAAGGGTGTTTTTGTTTAGAAATAGTAACCCATGCAAATGGAGCTGTAACTTGATTATGCAAACTCGATGTGGTATTACTAGGGAGAGGGGGTGTTAACCCTATAATGATGGGTATCTTTCTGTAAAGAACATGAGATTGTCCAATTGGTTTAAAAATAATAGTGGAAATGTGGGTAGAATAAATGTACCCTATAGTATTGTTATAGTCCTATGGCATGTTTTTATAATCCACATTGTTAGCATGGGCATTATGATCTTGATTATGCTCATTATGATCCTGACCCTGATGTTGGTTCTGATTTTGCCTTTGTCCTTAATTCTAACCTTGGTTTTGATTATTTCTTGGTGGTGGATTATGTCAAGGAAAGGGGTCCTTTTAGATCCCCATATCTTGATTTGTGTCCTAGTTAGGGTCCAATTTAATTTCCAATTCACCACTTTCAATAAAGTCTTGAATAATGTGCCATAATTGGATGCAATGATATGTAACATGACCAAAAACATGGTGGAAGTTACACCATTCATTCTCTTTGTACCAATCTAGCTTTGGTTGATCTTGAGGAAATGGCCTTAGTACTAGCCATATAATTAAATTAGCAGTGATGAGATTTTATAACACTATTTAAATTGGCTCTCCTAACTTGCTAAATATCTTGAAATTGTTATGAAATGTACTTCATGGAGGCTATCTCTATAAAGTAGGTGGTGGTGGATTTGGGGGAGGTATAACCTGTACCATTTGTACATGCCTTATTTTAGTCACCCCATTTATAAAGATGTTCTTATTTTTATTAAATCCCTTAGGCTTATCCTACGTAGCTATTTGAACTGGTGATTGAGTCTGATTAGATGTTTAACCCTACATTAAAATATTAATAAGGCCTTTAGCAATAAGGGTCTTCTTAATCTACACTCTTTTATCAATAATTTATTCAAATGAGTTAGCACAAGCTAACCATAGATTATGCATGACTTCAGGATGTAATTTCTATGCAAATATATTGGACAACTATTTATCTAGCAAGTTATGTTGAAAGCATCTTGCCAATGCTCTCCACTTTTAAAGATAGGTGGAAAAAATTTCACCATCATGTTGTTTGGCTTTGCACAAGTCAAGAACAATCAATTCATGTTCTATGTTATATGAGAAATGGTTAACAAACTTTTCTGATAAGTTGTTCTAATCTATGATTGATCCCTTGGGTAGTTTGAGTAACTAATCTAAAGCATGTTCTACTAAACTTCAAAAAAATAGTTGAAGTAAGTACTCTCTACTATAAGCAACCTATTGACATAAGACAAAGAATGCCTGTATGTGCTCATGTGGATCTCCGTTTCTCTTATACTTATCAAATTTGGGTACCTCAAAATGAGGTGGAAAAGGGTTTTAGAAAATAGATAAATAAAATGGATATGGAAATATCTCATCAAATTTTTACTTTTTAACTCTATTATTTATCTCCAATCTCTAAATAATTTCCTTCATAGAATTCCACTCTTGCATGTTTGGTGCAATTGTGGATCAAATAAGATGTTGTTGGGTGGAATGTGCCCCTATTTTTATTGGTATTGGGGTGGAATGTGCACCTATTTTTGTTGATATTGGGGTGGAATGTGCCCCTGGTTTTGTTATTGTTAGGGTAGAATGTGCCCTTGGTTTTGTTTCTATTGGGGTAGAATGTGCCCCTAGTTTTGTTGTTGTTGGGGTGGAATGTGCCCTGGTTTTTTTTTGATCTATAAGGAATTTATACCTTTCAATACACACTTTGGTTTTGATTCACTCCTTGAGTTAGGAAAATAGGCCATTGATTCTTGGATTGTAAAACATTCCTAAAATTTGATTGTTTAATACTTTTTTGGTTTTGGGAAGCTTTGTGTTTATTTACCAATTTTTGTATAGGTTGGAATGAACTAGCCAAATTTTCTTGAGGGATTTCCTCAATTCAAACTAAATGTTTAGGTCTTTGATTTATCAAAGTAACAAGAGGTTCTCAATGATTGAAGAATGTATGCTCCATATCAAATGCAACATTTTTAAAGATCTCTTGTGTCTTTGACTATTTCATTTAGGTTACCTTGATCCGCTATGGTTATGTTCTCATCAAATATTTGTTGCATAATTTTGACCACATTTCCTTGTTCTTTCAAAGCATCATTATGAATTGAAGTGGCAACTAATGAGTCAATTAAGTCTATGACAAATTGATCCACATATCGTTGACTTATTATCTTGATCTTAGTTAGAAGATCTGGATTTATGGGTTGTGACTCTGTTTGTAATTCCTTTCCTTTTTTAGAAGAAGGTATGTCTATTTGTGTAAAATCTTTATCTTACCATCGGTGTTCTCATTATCTAACTAAGGTATGCAATTTTTTTGTAGGAAAGTCTGAAGGTAGTCTAGCACTTGATTCTATCAATCTAATAAGTGATTCATCTTGATCTTCTTAGGGTTGATATTCATTGTAATCATATTTTTATATTACTATTATGGGGATGTCATAAAAAAAAATGTGATTATCTTGACCATCATAAAATTTCTCATCCTCATAGCTAAGGCCATAAGAGGCCCCACTATGATTGAGCTTTTGAGTCATGTCTAAAAAGAGTTGTTCTCTATGTTTGACTAGATTTGGATCAATGTTTCAAAACCATTCAAACAAGGTATGCTTGGTTATCTTAAAAAAATAATTAAGGTACCAAAGAGACTATGAAGGAGGGTGGCTTATAACCACACACAATTAGAATAATGAATTTACTCAACTTTTGATAAAGTTGAAATCATATAGATTGGAAGAGGGTAAGGTAACTTAAAGATCTAAGGTGAAAACTAGTACACCAAAGCCTAGATCTTTGTGATACACATATATTTTAAAATATAGTTTTAACTTTGATGATTTAAACCTATAAAATTAGTATAAATCTCTCTGGATTATTAAAAATACAATATAAACTAAGCAACTCAAGATGTAAAAACATACACAAATCACTAAGTACAAAGCTAAGACCAAATGGGCATCACAACATCACCACATGGTTTTAGTAGAATAAAATATGTTCTAAGAATCAAAGCATGAATTGTTAGGGTGTGGAGCTAAAATATTCACCTTACTACAAACATGGAGGTTTCTGAGCATGACAGTCACCGACGTCGGCAGGCCACAATCGATGTCGGTTAGGGATCAGTGTACAAGAAACTGACATCGACAGGGATCGACTGGCATCGATCACCTCCAGTCAGACAGGGATCAACGTTGGTAGCCTGTGGTAGTTCGAAGACTGCTATTGATGAATAGTCAGTTAAGTGAATGGGTCATTTGCATGATGAAGACTAGTTCGAGTCTTGAGCCGCAAGTCTAATCATTGTATGCATGAGATCTATATAATAGACTCATGGGCTATATTGTTAAGTGTAAAACTCGAGTGTAGAACTTGGAGAGTTCTTCCCATGGTAGAATCAAGTAGGATTCTTCATGTATGTAAGATCAGGTTTGATATGCAGCGAGTTGCAGGATCATGGTGGAGATCTACATGTGATAATTAGGATCGGGTTGATCTGTAGGGGTGTGTGTATGCGAGGGTCAAAAGGAGATCAGCGGGGGAGCAAGATCCAAGGTGACAGAAATACATCATGGTGAGATCTACTTAGAGTACCGGTTTGTCCTTGGTTGTACTGGATGTATAATGAGGTGAACAATAGCTTGTGTTAGCTATGTGTTGTGACCTATTGAGAGAAGATTACTCTGGAGGGAAGATTATTGGGAGCCCTTGAGGAGGAAGCCTCACAGAGGTGGAAGAAGAGTGTGACCTCTTTATTGTAATTTCCTTTGTAATGAGTTGAATACAATTGTGTGTTGCCTCTCATATTTTGTGTTATTTCTCATTGATAGTTATTTGTTCTTCTGGTTATTTTTGCATGTTTAAGTTGCTTATACAAAGGTAATCATATGTGCTCTTAAATCTGACAAGTTGTGTCAGAGCTTTGGGGAACCTAGGTCCTGTCAAATGGTATCAGAGAGAGGTTGGATGTTCTTAGAGCGAGTTTGACTAACAGATGGCCTAGATCTGGTTAGTGGTTTTTTGATTACAGGTTACTCATAGGGGTTTCTATTTGAGTGGGAGTATAGCAATGGCAGAAAAAGGTAAGCTGAGAATGAAGAAATTTAGGCACAAGATTAACACCATAAGGAGTGTGGTGGGTAGTCTTCAAGATTGAGCTTGAAGAGGAATACAAGCCAAGATGTAGATTAGACAAAGTACTAGTATAGGTACAGGTACAACTATTTATCTCCAAGTGGGAGATTGTTAGGGTGTGGAGCTAAAAGCTTCACCTTACTACAAACATGGAGGTTTCTAAGCATGATAGTCACCGATGTCGACAGGCCACAACTGATGTCGATCAGGGATCAATGTAGAAGGAAACTGACATCGACAGGGATTGGCCAATGTCGATCACCTCCAGTCAGACAGGGACCGATGTCAGTAGCCTGTGGTGGTTCCAAAATGTTGATGAACAGTCATTTAAGTGAACAAATTTGCATGATGAAGACTAGTTTAGTCTTGAGGGTCTAATCATTGTATGCATGAGATCTATATAATAGACTCATGGGCTGTATTGTTAAGTGTAAAATTCAAGTGTAGAACTTGGAGAGTTCTTCCCATGGTAGAATCAAGTAGGATTCTTCATGTATGTAAGATCAAGTTTGATATGCAGGGAGTTTCAGGATCATGGTGGAGATCTACATGTGATAAGTAAGATTGGGTTGATCTGCAGGGGTGTGTGTATGCGAGGGTCAAAAGGAGATCAGCGGGGGAGTAAGATCCAAGGTGACAATAATACATCAAGGAGCAAGATCATGGTGATATCTACTTGGAGTACTGGTTCGTACTCGGTTGTACTAGACGTATAATGAGGTGAACAATAGCTTGTGTTCACTGTGTGTTGTGACCTATTGAGAGAAGATTACTCTGGAGGGAAGATTATTGGGAGCCCTTGAGGAGGAAGCCTCACAAAGGTGGAAGAAGAGTGTGATCCCTTTATTTTAATTTCCTTTGTAATGAGTTGAATATAATTGTGTGTTGCCTCTCATATTTTGTGTTATTTCTCATTGATAGTTATTTGTTCTTCTGGTTATTTCCACACGTTTAAGTTGCTTATACAAAGGTAATCATATGTGCTCTTAAATCTGACAAGTTGTGTTAGAGATTTGGGGAACTTAGGTCCTATCATGAATGATACATAAGATGACTTGAGTCCACCAAGATTATAGTACAATTTTGAGTCTACTAAATGGCCCTCAACCAAATGGAAAATTAAACCCAATCTAGAACAAGTTTAGTGTGCAAATGGGGAACCCAATTTAACACTCCAACCCTTAAAACTTATAAAGGTCCAATTTTAAATGTGAATTATAAATGAGCAACTTAAACAAATTGGATAAAAGGTTTAGACTTAATTGGACAGCATGATTATGTCAATGTGGATGATATGACACAGTTTTTTATAACAACTTGAACAAGGAAAAGATAAATTTTCCAATTAGACAGTGTAATTCCTCCCTTGCTCAAGAATTTTGAGGACAATGTGCTTTGGTTAAGTTTGTTGAGTTAACAAGCAGTTTTTAACACAAATCAAGACCAAGTAAGCCAATGAATAAAAACAATTGTCTTAAGTCTAAATTGAGAAGGTATGGCAAAGTGGGGTTAACTAAACTAACAAATTTTTGAAATTTTCTAGGGGGATCAATTACACATTGAATTTCACATCATGATGCAAAATAAAAGCATGTAATTAGGTGTTTGTGACACTTGGTTTGTTATAAAAGGGTTTAGTACTTTTTCCAACCCCTACATCCTTCACTTGTTTAATGTCGTGTGATGTCCAAAGTGCAGATACGTCTCGTGTGCATCTCCAACACTAGAAGGTGGTTTAAACACTCAAACCTTCAATACTAGTAGGAGTAGATGAATTCAATGTTAGGAGGTGAAACCTCAAGTCAAATCTTCCCTATAAAAATTGTAGGAGGTGATGAAATCCCCGTCACAAGCTAACTTTGCATGAAATAAAAGACATAATAGAAAGACTTTAGGGTTATTTTCAAGATCACCCAGACTATTACAAGTTTTTGGGGAGTGCTTTAGATGAAATTATCTCTTTGCCTTGAACTAGGCATGTTTGCAATAAGGATGACGCTTTTGATTCTAAAATCTCCCTAAAGGGGACATAAAATAACATACATGAAATGTCCCTCTTTTTTCTAATAAATTTCTAATTAACAGTTGTTAAATACAAATTTGACAAGTAAATTCAATTTTAAGCACCAAATCAAAGATTAGGTGGTGTTATTTTGACCTCTTGTTCTTAAGTTCTAAAATGGAAAATATTTTAAAAAATAACCACTTAAAGAAAACAAAAAACCTAAGTTTGTTTTAATCCCAAATATTGAAGCATTCAAGACTTATCTTTTATTCAATTTTAATACACCAATTTTGAAATTTTTTAATACTTAAGATTGGATTTAAGCACTAAACTTGAAATGTTTCTAGGATTTAACATGATATGTTCATTTTAGGCACCAAATACCAATATGTAAAAACATAGCATGTTCATTTTAAACCAAAATAAAAGTGTGTTTGGTTAGTCAAAAGAAATCAAAACAACTTCTAAACTCATCCCTCAACTTGCAAAAACATAATTATAAAGGCCCACTTTGAAACACTTAAGAGTTTGAGCAAACAACATTTAAAATTTCAACTCTTATTGTAATCTCGTTGTTACATAGTCAATCTCATTATTTACCTACAAAATTACAATTACCAAACAACAATATCACTATTAGAGATTAGTTCAGATAGAAAACACAATATCACTATTCTTAGATGAAATCACTGGCCAAATCAATGATATCACTATACAGTGCAATAATATCATTGTTTTGAACAAAAATATTATTATCAGATAGAAAACACATAAAATACAAAATCGTTATTCAGATGACGACATCATTGTTATGCAAAATCATTACCCAAAATGATGAAATCACTACCTAAAAGAGTGATATCGCTACCCAAAAAGATGATATCACTACTCTAGATGACAATATCACTACTCAAGTTTATGAAATCACTAGTACAGCCTATGAAATCAATGCTTAAAAAATAGCAATTTTATTTACACAAAATTTTTATTGTGTAATAGTGAGTAAACCTGAAGTTTACAGAAACAAAAATGTTATAAAAATGGAAAATTAACTTAAATTCTCACTCTTTTTGGCCCTCTCACTCTAAGATCTTACAAAAGTTTAGTGAGTTACTTGAAAGAGCTTTGTTACCAAATTTTTAGGATGCAGTGCCATTGGGCGTGTCAAAATGTAGATAATATTACATAACATGACTAGTCAAACATTATTCCAATAAATTAAAAGAGTAAACTAAATTAATCCTGTCTATTCATGTGGGAATTACAAATGATAGAAAAAAATTAATGAAAAAAATTAATGTCATATTACCTTCCCAAATGGAATCACCATACAAATGTAGCTCAAAAGTATATTCTCCCTTGATCAAGAGGTATTGTATTCAACAACAATGGTAGCCAACTCCTCCAATGTCTCAATAACTCCTTTTAAAACCTAGGCTCATGATTTGGAATCACTAAATTAGCTTATCAATGAAGATTGCATATAAAATCAATGATCAAATTTAAATGATTGTGGAGATAATTTAGCATAATAAATTTGCACAAATCAAGCTTAGAAATGATATTTATGGCCTCTTTATTTATAAATTTTTGAGATTGATCAAAATCAACTTAAAGCATCCATCTCAGGATTGAGATGTGTGGCTAAGGATTAATCCAATTATATAATTAAAATCCATAAATATCCATCATAAATATTTGGGATAGAGGGGCATTGAAGAGGTATGGAAGGTCTTAATGAGGCATGGGAGACCCATAATCTTGATATTTGTGGCATTTATGGCCTAGGGATGCCTTCCCAAGAAATGATGTCATTAGGTGATGCAATTAATAGAAATCAATTTCTAAAAATAAATGTTCAACAACTCTCATGGAAATTCCACTTAAGCTCTTGATTTGGATCAATTATCCTTAAACAAGGTTAATCAACATTTGTGTAATTATTTAAAAATTGGCCCTTAATTAATCAAAATGGTCAGAATGTCTCATTATTGGCTCAAAATTTAACTAGATTAGATTTGGAAGCTGATGTTAAATTTATTAGATCCATTATCCCATTTAAGATGTTGTCAATACCAAATAACAAGGGCACATGCCTTATGCAAGAGATTTGATAGAAAAGAGCAATCCATGGCACCTAGGTGTAAAACTGGCATTTTGACTCAAAATGACCTGATCAAAGTTAGTTGCTTCATAAATTACATTTATCCATTTAGGGATAATTTAACCTAAATTAACACTTTTAAATGACAAGTTTGAACCATTTAGGGTGTTTTAATGATTTTGACCTAAAATGTGCATTTGTGTGCAATTCGAGTAAAATTGATAATTTCAACATAAATGGTGTTAGGAAATGGATGTCTACAAGTTGTACTATCTAATCATCATATTGATTTTGGAAATTGTCTTGATTATTATGGCATAATTTTGCTTCTTACATTATAAAACATATGATTTGATCATCATTATCAAAGAATTGCTAACTCACCTCATTGTCAAGTACAACTAGTCTACATATGACCTTAACCTTATTCTAGATTTGGTTGCCTTTGACTCCTTTTGCTATCTCATATTGGGCACCAATGGTAGCAATCCTATCTACATGTTGGTTTGCTTCTCTCGATATGGACTGGATACTAAATTCCAAAAAATCCTCCATGAGGTCCCATACCTAGTATTTATAGGCTTTTAAATGGTGATTCTTGACTACACCTATACCTCTAATTTGTTATACTAAAAGTTCATATCTCCCTTAACTTTCAGCTAATGGATACCTCTCTTCTTACTTATTGAAAACCATGCAAAATAACTTCATATTCAGTTGTATTGGAGGTGAAACTTAATTGGAGTCTTATAGTATAATGGTAATTTTGACCTGAGAGTTAAATTAGCATGGCTCCCACTTTGCTTCCATTATTTAACCTTGAGCCATTAAAGAACAAAGTCTATATACCATCCTCTTCTTTTGCAATGTTGGTTGAGAAAAGGATAATGACACCTTCCTCATGCATATAGTACACTCCTAAGTCTGTCTCTTCATGTTTCTATATGGATCAAATCCATGGTTATTAACTACCCACTCATCCAAGTATAAATCCAAGATGCCTTAGTTGATCATGGGGCTCTTGTTGATTAACCTCTTTAACCTCTTCAAATATGGTACAGTTAGTGTTTATAAGATTGGACATATAGGGTTCTATGTGGAACTTGGAGATAGGCTTAGATCTTATAGTGACATAGGTTTTATATATGGTTCTAAAAACCATGTATGACCATTAAGATGATAAATATCCCCCAATATTAGTAGTAAAGTCCATAGACAAGAATAGGGTAAAATATGGAGGTAGGTCTACCACCATTACATCTTGATTAATGACACAATTTAGATAGGCTACCAATGTGATTTAAAGATCCTTTAAGATGCCTACTATTTTAGTCAGGGAACCATCCAATTGGAGAACAACTTTTTTGTTAGGCACACATTTGAGCCCAAGCTTGTATATTATGGCTTTAGGCATCATTAAGGTTGAAGCACATGAGTCAATCATTTAATTATGTACTAAAAAATCCCCTATGATTATTGGTAGATAAAATGGGGGGAGGGACTTAACAACCTTAAAAAGATGAACAATATTTTGGGATCAACTTTTTCTTGGAATATAATTAGGAACTTGGCTAGGGGCTTGGTTAGGATTACTATTATTGATGAAAAGAGTGTTCATTTTATCAGATATTTTTTCCACATGAGAAAGTTTGGAGAACTCTTGATGGAGCATCTCCTTTTTCCCTAGGATAGATAGAGCATCCTACATGGACATAGTTACATTAGTCTTCTTCAAATGATCCAAAATATTAAAAGGAATATTAGTACCTTTAGATTGCACCTTAGAAGTAGAAGCCTCACTTCGAATTTGAGTAACATGAGGATCAAAGGGAGATCTCTATTACTATCCATGAGGTTGTGGCACTTGTTTATTTTTAGGAGCTTTAGTGGCTATATCTAAAGAAGTAGGGTGTTGACTAGTCTATGGAGATGATGAAGAAATCTTAGATTGCTCCAAGTTGTCCTTTAACATCCTCTTCTTAGCCCTTGTCTAAGATATAATTGGTTCATTTGTCCTTTCTAAAGCTTGTCCAATACTAGTTGCTACATGCTCAAACACATATTCCCCTTATTAAAAATTCATACATGTAGTATCAGATGGTGCCCTACTCGTGATCCCTTATTATTGGCTTTGAGCTTTAGATAATGAAATGGCAGGCATGTTGTCTTTACTCATTTGGGTGGCTTGTGGTGGAGGAGAAATCATATCATGACCTTCAAATAAAGGAACATGCTACCAACTATGGTCTCGATACATGTCTCTATTACTAGCCATCACCATCTCATTGGATTGTCCCTCTAACTTCCATTAACCTTATTGAGCATAATTATTATGAGTCGTCAGCACAACAAATTTAGAATGTCTTAGAGCATTATGATGGTATTACCTTGACTGAGGATTATACCCTTATCCTTATAGATTAGGCTGATAGGGTGGCTTATTATACTAATAATTTTGATTATTATTTTGATATGGCTTGTATGGTGGAGCTTGTTACCTCTCCATTACAACCAACCTATTCTTTTGGGCTTTGAGAAGACTCTATCTTCCCGAGTCTATCAATTTGCTCACATTTTATTTGATAAAACTTTGTTGAATCTAGAATTAGAGAAATAATTGGGGTAAGAGGATGTATCTATAAGAAAAGAGGCAATGGTGGCCTTGGGGCCAACTTTCCTGCTTGTATAAGGTAATTTTTAGCCTTAATTTCTACTTCAAAAGCTCTAGGTAGGGTATTCCCTCCCATTTTTTGAATCATCACAACTACATATGAATTGAGAGCCTTCAAATAGTACATAAAAGCATAGTTATGTGTAGGCTTGATCATAATAGGAATTATGTCCCAAGTCTTCTAGAATTTGTATTTAAATTCCACCATGAATTCATGATTAAATCTCCTGATTGTTGTAAGTTGATCCACAAGTGAAAGATGATCACTCTTATCCTCAAATTTCTTGCATAGGACCTTTTCAAACTCATCCTAGCTATTGATTAATGCAAGGGCCAATCATATGTACCATTGAAGTGATTTACCTTTGAAATAAGTTATGAAAAACCTCATTTCTACATTTTTTGAGTCACATGATGCACTAAACAAAGGTTAGCAATATCTGCAATATGTTCTATAGGAGTAACTATATTTTCTCCTATATAATAAGTAAGAACATTCAAAGACAAAATGGGAATATCATCCCATTGAGTAAGATTCATAGGACTACCACCATTGAATGGCATAAAGGCTTGCCTTTTAAGTACAACCATCTGAAGTATGGGATTTATAATAATGTTTGGCTAAACAATTTTGGCTTGAACAAGAGGATTTTGGCAATCAACAAGGGAAACAAGAGGTGTAGGTGTAGGTTTTGACTAAGAGGTTTTAATCTTCTTATTTATTATTTATAAAGGTAGTGTTGCCCAAAATTCACTCCCAAGTTTGCATCTTTCAAATTTTTCCAAGTATATTATTCAAAGATTTTCTTCAGAAGGAGTATTTCTCATTGAAATATAGCAAAAAATACAAGTGTTATTTGTTTCAAATTTTTTGTTTTTGGGTTTTTTATTCAAGTGTTGTAAATGGTCTTAGAAATTTTATCTAAAACAATATCCTTGAAGACTAATTCATTTGATTAAATTGTCTGCACAATTTCCCTGATGGACCTTTTCAGGCTAAGGGATCATTTTTAACTTTTCTGAAGGACAGTTCACAAGTTCCAAAAGGTATATCCCAATCTTTCTGAAGGGTACTTTTGAAGCAAGGTACCCTATTAAAAAGTTTGAAATATTATTTTTCTTTTAGGAAGTGAACCGAATAGATATCTAAAAGGTACATTTTAAAAAACTTGAAGGGTTTTTTCCTTTTAGAAGGTTCATTTGCAAGAACTTTGAAGAGTCATTTCCAAAAGTCGAAGGGGCACTTGAAACTTTTCCAAGGGACATTTACAAGTATTAGAGGGTCATTTATAGATTGAGGAAGGACCATTTATTTTAGTTGAAGGGAAAAAAGACAAAATTTTGAAGGAATTATTTCAAAAATATTGTCCGAAGAATTCTTTCAAAAAACTTGTCTGCATTGAAGGGAGGTCAAATCCCAATTCTTTTAGACATTTTGTCAGATACAAAAGAAATAAAAAGCCTAAAATATTATTTAAGAGAATTGTCTATAGGAATTGCCAAGAAAAATGAATTTTTTTAGGAAAAGTGTCGAGACAAAATGTTCAAAGGAGAAAAGTGCCAAAATATAGTGACTGTAGGAAAAATGTTCAAGGAATGAATTCTTTCAGAAAGATTGTCTGATGGAAATAGAAGTCTAAGGGAAATAAATATCTAAAATAAATACCCAAGGAGTGATCACCCATAAATTTTAACTTTAAATTATGGAAAATATCTATTGATGCCAAAAGCATTGGAAGGAACATGGGAGAAAAATAGACAGGTCGATGATTTGAGTTATTGCTAGTAGCTGACCCAAACCAAAGAGCTCCCATGAAATTTATAAACATAGGTGCCTAAAGGATAGCTATAGTTCAAAAGATTATTTTATAACTATCATCATGATTTCGTTTCCCTCAATAATGCTATGTGTTAGCTTCCTTATTTTCAATTTTGAATGCTCATGGATGATCTTTGATAGAAGTAATTTCTTGTGCCAATTCTGAAGGTTTAATGCCATTTTCACCATTGTTATAAATTTTTTTAGAAAAGTAGACCTCATTACATGCCATGAATCACCTCCCCCCTCTTTCACATGTAATTGTAACTGATATCCTCATATGGACACATGTCCATGTAACTCTTGAACTTCCTTGGCTTGCTCGCTCTCTCATAAGCTATATATATGCATTCTTTTGGTTTGTTTTAGTGGCATCCAATGGTTATTGGGAAAAATCTAGATAATTTTGTACTTGAAGAAATCTTTAATAAATATACAAGTGTTTTTCCACTCATATGTTGTAATATTGAGTAGTGACGTGAATCTTGTTGGTCTAGTCTAGTGAAAGATTGTCTTTTATGGCTTGTACTCTTGATGGTCTACCAATTTTCAAAAAGGATATTGTTATAGGTATTTAATATTATTATTTTCTAAAGTGTATATATATCCTAGAAGTGGTCCATGATTGTATCCCTCTTTTGAATCATTCATTCCCTTCCTAATAATCATATACCTTTTTCAATCTAGCATATGAAACAATGATGTAGTAATGAATCCTAAGTTGTGAGTCTTGTGTGAGAAACACCTTATTTGTCTTTAAGTAGTGTTTTAAATCAATTGGGATTACATTATAAATTATTTCATTACCGCTTGGTTTCTTAGTTATTTTCCCTAAGTCTTTTCATACATAATTGATAGGTTAGAGAGAGATTTAAAGGTGCATCAAGGGGAGCTAGCTCCTTATCTAGAGATTCATCTCAATCAAATTATCACCAAAAACAAGAGAGATGTTTCCATTATGCCACTTAGATGAAGAGAGATGAACATCTACTAAAGGGTGTGAATCTAAGTGTCAACAATTTTGGCATGCCTGATAGGATAGTTGGTCCTAATTATTTCCATGTCAAGGTGAATGCTGGTCTTAGCAAGTCCAAGGTTATAGAAGTGTTCTTAATCCAACATTTTGTGACTCCAAAAGGTAATAATTTTTGGTTGTAGATCAAGTTCTTCAAATTATACTTCATGGTCTTTACTAGATCATCTTATATTAAAGCCTTCAATGAAGTCCCTCTACTTGAAACTCCTCTTGAAGAACAAAATTCAGAACCATTTTTAGCATTTAGATATCTAAAATAGGAAGGTTTTTAATAGGAAGAAGAAGAAGTTGAGGGAATATAAGATCAAGGGGATCAATAAGAGAAAGAAGATATGGCTAGAATATATCCTTTCCCAACCTTAAACACCTAAGATCCAATTAACCTTCCTATATATGATCTTATTCCTCTCAATGATACCAAAATTATCCCTAATTTCAATGGATAAGGTCCTATTACCCCATCCAAACATGTTATGGAAATTTCAAACTTGTACAACTTCCAAAATATCACCCAAGATTACATAGCTACTAGATTACTTGCCATGTCTCTAAATGTTAAGGAACTTGATTGATATAGAACTTTGGAAGGTGGTTGCATTACTAATTGGGATGGATTTAGAGAGTTGTTGGTGAATATATTTGAGAATAAGAGTGTTAATTCCTCACTAATTCACAAGCTGAATGTGATAAAGAGAGGTCCTAATGAGTCCATGGGAGATTTCAATAAAAGGTTTCAAAGGACATGGTGTAGATTGCCACCTATTATGAGGCATCCTCCAGGATTTGTATTCCTCACCTATCTCAAGGATATTGGCACTAATGTGTTAGTAATTTTACAATAAATGGGAGGATTTACTTTACCTAAGGCATATGAGATAGCCATTCTGAGAATAGTTTGATACAAGCTAGGAAATTACCTCCAAAAGTCTCCATGCCTTTGTTGTATCATAATTGATTTGAAGCCCCAAGCAAATCAAAAGTTCCCAATACCAATGTAACACCTAAAACCACTCCCAAGAAGGTGAATGATTTTATAGATAAGGATGAGATGATTCGGTCTTTGCAAGCCCAACTCAACCAAGCACAAATGTGTGCAAGTGCTCCACTTAATCCTAAATACTATCTTAAACAAGGCTATAGGATTATACCCCAATACAATAACCAAGGAAGAGGAAAAGGTAAACAATATTTCAATAGGAATCCTAATTCCTATAATCCTAATTTCACTCCATCCACAAAGGTTGTTGTTCTAGTCCACAAAAATCTAGTTCAAGGAGAGGAACATTTGGATAATTGGGGGAAATCTCAAGGTAAATTTATGCTTAATGGTGGAGAAGGTAATCAATATTTGGTAGATCAAGAAGGATCTACTAATTATGTTACATTAGAAGAAGATAATCTCATGCAAAGGGATGTTCAAGGAGAAGGTAGTAGCCAAAGTACTAGTTTTATAAACTTCCATGTAGAAGATAATCATGTGTTGAATCAAAATATATTAGTTTTATCCAACACAAGGGATAAAAAGAGGGATTTAAGAGATACTCCATTAGCACAAGTGACTCTAAGTAGTTCCTCTCCAAGGTTACAAAGTGTAGGTACCAATGTAATAGATCCTAGTAGTCACACTACTCCTCAAAGTTAGAATGTGAGCAAGGCTACCAAACCTCCAATACAACAAGTTCAAGATCCCTTATGTTCTTCAAGAATGAAATTGAAGGTGAATACTTCATCTCTAAACATTATTTATTATTTTAATAATACCAAGACAAATATTTCTCTTTGGGAAGTATTAGATATGCTTGGCCAAAATGAACTTCTATAAGAACAACTCTCAAACATTCATGTAACCCCTCAAGTTCCAAGACACAATGGTGTATCCCTTAACACCACACCTAATTATGTCCTAGAACCATAAACAAAATCTGAAAATCCACCACCTTCATACCTCACACTCATTTTGGGAGACAAATTGGTTCACAATTGCATTGTGGATAGTGGAAATAGTACCATGGTTATGACTAAGGTGGTTGCTGACAAGTTGGGACTAAAGGATGAGCCTCATTATAAGGATTTGTTATAGCTTGATGGAACTATATCCAAGATGGTGGGGTTGTTTAAAGGTTTGAAATTTTTCTTTCATGATTTCCAAGTTTCCCCATCTTATAAGACATTGTGCTAGTTGATCTTCCAATTGCTATTTGCTTGTCATGAGACTTCATGACTAAGATTGGAGGGTACCTTGTAGCTGATTGGTATTTTATAACTTTTAGAACAAGATATGGAGCTAAATTAACTATAAAAACACAAGCCTTATTAAGGTTCCACATTGAACCATATGTGGAGATAAATTCAAATCAGAATTGTATGATTAGTGATCAAGAAGAAGGTGCCATTAGTGGTAAAACATCCTTAACCCTTAAAGGTATTTTTGACATCTTTATTGATGAGTATGGTACTAAAACTTATGATCATTACCCCTATGCATTCATATAATAAACTAAATTAGGGGTATATTGTATGCATGAGAAGAACATTCCTATACCATCACTCACTAATGAGGATAATGAACTTGAAGGGATATAGGAAATGTTTTTTTATGGCTATAGAAGAAAGGTAGGGGCATGAGCTGGTGTCATGTTGGTTTCTCCCTCAAAGAACCAATATTAATCTTCATATATATATTCTATTTTATTTTTACTTTTAATGCAGCAGAATATGAAGGCTTCATTCATGGCATATAATGGGCAAAGAGAAAGGGTATCAAGAAATTGAAGCTATATGGAGATAGTGAATTGATTATACATCAAGTGAGAAATTAAGATAAAAATAGGAAACCTTTGCTTAAGTCCTAAAAGCATAGGGTGTGGGATCTAATTAAGGACTTTGATTCTTTCAATATCCAACTATACCAAGAGACTCAAATAAACATGCTGATAGGTTGGCTGTGATAGGAGCACACTTTGATATAGTTGCTAATGTAAGTAAAGAGAAAGACCAACCTCACATCAAGGTCATTTTGAGACCTTATATTATAGATAATGAAGTGTCTTGGAAACTTTTTGAGAGTGATAGACACATTTTATACTTCATACAAAATAAAGTAAAATTTTCTTCAAATAACTAAAAGAAACTTCACAATCAATATGAAGAACAAGTTATTCGATTGAAGACAAACAAGATACCAAAGGGGCTAGTTATTTTAGAGAGTGTGTTTAATGAATATGATCAAATAAGTATGGAAAGGGTAAGCATGTATACAAAGGATGAGAACTATAAAATAATCTTGATATTTAAGGACAAACTTCTAAAAATTGGCACGATATGTTCTCTTTCTGAAAGGCGAGCCTTCATTGAATTGTGTATAGAATTTCATGATATATTTTCTTGAGAATACAAGGATTTGAAAGGGTTTGATTGAAATCTATCTTATAACACCATTGAGTTAGAACCTGGAGCTAAACTAGAGAGGTAAAATCAAAGGCCTATCAATCCCAAGATAAAGGAATTAATGAAAAAAGAGATCACCAAATTGATTGATTCTAGGATTATTTTTCCTATCAAACACTCAACATGGCTAGTTAACCTTGTACCTATTCAAAATAAGAGTGGAGAGATCAGAATTTGTGTGGAATTTATGTATTTGGATAGAGTTTCACTCAAAGACAATTACCCACTACCTTCCATGGAGCAGATTTTGCAAGTGGTTTTAGGTTTTCAAAACTTTTCACTACTTAATAGCTATTCAGGTGATAACCAAATATTAGTGAATGATGAGGATCAATTTAAGAGAACATTAAACACAAAATGGGGAACATTTCATATATAAAGATGCCTTTTGGTTTGTCAAATGTTGGTACTACCTTCCAAAGAGAAATGGACATGGCCTTTAAAGGTTTGATCAATGAGTTTTTACTTGTATACCTTGATGATATAGCTATTTTTTCCAAGGATGATAATGACCACATGAAACATCTAAGGCAACTCTTTGATAAGTGTAGAGAGTTTGGAGTTTATCTTAATCCAAAAAAATGTATCTTTTTTGTTCATGAAGGTAAGTTATTAGGTCACATTATGTCAAAAGAAGGCTTATCTATTGATCCTAAAAGGATTGAAGCCATTCTATGGTTGTCTTTTCCTCTACATAATAAAGGTTTACAAAAAAATTTAGCCAAGATAAACTTTGTAAGAAGGTTTATTCTAAGATTTCCTACTTTGGTGAAGCCTATCACAACCATGCTCAAGAAAACCAAGCTTTTGATTGGATAAAGGAAGGTAAGAATAGTTTTGAGGAAATTAGACAAGCAATTTATAAATCTTACTCTTTTGAACACAAAATTTTACAAGGATTTCACACTCTATACTTTTTCTAACCTTGACACAATCTTAGCTATGCTTATGTAAAAGAATGATGAGGAAATTGAACAACCCATGCATTCTTTAGTCAAGGATTGGAAGATTATGAGGTTAAGTACACATTTATTGAGAAGAATGTTGTAGATATGATAAGATGTTTAAAAAAATTTAGGCACATGGTTTAAAATAAAAAGATACATGTCATGGTCTCTCATCTTAGCACCAAAGAGTTCCTCTTAAGTAAAGACCTCAATGAGAAGAGAGCTGGGTAGATCACAAAGGTAATGGAATATGATGTTGATATCAAGGTAACAAACTTTGTAAGAGGAAAGGGGTTGAATGAACATATAGCTTCAGATCTTCAAGGTCAAAGTAAATAAGTCTTGGTTAATCAAGCTCATCCCCAACTAGCTGTTCACATACCAATTCAAAGTTGGACACAAGACATCATTGGTTTCCTCTAAAATGGTGATTGTCTTAATGGTTTGAAAAATTCACAAAGAAGGTATTTTATATTGTAAATCATTCCTTATTGTCTTATAGATGGTATTCTCTTTTGGAAGGATGTGAATGGTGTACTACTAAGGTGTGTTGACAATGATCAGTTTGAATTCTTGCTATAAAAGTTTCACAATAGTGTAGGTGGAGGCAATTTCTCCCCAAAATAATAGCTAAAAAAATAATGAGGGATGGGTATTACTAGCCTAGCCTTTTCAAAGGTTTTTACTATTGGGTTAGGAGGTGTCCTCAATGTGCCTTCCTTATAGGCAAATAGAAACTTGTAGCCCTTTAATTGAATCCTGTCTAAGTAGACTAACCATTCATGCAATGGGGCCTTGATTTCATTGGTGTTATCAACCCTCCATAAAGTGCTAGACACAAATGGATATTGATTGCTATTGACTGCTTCACAAGGTGGGTAGAGGCTATTACATTGAAGGAGGCAAATGAAAATGCAATCTTGGAGTTTTATGAAAGTATCACAATAAGATTTGGGGTTTCCTATACTATTATTTATGATAATACACTTGATTTCATGGGTGATAAAATTTTTGAGTGGGCAAATAGGAATGGATTTTACTTGAGTACCTCATCCAACTATTACCTTCAAGGTAATGGATTGGTTGAGTCTACTAACAAGAATCTCATCAAGATTATCAAGAGGACATTAGAGAATAATCAAAAAGCATGGCACACCAAGTTGAAGACAACCTTATGGGTTGAGAGGATCACTCGTAAGAGATCAATTCATGACTCTCACATTATGCTTGTTTATGGGAGAGAAGCTATGTTGTCCATCTCTCAAGAGCTCCTTGTTTTAGGACTTACACATCAACTGGAACTACTTGAAAATATTCCAATAGAAGTCAGATTGATAGAAATAATACAACTACAAGAAGCAATGGAAAATACATATAAGACCATGAAACACTACCAAGTACTCATGAAGAAGTCCTTTGACAAAATATCAAGTACAAGAGTGTTCAGGGAAGGTGACTTGGTTCTAAAATGGAATGAGGATAGAGCAAAACTGGGTAGACATACAAAGTTTGATGCTTTATGGAGTGGCCCTTACATCATTATCAAGTGAAAGCAAAGAAACTCCTTTTAGCTAACCAAGATGAATGGAGAATATTTACCTATCCCTATGAATGGGATACATCTAAAGTTTTGCTATTAGTCCTTACAAGTCTATTTTGTAAATAGTAGCATAGGTGTGTGTGTTTAGGTTAGTTTTGTTTCAACTATTGTGTTCCCTAAGTGTTTTAATTGAATACATGCATGTTTCCTTTGGTTTTTTGTGTTCTTTAAGTGATTTATAACACAAGTATGTTTTCTTCCTTTTATTTGGTGTGTGTCTTTGTCTTTATGCATGTGGATCAAACAACTTGTGTTAATTGAGCCAAATGTCTATTCAAGTCATTTTGGGTGCCTATATACATGACTCCATGCCCAATGAAAGGATTTAGGCAACTGGGCTTAGGCATATCAGGCATGCCATACCTAGGAATTGCTAAGAATGTTAGTCAAATTCCACTCCCAAGTTTTTATCTTTCAAATTTGTCCAAATATAGTATTCAAAAAATTTCTTTGAAAGGAGTATTTATCATTAAGATACAACAAAAAACACAAGTGTTATTTATTTTAAAGTTCTTATTTTTTGTTTTTTGTTAAAGTGTTGGAAATGGTCTTGGACATTTTGTGCAAAACAATTTCCTCAAAGACTAATTCCTTCAATAAAATTGTTTGCACAATTTCCCTGAAGGACATTTTAAGGCTAAGGGATCATTTTTACCTTTTTTGAAGGGTAGTTCATAAGTTATAAAAGGTGCATCCCAATCTTTCTTAAGGGTAATTTTTAATCAAGGTGCCCTATTTAAAAGTTTAAAGGATTTTTTTTTTTTAGGAAGTGAATTAAATAGAAAATTTGAAATGTACATTTTAAAAAATCTGAAGGGTATTTATTTTAAGAAGGTTCATTTGTAATAAATTCAAAGAGTCATTTCCAAAATCCAAAGGGGAATTTGTAACTTTTCAAAGGGACATTTCCAAGTATCAGAGGGTCATTTACAAATTGCCTAAGGACCATTTCTTTTAGATGAAGGGAAAAAACACAAAAGTCGAAAGGGCTGAATGGAAAGTTTGAAGGAATTCTTTCAAAAAGATTGTTTGAGGAATTCTTTAAAAAAAATTATCCACATTGAATAGAGGTCAAATTCCAATTCTTTCAGACATTTTGTCTGATACAAATGAAACAAAAACCCTGAAAGATTGTTCGGGAAATTTTTTTGCAAGAATTACCAGGAAAAATCCTAAATGAATAATTTTGGGAAAAGTGTCGAGACAAAAATTTTGAAGGAGAAAAGTGATGAAACAGAGTGACCATGGGAAAAGTGTCTGAGGAATGAATTATTTTAAAAATATTGTCTAAGGGAAATAGAAGTTTGAGGGAAACAAATATCCAAAAGAAATACCCAAGGAGTGAAGACCCATAAATTTTTACTTCAAATTGTGGAAAATAGTCATTGGTGTCAAAAGGCTTGATGGGAACATGAGAGCAAAATAGACAGGTCAATGGTTCAAATTATTATTGGCAGTTGATCCAAACCAAAGAGCTCCCATGAAATTAACAAACATAGCTATCTAAAGGATAACTAGATAGTTAGAAAGAGCATTTTATAACTATCATCATGAGTTACATTTGCCTCAGCAATACTATGTGTTAGCTTCCCTATTTTTAGTTTTAAATGCTCATAGATGATCTTTGATAGAAGTAGTTTCCTATGCCAATTTTGAATGTTTTATGCCACTTTTCGCCATTTTTATGACTTGTTTTAGATAAGTAGACCTCCTAACATGGCATGAGTAACCTCACCCCTCTTTCACATGTAATTATAACTGATATCCTCATATGGAGACATGTCTAAGTGACTCTTGAACTTCCTTGGCTTGACTTCTCTCTCAAAAGCTATATATATGCATTCTTTTGGTTTGTTCTAGTAGCCTCCACTAGTTATTAGGAAAAATCTAGACAAATTTGTACTTGAAGAACTCTTAAAGAAAATATACAAGTGTTATTGCCACTCATATTCTATAATATTGAGTAATGACTTGAATCTTGTCAGTCTAGTCTAGTGAAATATTATCTTTTCTAGCTTTTACTCTTGATGGTCTACCAATTTTTAGAAAGGATATTATTACAGGTATTTTCTAGTATTATTTTATAAAGTGTATAGATATCCTAAAAGTGGTCCATGATGATATCTCTCTTTGGAATCATTCATTCCCTTCCTAAGAATCATATACCTTTTTCAATCTAGCATATGAAACATTGATGTAGCAATGAATCATGAGTTGTGATTCTTGTATGAGAAACACCTTGTTTGTCTTTAAGTAGTGGTTTCAGTCAATTGGGAGGACATTATACTTTGGTGCGTTACTACTTAGTTTTTTATTTATTTTCCTGAACTCTTTTCATACACAATTGATAGGTTAGAGAGAGAGCTTTAAAGGTGCATCAATGGGAGATAGCCCCTTATCTAGAGATTCATCTCAATGAAATTGTCACCCACAGTAAGAGATATGTTTCCATTGTGCCACTTGGATGAAGAGAGATAAACATATCCTCAAGGGTGAAAATCCAAGTATCAACAGGTAGTTCAGAGAAATTTGTCTCCTTCCCTTTTGCAGAGGATCTTGTGATAACTCTAGGGGGCATGAAAATTATGTAAATCTAGAAATGAAACTCTGAAATTCACTATAATACTTAGATATGCAAAACTATGAAAACTATGGGTCCCATCAGGTGTGCCACAACTATTAGATATCTAGATAGAACCTAATAAATGTTAGATTTATTCAAGTTTGACCCATACTTAGACTAACATAAGAATGGTCTAAGGCTATGGGATTCTTATAACTAGACCAGACCTCTAGGATTTTTTATGAGGCTATGGGATTACTTTTGAAATCTAAAACTAGTTGGGGGGAAAAGAGTTAAGAGATTTGTGCAAAGTAAAACCTAGTCTAATGTATGGTGATGCACCAATAATTTATCAGATCCAATCTTAAGCTTGGAATCCTTAACACACTAATGAACTATGAAAGAAGCTAATGCAATACTTACTATAGTTTTTATGAAATAATATTTCATATAGAGGTCAGTTTGATACACTTAGACTAGGGAGAAATAAAAATAAGGTCTAGTTGAAGACACTTCAATTTGTTTGTCCACTATATCTTTGAGAGATCAATGTTGAGACACACTATATGACTTAAAAATAAAGTTTCTAGCACTTAGGTTGAGTTTGGACATACGAAAGGAAGATAAAAATTGCATTTTCATATTAAACAAACATAAAGCACTAAATACAGATTAACAAATAACTGTAGAAATACTTTATTCACTACTCTAAAATATGTCAAATAAAATTATGGTAGATTCTAGTTGTACAATCCTAAGGGATCTAAAATAATAGATTTAAATCTATATTTATAGTATAAGGGAAGTGAAAAAGGGTTTTTTGGCACTCAAAATGGAATCAAATGAGTTCAAACCCATTTGAAAAGTTGTTACAACTACCTCCATAAATCAATCTCATTCAAACCCTTCTAATTAATCTAGGTTACTTCAGTCCATTACATCATTACAATATCCTCTCAGTGATGATCCATGCCAGCTACAATGGTGGGATCAAGTTATTATTACTTTGTCCTCATGCAAAACTACTCATGACTAGTTTGTTGATGCATGTTAAAGTGGAGAGAGGAGTCACTTTCATGCAGTTAGCTCTGGTGACTGCCATTAAAGTCCACATATTTGCCTTAATTTTCATGCCATACATCACTTATTACTCATTATGAGGAGTAGATCCTCATGCCTTGAAACTAATACAGTTACACCATTTGTACTTTGAGTAGTGGTTTGTCGAGTCATGATGAGAAGCCCCTACCATATCTCATTTATCTAACCCTATGGAGTCTTAATGGCATCATTTCATCCTTAAATATCTACTCCTAGCCCAAATAACAATGTGCTCAAACTTGGATCCACTCATGCTTGCTTGTTTTTGTCAAAAACTAACACTTCAACCTATGTCTAAGTTATTTGGGCTCTCCTTGGTTTGATTTTCCATCAAAAATTGACTTAGATCCTTCACCTCTTGACTCAACTTATTTTATTGATCTACCTAATATGAATGAACATGATACATAGATCCTTTTATAGGACTCACATGCTTATGCCATTTTTCTATCATAACTTTGCACTCAATAATTGTTGACTCTTTGACTTGATTGTGTGTTATTGATCTTTAATCCATAGTTGAAAGCATCCCATTGATCTGATCTAGACCCATTATCCTATCTTTACTTGCTTATCATTAGATTTGCTATTGACACCTAAGATTTGGAAACTTGTTAAGCCTACACTCATTTGGGGAGCCCTTTAATGATTTTTTAAATCTAAATGGTTATTTGCAAGGGCCTAAACTTGACGTCTACACGACTATCACTAAAAAATTTGAACTTTAATGGTCACTTATTGTGGCTTGAATTTGACACCTATAGGGACATCCTGGACCTTTTGAATTTAAATGGCTATTTCCCATAGCTTAAAATTGATGTTTGCATACCTATTTGGATCACAAATTCCATGGGTTATTTCTTTCAAACCTTTTACTAGACATTTTTTATGAGTTTGGTATCTCATCCACTTTCTCTAAAGGAAATTATTTGCCTTATCTTTGCCTTAAATAATTATTGCATACAAAATGTCCAAAATAATTCATGTCTTTAGGTTCTTTGTCTCAAACAAAATATTTGAAAGAAATCATCCTTAGTCTTTTACCTTAGAACAAAATCTCTGAAAGAATTCTTCTTTCAAGAAAATTGGCGTAGACAATTTCCCAAAAGAACTTTTTCCCTTAAAATTACCCTTTGGAACTTTAAAAAGTGTCCTTTGGATATTTTTCTTGGTTACTTTCCTGAAAGAAAATGACCCTTCATAAAAAGTGTTTAGGACACTTTGTTGTAAAAATTACCTTTCAAGAAAATGTATAGGACACTTTACTTAGAAAAATATCTTTCAAGATTTTTGAAGAGGATACCTGCCCAAGAAACTTGCCCTTCAAGATTTTTGTATTGGACCATTTTCTTGAGAAAAGACCCTTCGATAAAATTGTCTTGGCCACTTTGCTTGAAAAAGTTACCCTTCAAAACTTTTGAAAAGGACCCTCTTCAAATAAATGACCCTTTAGGGAAATTATTTCAAACTAAATTTCTAAAATAATTCCTAACACTTAGCCAAAAAACCCAAAAAAAAAACTCATAAAATAATTCCAACACTTATCCAAATAAAGTGGGACAAAAATCTTAAAAGAAATAAGCCTTGTACTTTTGTTGTGGGCTTTGTGTGGAACACTTTCTCTGAAGGAATTCTAAATGCTACACTTGGCCAAAAGTTAAAAAGGTGTAAACTTAGAATTTTTTTGGACTTGTTCCTATGACTGTTCATCACCATGAAAACTTGATTGGATCCTTCCACTGCAATGTTGATCTTGATTCTAAGCCACCTAATCCACTTAATAGTTGGGATCCTACTCATCTATTTAAACTAGGTAGAAGCTTGGTATGTGGGCTAAAATGGCTAATAGGTCAATGATAGAGGACAATCATTCGAGGATACGCATTCAAGCCATGGGTTACACAAGTTCAAATTTCATGTTTTTTTGGGGGAAAATATATTCTAAGTCATTCAATATAAACATAAAGATCTTAAATGAAGTTATTTTTAAAGGGACCTTTGGAGATGATTTTTTAATTACCAACATGTTATTCATTGTTTGTAATTCTTAAAATTATGTTACAAATCAAAAATTGAAAATGAATTATGTTACATCAAGTAGATATACTATAAATGGAAGTCAGAAAGATGTAAAGCATTGGATAATCAAAATGGCAGCTATCATCACATTCTTGGGAGAAAATAAAAAAACTATGCCAATAACTATAAACCAATGTTTAGAAAGATGTAACTTCACCATATTATGATTATTTCAAGTGTATTTATTGATTATAAACTATAATTCTAGTATTAAATATTATCATCAATTTCATACAAATCAATTCTAAATTATTTCAAATATAGTTCTATCAATTTCAAATTAATCAATTCTAATTTAGAATTACTTTGATCTGATCAAGTGTAGGTGGATACTCCAATGATTTATCTTGAAATTGCCCAACTTGACCCATTAGTATATTAACACTTACTCATGAAGATGTTCCCAATAAACAAAAGAACATAGTCAAGATATTTTATCATGTTTATGAACTAGATTGCTTAATATGTTTTCATCCATAATTTGGCTAGTTAAATGGTGCCACATGTCCTAACAACATAAGGTACTTTAAAAACCTCAATGATTAGTATGAATTCATAGAAGGGTGCCATGAGGCCAAAATAGTCCAATCTATTCAAAATTATCTACTCTAAATGGTTTGAAATAATTCAATTTATTTTGAATATATATAACATATTTATGCAGAAAACATTCTCACTCCAATTTAGTGGGTATAATGTTTAATTATTTAAAATAGCCCAGTTTATTCAGAATGATCTATGCTCAAATGGTTTGAAATAGTCTAATTTATTTGGAATAAATAAAATTTATTTTTGGATAAAATCTTCTCTCCATTTTATAGGTATAAGTCTAAATTATTCAAAATAACCTTATTTATTCAAAATGGTCTATGCCTACGTGCTTTGAAATAGTCAAATTTATTTTGAATATAACAAACTTATTTTTGGAGAAAATTCATTTCACTCCACTTTAGTGAGTATAAGTCCATATTATTTAAAATAACCTAATTTATTCAAAAAGATATATGCCCAAATTGTTTGAAACACTCCAATTTATTTAGAATATAAGAAATTTATTTTTTGGAGAAAATTTTATCCACTCCACTTTAGTGGGTATAAGTCCAAATTATTCAAAATAGTCCAATTCATTCAAAATGATCTATTCCCAAATGGTTTGAAACAATCCATTTTATTTGGAACATAATAAAATTATTTATGGAGAAAATTTTCTCCATTTCATTTTAGTGGGTATAAGTCCAAGTTATTCAAAATAGTCCTTCTAAGTTCAATAACAACTATACTGCATTACAATGCCATAAACATATGACCCCTATTTGTTTGATCATCACTTACTTGCAAATAAGGATGAAGTTTTAATCAGAGTTACATAGGTAGGGGCTAAGTTTCTAATAGACTTACCCCATGAAAATTTGCCAAGTCTAGTTAGAGTGCCTTCAGTTATACCTTATAATCAAACCAATGAATAAGACTCTTCTAGTAATCCTCAAACTCTAGTAATGATGTCATATTGAGATCCATGTAATCTTTTCATAGGAAAAGGCCTCATGGAGGACCACTTTATATAGATGTAGAAAGCATACCAGACCTATTTAAACTTAACATGTAATTTAAAAAACATGACCATGTTAAATTCTCCACTTATCAAGCTAGTTCCTTCAATTAGAACCTTAATTGAACTGATAAGCCAAGACAATTAAAGTATAGACCCATTCATACAAAGTACTTCAGTTGGAAACTTGTTCATTGCCCCAACTATTGAAGAAGTGTTTACTACTTCTATGTAGACAAATGTACCAAATATAATGGATGACATGAAAGTGTCATCTAATCCAGGCTAAAGTAATTTAACTACATAAAAAAATAACCTATAATAAGTGCCTTTAGTTAACACCATGATTGGTTCACAATAGTAGGGAAAAGGAACTTCTACCTCCCAAGAACAACAAACTACCTCTAATCCTCTACCAACTACTTCTTCAAGCATGTAACTACAAATATTAAGTAAACAAATGAAAATTAGTGCCTTTCCTCAATAAAATGTGAGAAATGTTACTCCACCTCAATAAGTGATGACTAACATTCCACAATAATAAGCATAATCTAGTTTACCAATGTAGTATAGATTAAACATTCTACCACCTCAACAAGGAGCAATGAATGTTCCACCTGATCAAATAGTGACCAGTATACCTTAATGGTGATAGACCAACATGCCTTTGCAAATGTTATCTAACCAACAACATATGTCTATTTGTTAGAAACAAATGTCAAATATCCAATAAGTGTCTACTTCAAAATAAGTGTTTTCAAAATAATGAGGTACCATTGTCTTAAAGTACCAATCAAAAAATAATTACCTTTTATTCTAACCATGCCATAAATTCAATGACAAGGCCTTATTTCATAATAAGTTCCCCTTATTTAGCTAGGTATGACTAGTCAAAAATAAGTCCCTACTCAACCTCAACAGGTAAAATACTTCATTCAAAGCCACATCCTTCCATCTCAACCATAATTACCTCAAAACCAAGCCTATATACTAAATTCCAACTAGAATATTGGTCCTCAACATGTGTAATTTAAATAATCATAACCTAATTTTAGGATGCATATTCTTGGTTGGTTCCCTATCTAAACCAACATTTCAAAGCAAACCATGTGTCCATTGTACTTTGATCAAGGTAATTTACCTTTGACCACCCAACCTCTACCTCAGGCCAATGTTCTATCTAGTTTCTTAGCACAAGAGCTATAACAAATGAAGGATGGAATTTATACCATTCAATCCAAGAACCAAACCAAGAATTTTAATTTGGATGACATATGTTCCTACCCATTCAACATGAATTATCTATAAATACCATTTACTCTAGGGTATGAACCACCAAAGTTTAACAAATACAAGGTTAAGGGAGATCCTAAGTCCTATTTAACCAAATTCTTTGTTACATACCAACTATTGTCTCATAGTGACATATACTTCCTAGTTTCGTTTCCTTAGAGTCTAGTAAGACAAGGCTTGGAATGGTTTTTGAAATTAGCAAAGAACATAGTATCCAATTTTGATGACCTTTTAGACAAGTTTGTATAGCATTTCTCCTACAATATCAAAAATTATATTTCATTGGTATATTTAAATCAATCCAAGAATAAGGATACTAAAAATTTTACAAGCTATTTATAGTGATGAAGAGCATTTTCTAGTTATTTGACCCATAATTTACCAGACAAGTAATTATTCATTGTGTTTACCAAAAATGTTCACAGTGAGATATCCCATCATCTAGAGCTATAATGTACACACACTTTTAAAGAGATGATCAATGAAGGTTTATTTATTGAAAAGTCCCTTATTAACAAAGGTATTATCAATATCACCTCATTAAATTAAAACCAAAACCAAAACCAAGGAAATGGCCAAAATAGAACTAAAATTAAGTCCAAGCACAAGCGATGACACTAGCCTAGACCAATAATTATGAAAAATCCAAATAATTTAACCATAAAAAGAATGTTGTTGGAAATGGATTAATCAAGTCATGACATGTCCAAATGGTGTAAACACCATCTACTCAACTAATGCCATAAATGCAAATTACTCCTCACTAACAACCAATTCATTAAGTGTAGCCTTCATAGTAGCCTAGACCAATTCAATAAATATAACAACCTTTACCTTTGGCAAACCCTTCCTCCAATGAGAAATGTGATTAATCATCATATATTTATTGATATTAGAGATCCCATTGAATTAGTATTTTTCAAGTTATCCATTTCTAATCATATTAGTTGGCTGATTCCAAAGCACTATATTGAGGGCATTCCTTATCCATATTGGTATAGACAAAATTAATTATGTGAATACCATTGGGTTAATAGACATAATTTACACCATTATGTGTAGATCAATCATCTTATTCAAAATATGTTGGAAAATGGGGAGATAACATTGGATAAATAGAGCTTCTACATCCAATCAGAACCCGATTATTTATTAAAACCCTTTTCCATAACATAACAATAATATCAGCCAACAACAACAACAACCAAGGTTGAAACAATAGTAAAAACAATATAAAAAAATAATATAATAATAGTAATACCAATATAAATAACATCAAAATCAACTAAATGGATGGAACCATGGCCAGAACAATACCAATACCCAATAGACTTGCCATGTAGTTACACATGACTACAATAGAGTTGTAGGTCATATTTTGGGAGGTCATATTTCCATCATTACCATCAATACAAGACCAAGTATTCACTAAACAAGACCATTGATAAATAATTCCAACCACCAACCTATGTTAGGGATCCTTCCTTGACCTTAGACTATATACAAGCATAATAGCAAGCATGGATTACTATTTTTATAACTTGTCATTGCCCCATGACCACATATAAGTGCAATGGTAACCAAGACTTATCCTATTTGATCCCCCTCACCATCATTTCTAGCAACAATGGTCCTGTATCTAATGTCAATCATGAGATCACAGCTTGGTGGTCAAAGATTACCATCTTAGGCCCACAACCATCTACCACCTAACCCATCCACCCTACCATTCTAGCTATGAATAATCTATGTACCATTACATTATAACAAAATGTTTGATATTGTGGAACAACTTCAAAATACACCCACACAAATTTCCATTTTGGATTTTTTTTGCACAACTACCATACACAAAAACATCTTGATATAATTCCTTGGCCAATCCTCAGTTGCAAATGACATATCCCTAAACAAATTCCAAGCTTTGGTTGGACATCGAGTCCTAGGCCAATAGTTAACCCTTGACCAAAGTGATATGTCATACCTCAACCCTCTCTATAATAACTCATTATACAACAAATTTATCATAACATGGCAAAAAGTGAAGCATGTCCTCAAAGACAATGGATCATGTCTAAATATTGTGTCTCAAAAGCTCATCAAACATCCCAAACACACAATGACCATTCTTCAGCTAGAAATGATCACAATCAAGGCCTATGAAAATGAAGAGTAATAATCACAAGGCATTATCAACTTGCCAGTTATTATTGGGAATTTGACCCATGATATATTATGCCATGTGTTAGACATAGATTTTTTAGATAATCTACTCTTAAGGCCTTGGATACATGAAATTTATATAATCTCATCAACACTGTATCAGTGTCTCAAGTTATCCCACTTAGATATGGAGGTCACCATCTAAGATATTTGTAGCCCTATAAATATTACAAGCATTTGTAGGCTGAGTACAAAAGCTATAACTACCACTTTAGCCTAATTCTAGTGCCAAAAAAGGATAAGGGGAAAGAAATACCTATTGATTTTCTAGATACTAGTTGCATTGACCATCATACCCTTCATTCATCTTCCCATATGCCACCTCCTAAAATTTATAATAATTTTACCATCACAACTAATGTCTGAAGAGAATATTTGACCCATGATACATTCCACATTGCCAAACTTTCAAAAAACCCCAAGTCTTATGGAAGACCTAAACCCAAGCCACCTTGCATGGAATGATATAGGGGAAAAGTCAAACTACATAGTTCAGCTCCTAACATTTTCACATGAATCATTGACCAAGAACATGACCCACTTACAGATGATGAAAGCTATTTATACATTGACAAATTGGCCAATTATTATAAAAATTCCAAAGACCTCATGGTTATTAAGGAGGAGGCCTTGGGCCAAATTAGTAAGGAACACTTGAGCCAATATCCATGACTCAGTACAAAGGAACCTATGGTCTCAAATTTAAACCACCTGAGGGTGACACCACATATCTTATTCGTGTTCTAACACTAATGAATAGTGATGATGATGTCAATAGCAAAGTGGAGTCTGATCATAGCCCTTATGAAGACCTAGCCAATACTAATCTATTTGACACTCACGTCATTTTTACTCTTAGACCAGTTATCCATAATCCACTTCTTCTTTATCACCCTCAACTTATACCCTAGGACTAATAAGAATCTAGAGTTCCTATATAAAAGTTTGAGAATGATGAGGCCTTTTATGATTTTATAGGCCTAAGAGAAAATGCTCCATTGGGAGACCACAAACAAGGGTTCTAAATCAAATTAGATCTTGTAGCCTATTTTGGAAAATGGGTTAACACACTTAGCCACAAATAATTAAATACAATATTGAGGTCCCAGAGTGAAAAACTCTTTGAGGTGCTTTTAGACTAGGGTAAAATTAAATAAAAAGGCCAATCTTTTAGTGAAAACCTATTTTAGGTGACATTAGATGGGAGTCTTCACCTTTCCCCTAATAAATAAGAGGAGACCACCAATGATGAACTTTCCTATGGGTCCAAGTTTAGTTCTAAAGAACAACATGACTTTGATTGAATCATTTAAGAGTTTCCAATATTATTTGTCACATGGATATACTCTCCATTGGGATATTCTAATTTATTTTGCTTAGGGGAACCTGAAGAGATAATATAAATCAAAGGATTTTATCATTTTAGGCTAATGCCAATCATTACCAACCATTCTAGAAGATGGTTCAAATATTCTTGTGGAGGATACTATAGAAGCTAACATCGAGACTCTAGACAACCCAAAATGGATCAAAATAGGTGCATACCTTAGTAAAGAGGAATGTGACATTGTAACAACCCTTCTTAGGGAATTTGTTGACATATTGTCTTGGGCATACTGAAACATTATTGGTTTGAACCTCACCTTAGTTGTATATCACCTTGTTATACATCCTAATTCCAAACCCATGAAGCAAAAATTATGCTAGATGCATCCTCATATTTCTATATTAGTAAAGAAAGAGTTGGAAAAACTCTTAGAAGTGAGATATATTTGACCAATTAACTATTCAAAGTGGATCTATAATATTATGTTAGTTAGTAAAAAGCCAGAAGGAATCAAAATCTACTCTAAGTTTAGAGATATAAATAAGGCCTACCCCAAAGATGACTTTCCTCTACCAAATATTGACATTATAGTTAAATCCATAGATAGGTATGAAATGCTTTCACTAATGGATAAATTTTAAGGATACAACCAGATCTTTATTACACCAGAAGGCCAACTTAAAATAACATTCACCATTCCATGGGGAATGTTTTGTTATCAGGTTATGACATTTGGTCTCAAAAATGCTAGGGCCACATACCAAATATCCATGACCACCATATTTCACAATATGATGAATGGCATTTTTGAAGACTATGTCAATGACATATTGGGAAAATTAAAGACTAGGGTTGATCATCTAGCAATACTACAAAAAATATTTGAGAGAGTACATAAATACAAGGTTTGACTTGATCCTAGGAAATGTGTTTTTGGAGTTAATTTAGGCAAATTTCTTGGCTTAATTGTGTCTTGTAGAGGCATTGAAGTTGATCCATCCAAATAACAATCCATTACCGAGATGCTACCACCTTCTAATTTGAATCAGCTCCATAGTTTGTAGGGTAAGATTTAGTCTATCAAATGCTTCATTTTTCAGATGGCTAAATTTTTTTATTTATTTACACACTTATTAAAGTAAGGTGTCATGTTTCATTATGATGATGAATGACAAAAAGATTTTCAGCATTTAAAGGACCATCTTCCAAATCCACCTATTTTATTTCCACTTATGCCAAGAAATACATTCTTAATATACCTATCTGCCATATAGAAAGCCCTAGGGTCATTTCTAGCTTAGCATAATGATAATGGAAATGAACATGTTGTGTATTATCTAATTTTTACATTGGTTACATATGAACATAGAAATACACCCATTGAAAAATCCTATTTAGCTATGGCATTTTCAGCTCAAAAAATATGACATTACATGTTAAACTAAAAGACTATATTTATTTCCAAAGTAGATTCACTCAAGTATCTACTATTCAAGACAACTTTACAAGGTTGCATGTCTAATGGATCATGTTTCTCATCAAGTTCAATATAGAATACATTAGCTGAAAGGCCATCCAGGGACAAGTACTTATAGATCAGCTTGCTAAAACTCCCCTTGTAGATACTAAACTACTCACATTCCAATTCTCAGATGAGTCCATTACGACCATCATTGAAACACATCTTGAGGAGTAGTAATAGAAGATATATTTTGATGGATAATTCATCACATCACATGAATTAGGGGTAGGCCTATTATTTATTACACCATATGGGGATCTTATCCCTAAATCATTTCATATCAAATTTACTTATATTAACAACATGGTTGAATATGAAGAACTTATGGTAGGGCTTCATCAAGTAGTACAATGGAATATTCAACATCTCAATGTCTATTACGATTCTCAATTAATCATAATTCAGGTTACAAACCACTTTAAGACCAAGGATGATAAGTTGGATCCATACAAGGCCATGGTTGACACTCTTAAATAATATATTACTGATGTACAATTTGAACACATACCAAGGTCTAGTAATAGAATAGTGGATGACATGACCACCATTGGATCTTTGATATACCATATTGACAAGGTAAAAGAATATCAATTCCTCATTAAAAATATTCTAACACCATTACATGAACCTTCTACCATCACAATGATCTATGATATTGTTGGTCTCATCTCTATGTGGTATTTAGACCTTTATACCTACCTCCATGACCAAATTATGCCACTAGTCCTATCCCACAAATAAATCAAGGAATTTACCCACCAAGCCACACATTATACCTTACTTGGACTAACACTTTATTATTGCAACTTTGATGGAAATATACTTCATTGTTTAACTTCGATAGAATCAAAATTAGCATTATGGGAAGTTCATGAAGGATTATAAGGAGCCCACACAAGAGGGACCATCCTAGCCAAAATGTTTCTACGTACTAGGTATTATTGGCTAACTATGGATGAAGATGTAGTTATGTATTTTAAAAAGTGTAATAAATGTCAATAACATGCCAACCTAATTCATGCCCCAGCCAAGACTCTAAATCTAATGCTTACATCATGGCCATTTGCTATATGGGGCCTCAATCTCATTGGTAAGATTAAACCAACCTCATATAACAACCTATTGTCACCAAATATTACACCATAGAAAAGATTATGTTCAATCCTCTTCTATATTTGGTCAACATGGGAACACTTCCAAGGATGTGGGTGTAACTATAGTGGAAGTAAGCCTTTAGATTTAAGGTCTACTTTCCTAAATGTATCTTGAAAAGCTTATCACTTTTATAATGCTTTTTGGCTAGGGGGAAAGGGTTAGAAATTACATGAAATAAACATATTCTAAAAGGGTGATTCACCAAGATGTTTTACACAAGAATATCATACTCTATCACAAATAGACAAGCCATATAACACTAGTTTAAGAGTCCTAAAATGCAATAGCACTAGTGTTTCAATATGAAGGTGACATACATGAATACTATCTAAGGTAAGTGAAATAATAGATTATTTGTAGATACTAAGGCTCATTTTACATTTAAGAATAGATCCATACACTTAACAACACTTCATATGACCTGCTAGACTAGAATTAATTGCATCAAACATGGAATGATTGAGAGAAAACAAGGATAGATGAATATCTCTTAACTATTAAATATACATATCTTCACACACTTGAACATATTCGCACCATTAGATCAAGATGTATGGGTGAATGTTATCTATAGATCTCATTGGCCCCACTTTCCTATCAATTCCTATGTACTATTGGATCATTGGTATGATTATAGACAAAATTAATCATCAATATAGATTGGACCCACCTTATTTTTAGTTGAGCTCATGCCATTTGATCTATGCTCAACAAACCTGCACCATTGGGATCTTGTCCAACCTATATATTTTTAAGGGATGTTAATCAAGACTTTTTGACTATTTGATCCAAGCACAAACCATTAGATCTAAGTGTTAGTATGAAAGCTCACATGGAAAATTATATCTTTATCAACTTTAAATATTTTAAGGACCTTTTGAATATAAATAACTACTTTATGGAGCTCAAACTTGATGCTTGCATGAATGTTCTACTCTGTAAGTCTAACTTTGAAGCTAAATAACTTGAGCTAGAGAACTTGTGAGTGCATGAAATTTGTAGAGCATGTTCCTAGCATGAATGGATCCATGGTGATTTAACCTTTTGACTCATAAGGATTTTTGAGTGAAGATATCATATGTACAATTGTTCTGGTCCATTAATTTTTAAATGACATCCTGGTGATGACTTGGATCATTTAAGCTTGTGCTTGAACTACTTCTTGATATTTAAAAGCTCCAATGAACTTATTGATTCTTGTGCAAATTCTTTTCATGATATTGATTATTTTGACACCATGAAAGCCTACCACTTTCATATATGACTCTAAAATGATCCCTATGACACCAAATGACACACAAATTAAGCTAGACTATGACCAAAGCTAGAATGACATATGAAATGACATCAAATGAACTAAAAAATACCCTATGACATTATAAAAATCCCCTATACAATATTAGGACTATAGGGGGTTGACCCATTTGGCCTGTGGTAAAAATGGTCAACATTCTTAGTGATTTCCCAAGGGTGGTATGCTTTTTATAACATGAACAGTTGCCTAATCCTATCCATTGGGTTTTAGAGTCACAATTATATAGGTTTGACACATAAATTTCCTTGACAACACACCAAATAATAAAAAATAATAGGAACAAAACACAAGGTGAGAAACACACATGTTTTTTATGGGCACTTATGAAACACAACACAATAACAAAGGAAAAACACACCTATTCTAATATTTACAAAAATAACCTTTAGTTCTCAAAATCAGGGTATCAAATATATCCCATTCACAAGGATAGGCAGCTCTTCTCCATTCATCCTTGCTAACTAAAAAGTTTTATTTTGCTTGCACTTGATGATTACATATGGTTTGCTCCATAGGGTATCAAATTTGGTATGTCTCCCTAGTTTTGCTTTATCTTCAACCCATTTCAATACTATGTCACCTTATTGAAATGATCTTGGAGTTTCCTTCTTGTCAAAATACCTCTTCATTAGTACTTAGTGATGCTCCATAGCTTGATGAACTTTATCTCTAATCTCTTGAAAATCCATTAATTATATCAATCTTACCTCCATTGGATTATTCTCAAGCAACTCTAGTTGATGTGCTAACTCTAAGGTAGGCAACTCTTGAGAGATAGACAACCTAACTTCCCTTCCATAGATAAGCACAAAAGGAGAATTCCATGTTGACCTCTTGGGAGTTATCTTATCAGCCCATAAGGTTGTCTTTAATTTGGTGTGCCAAGCTCTTTGATTATGATCTAAGGTTCTCATGATGATTCCGATCAAATTATTATTAGTAGATTTAACCAACCCATTACCCTAAGGATAATATTTAGATGAAGTGCTTAGAAATATTCCATTACTATTTTCCTAATCAACTATCTTAGCACCCATAAAATCAAGAGCATTATCTAAAATAATAGTAGGACTTCCAAACCTTGTTATGATTCTCTCATAGAACTCCATAATAATATTCTCATTAGCTTCTTTCAATGTTGTTACCTCAACCCAACTTGTAAAGTAATCAGTTGTTGTGAATATCCATTTATGATTGGTACTTAATAGGGGGTTTATCATACCAACAATCAAGACCCCATTGCATGAAAGGTTGATTTATTTTGATAGGCTTTAAAGGAATAGCTACAAGATTCTATTTTCATACAAATAAATCACATTGTCCACACCTTCTCACCCAAGCATGGAAATAATTGAAGAGGCTAGGCCAATAATAGCCTACCCTCATGATATTTGTAGTTGTGGTTCTAGGAGAGAAATGTCATCCTATTGTCCCATCATGGAACTTCTCAAGCAACACTCCAAAGTGATCATTATAAATGCATCTCAATAATACACCATTAACATCTCTTATATAGATTATACCATCTAAAATATGAAAGGTAATATATTGAAATCTAAAATATCTCCTTTGTGATCTAATCATATTATTAGGATACTCACCATATTGAATAAATCTTATCACATCTTGTGTCCAACTTTGTATATGCAAAGAACCAACTAGTTGGGAACAATAATGATTTACTAGAAACTCTTCTTTTATCTCATGTAAATCTAAAGCTAGGTATTCACAAAGGCATTTACCTCTTACCAATTTTGTTACTTTGGTATTAACATCATATTCCATTACCTTAGTGATCCACCCTGCTCTCTTCTCACTAAGGTCTCTACTCAAAAGAAAATCCTTGGTACTAGGATGAGAAACCATAACATGAATTTTATTATTTGAAACCATATGCCTAAAATTATTTAATCCAATTAAAATATAAAGAACTTTTTTCTCCATAAAGGTGTACTTGACTTCATAATATTTTAATCCTTACTAAAGAATGCAATAGGCTGCTCCACACCCTCATCATTCTCTTACATTAACATGGCTGAGATAGTATCAAGGTTAGCAAATGAATACAACATGAAGTATGTAGTAAAGTCAGGATTCAAAAGAGTAAGAGCTTGTGAAATTTATTTATTAATGGATTCAAAACTATTCTTACCTTTCTTAGTCCAAGAAAAGACCTAATTCTTTCTGAGCATGGTGGTGATAGGTTTCACTAAAGATGCAAACTGAGGTATGAAACTCCTTACAAAATTTAACTTGCCTAAGAAAATATGGATACCTTTTTTATGAAAGGTAAATTATAGGCAAATAATATCCTCTATCCTTCCAAGATCAATATCGAAAACATCTTTGGAAATAATGTGTCCCAAGAGGTTACCTTCATAGACAACAAAGAGGCATTTCTTTGGATTAAGAGATACTCCATATTAGCTACATATTTAAAACACTTGTCTAAAGTATTGAATATGTTCATTATCATCTTTAGAAAACATTTTTATATCATTTAGATAAACCAACAACATCTCATTAATCAAACGTTTGAAGGTGATGCCTATTACTCTTTGAAAGGTAGCACCAGTATTTGACAAACTAAATGGCATCTTCCTATAAGTAAAAGCTCCCCATTTAGTAGTAAATTCTATCTTAAACTAATAATATTCATTCAATCAAATTTAATTATAATCTAAGTATCCATCTAGAAGAGAAATTTTTTGAAAACTTAAAATAGTTTACAAAATCTGCTCCACTGAGGGTAAATGATAGTGATCTTTGAGTGACACCTTATTAAGATCCCTAAAGTCCACAAAAAGTATTATCTCTTCATTCTTCTTTTTAACAAGCAAAAGAATAAAACTTTGGAGACCTTTCTTATGTAAGGGAAATGATAGGCCAATAATAGCCTCTATCCTTTTAGGATCAATAGCCAAACTATCTTTGGAAATAATGTGTCCTAAGAGCTTACCTTCATGGATAGCAAAGATGCATTTTTTTGGATTAAGAGATACTTGATATGGTCTGCATATTTCAAAAACCTATCTATATTGTTGCATATGTTCATTAGAATCTTTAGAAAACATTGTAATATAATCTATATAAACCAACAACATCTCATTAATCACACCTTTGAAGGCCAATTCCATTGCTCTTTGAAAGGTAACACCAGCATTTGACAAACCAAATAGCGCCTTCCTATAAGAAAAAGTTTCCCATTTAGTGGTAAATGTTAACTTAAATTTATCATATTCATTGAATTAAATTTTATTATAACTTGAGCATCCATCTAGAAGAGATAAATATTGAAAACCTAAAATAATCTACAAAATCTAATTATTCTACAACCAACTACTTACCAATGCCCTCTACTACCCTGACATAAATCTAAAAGAAGTTTTCTTGCACTACTAATACTTCTCTACCCTAACCAACTTTATCAACATCTACTCCTCTATAACACATTACATCATTGAAGTGACACTTAACTTCTCCATAGACCAATCCTCCAATTGAGATTATACCATGAAATGCTCACAAATCTGCTTAAAAATATCTAGTTTAGTTCTCACCATGGTATCTATTGGTCAAATTTGGTCCACATATAAAAATTTGCCTAGGTCTAGAGGGAGAACTTGAGTAAAGTCCTGATTAAAGGGTGATCTAATGGTGGAAAGAGAAAATATATTTTAGTAGAAGACCACTTATCATTTTAAATTTTTTAAAACACTTTAAGCAAGCTTAAAGTGTGAATTTGGTGATCTTAGAAAACTAGAACATCACATGTATTGTAAGAATGAATGGGTAAATTTGGTTGCATAGTTAATAAATGTAATTGGGATGTTGACCAAAGCTAAAAGAATTCATTTACATGATGTTTTTAGTGCTAGGATCATCCTCTAAAAATTTAATGTCTTGATGAGTTTTCTATCTCAAGATATAAGCATTCAAAGTTGAACAAGTACAGTGGAATGTGCACATGAACATAAATTTTAAGCTATGGAAAATAACCATTTGAATGTAAATGATCCAAGGATGAATGAATAGCTAACTAGTGGTAAGATCATGGGTTATTGGATGAAGATCAAATGGTGTGTGATGACTAATAGTATCAGTGGGTCTCAAATATCTAAAGAAGTGTATTTGATCATGCATTGAAGATCAATGGTGAAAATCCAATCAAAAGATTAGTAGACCCAAAATTAAATGCTTTAATGAAAAATTTCAAGATCTTGGGTACCTAATAATAGATCTAATGGTGCATGTCAACTGAGAAAACAAGTGTGTCTAAGTAGATTGATAGTACACATGCAATCGTATAGATCAAGATCAATGGCAAGTGAGAGGTCAAACTAGTCAACATATCCTAGGTATGAATGAAAAGCTACCATGTGGTGCAAGTGTGGAACCAAATAGGGATGATGGTAGGATCTTTAAAATGAATGAGGATTTGATATATAACATAATATAAGAATCTTAGATCAAGATTGATGGTCAATATTAAAATTTGAAGATATGGGACTTCAAATGGAGGTTGAACATAGTTTAGGTCAAATGAAGAATAAAGGTTTCAAAGGGTGTATATCACCATTAGATCTCAGTCAAATACCATCAAGTAGACACATTCGTATATCTAGTTTCATTAATAATGAATCTCTATTTCCATTAAACATCAAATGTAAGATAGGTCTATTTAGACCTAATATATTTGAAGATTGAGACTAAACATCTACAGATATTTATCGATATGGTAACTATAGGAAAACCAATAAGTGGATTTGTTTTTGATCTATATAAATATTTGTGCTTAGATGTTGTGATAGGGATGTGTATGTGATTAATGAAAGAGTGTCTCATATTATAAATATGGTCATAGCCTTAATAATAGGTACCTGTAGTTGCTCAAAGTAGACTTAATCATGGCTCTATTAGGTGCATACATATGAGGATTATATATTTGTAGTGGAGGGAATTAATGCAAAGGAGTTATAGAAGGATCTATGTGGTAGGGTTGGTTACTTCTTATAGTGGTCTTGACCTTCATGATCTATCCTTCCACATCAGATAGAGTCGCAGTGACATTAATGTATGAGGAGCTTGAGGAATTGGTATACTTGAGGTCTTGATTAGTATGACCCCTTCTCCACTCTTCCACATGTCCCTTCCCCTCTCTCTCTCATTTCCTTTTGCTATAAATATAGTCTTCTAAGCCTTGAAATGGATCCCTGTATTGGGCATGACTATACTCTACCAAGATTGAGCTTTGTAACCTCTTGAGATAAATAAATTATTGTTTTAGATTTCATTGTTCTAGTATAGTGTGTTAATGTTAGTTTTATTTGCATATGTGGTAGAAATCTCTCCCTTTTCAAGTCTTGATCTCACCTACCTACTAGGTTATCTTGGTATGTAAGTCATATTAAGTGTTTAATGTTATTTTATTAAAGATATAAAGTTGATACATTGACTAATTAGTGCCTTAAATCAAGCCTTTCCATCATTTCCCTTAGGTTTTGATCATTTGGTGAACCTATGCATGAAATATTGATGCATAACAGACATTTGGAGTTTTAAATTTAGTCTTTTGCTTGTCTCATTGGTGTTTTTTATAATCTCAAGTAAGAGTGGATGAACAATCAATTTAGGTGCATCACCAACATTAGATTAGATTTCCATTTCAGTTGCCTTTCTCTCCCTTTTCACCCTAGCAATTAATAAGTTTTAATGAAAATGAGCTAAGTGATACATCATAAGACCTAGCTTCATTAAAAATCCTATAGGTCCAACCCCACCATAGGTGACCCATAGCCTAAGTTTGTTCCCATGTTGGACTATATTTGAGTAGAGGATTTGAATAATCCTTTTCTTAGATAAGGTGCAATCTAGGTCTCCAACAATTTTTGCAATGCTCAATGGGACCCAATTTTAGCTATTGAAGCAAGTCTACAACACATTCATCTTTAGAAGTAGTTCTAAGTACTTGATCCTTATTTCAAGGCAAGAAGCATATTCTTTTTCATGGTTTTAGTTATATTCATGTTTTATAGGCTATGACAACCTATATAGAAGATTTCTATCTTTACTCTCCTCATCAATAGTTTTAAGATGATTCATATACATATTGTTATGATCCTCACTAGTAATATGAGGATCTATCTTAGTCATATATGTAGGAGTACCACCCTGACACTCCCTATGAATAGTTAATCCATCATAATATTACCCTTCCCCAGTCTTATGATGAGCCCCCTTATCATCAAGCCTTCTATGAGTCTCATCTACCCCATCTATAGCTTGGTCACCCTTCTGATTAGTCATCTTAGCTACGTGACATTATTAAAAAATATACTCATACCCCAAGCCATTATATATGTATCCTTAAAAAAACTCTATTCGACCAAGAAAATAAAATGATACACATTGATACACTAAAGGGGTATGGGAAGGAAATTCCAAAACATGTCATTAGGGGTGTTAAAAATTTAGTGCAATAGGCATAATAAATTTGGATGTTTTTCATTAGGGGAGATTATTCTATAAAAATTAGCGACATGTTTGACATAGATGAACTCATCTACGATATTAAGGAGAAGTTAGCAGCCCATGAAGAACATCAAACACCTCATTACCCATCCTACCTTCCTTCATTCACTTTATGTTAGCCTCATGTTAAGCTTACCATCACCACTCATAAGCCCTTACCAAATGATTTTAAAGGTCATGATAGCTTCCTCCAACTCTTCTCAACCTTTCCCTCATGGAAATCTATCCAAGGGAGAGTCCAGGAGAAAAGGCAAGTTTGTGTTGAAAGAGCCAGCCATTATGATTAACCAAGGTTTGATCACAAAGCCTCCCTTTCTAGGAAAATTGAAGTTACAAATAAACATTTATACCAAACATTGATAGCTACAAAGGAAACATCAACTCAATTATACATACCTTCATTCATTCCTAAAGCCATAATTCACACTATGCAAGAAAATCATGAGCCCAAATTTCTAACTTGGAACCAAATCATGCAGTCAAGCAAACCCAAAGTTATTCAATCCCCACCCATCCCTCCTTAGGAATATAAGTCCTTTCCCTCATGGATATCCATCCAAATTAATATGTAGAAGAAGGAGGAAGAAGTGATTATTGAAGACAAGAAGCTAAATGAAAGGAATGAGGTATATATTTCATCTCTCTTGGAGTCATTCTAAGGATCTTCTATGCCACTTATGGAGAGAGAACCCATTCTTGAAGAGGTAAAATTCAAATTTAGATTGAACTTGTAGTTGATTATGATGATTTGGATGAGCTTCATGAGGAAATGGTTCTTGGGACACCTCTTGGTAGGAATAGACATGATTCATTCCTCCATAGTGTAGAAAAATATTAGTTGGAGGAACAAGTGCAAGTAGAAGATGAGAGCCATGAAAAATAAGTTTTAGATGTGTCACAAAAGGTCATTTTTCAAGATCCTCTTGATCAGATACCAGCTATCCCACAACAAGATGCTTCTCAATAGCTTGTAGAATTGACCATTGGTGAGAATATCCCAACCAAGGAAGATGAGCATCAAGGTAATGATGGGGATTTATGGAAATAATATATGTATATTTACAAATAATATTAAGATATTCAAGGTCTTACACTTACTATTAAAGATATTAAAGACCAATCTGCTATGAAATTTGTCTCATAATAAGATTAAATGCATGAATATGAGAAGAATAAACAAGTGTTTGTTGATCTAATACCTCATATCATTGTTCTTGAAGACAAATCAAAAGAAGAGGTCTTGTCATCTAGTATGAAAAAAGAGATTCAAGAGGTAAATAATGAAGACCTTGACAAGTCACTTGTTTATGAGGAACAAAATGAAGGCACAATGGAAGATACCTCAGATCATTGGTAGCCAATGAGTGAAGAATAATTGGTAGATTTCTTGAAAAATAGAATAATATGAGAAGATGTTTGGGTTTTGGGTCCACATCTTCAATCCATGCAACTTAGAATGGAAGTTGGAGGCCCATCTACCTCATCAAGAGGTCAGGAATATACAATTGCTCCAATCTGCAGGAAGAGGCTATCAAGAGATGGTAGACATGTTTTAAGTTTCCAAGATGGATAATCAAGCTTTATTTTTGATCTATGAGGAAAGGTATATGTATATTTAAGTTTTACATATTAGGGTAGTTTTGGTTATTTTCCTCCAAGTGTTGTCCTGGCACATTTATTTGTTGTCCTTATTTTATTTAGGTTAGTTTCCCTATTTTATGTGTTGCCTTTCTTGTTTTGGTGGCTATTATGTTTTTCAAGAGGTTGCTTACAATCAAGGCTAAACTTTTTCATTATTTCATGAGTCCAATAATTCATGTATTAGTTTGGGTTCACAAGCATATAACACATGCTTCCTAGTTGAGTCACCAAAGATATTAGCCAAAATTGGCCCACATACAAAAATTTTCCTATGTATAGAGGGAGAAGATAAGTAGAGTCATAATTGAAGGGTGATCTAATGGTGGAAAGGGAATACATATTTTAGGAGAAGATCACTTGTCATTTACAAGCTTTTGAAACACTTTAAGCGAGCTTAAAGTGTGAATTTGGTGATCTCAGACAACTAGACAATCATAACACATATTGAAAAAATTAATAGGTCAATATGGTTACACATTTAATAAAAGCATTTGTGATCTAGAAAATAATTTAGATGACAATTCGGGTGATGGGTCCACCCCAATTGATGGTGAAACTTCTGGGAGCCATAACTTTTGCACCATAGCTCCAATTGACTTGCCATTTGAACCATTGGAAATATAATAATTAGGGGAACATTGTGAGATGGAATAGAGATTTTATCAATGAATTTTGACCCCCTAAAATCCAATGGAAGTGTCCTAAATTTCAATTTTAGTAGTGCAGTCTAAAAATAGTAAGTTTCTAAAAATAGTAACTCCTTGAATTCTATATTGTTGTAAATCATGGAAGTCAATCCAATTCATCTCCCTTGATATTGGTGACCTTAAACATCATCCACACACCTTAAAAAAATGTATAAATTAATATGTAACCTGAAATGGAAATCAAACATCTCTTCTCAGAGATAAGCATATGTTTGGGTTTGCAAATTTGATCAATAAAACATCTCTTATCAGAGATAGCATTATTTGAATTGTTTTGTTCTTGTTTATTGAATTATCTTTCAACCAAAGATTTTGTGTTTTGGATCAGTGGTATTAGATCAATTTCTATTTAGAGTGTATGATCCCGAGGATGAGGTCAGATTATAGGAAGCTTGGGTGGAAAATAGAACTGACAGAATATCCACCTATTTGCTCTAAATGACTTCAAATGGCAGACAACACCGAGGCATCTAATCCTTTCAAGGAAATGGTGAATGAAGCCCTCTAATAGCAAAAATCATAGATTCTACAACAATTCACTCAAATTCTCCAACAAATCTTGATGGGAAATTTTGGTTCCTCATCTGCACCCGCACATCCTTTCAGTGCCCCAACACCCTTCAAGGTTTAGGTGAATTTTGATATCCCTACATTTGAAGGCAAAATCAATGTTGATGTAGTATAAAATTGGTTGGATCAATTGTCATCTTATTTTTCTATAAATAAATTCACCAATAAAGAGAAGATTACTTTTGCTCTTCTGAAAGCATCATTGCCTATCAAAAATTGGTGGGAAGTGTACAAAAAGAGATTCAATGTAGATGATATTGGCCTTGAGACGGAACCTACATGGGATGATTTCATAGATGCTATAAAAGAAGAATACTACCCCATTGGAGCATATGATGATTTGTATATAGAGTGGCAAAAACTTTGCCAAGGTAAGGAATAATCTGTTCAAGATTACACTGACATTTTTCATTCTTTATCTGTGAGATTGGGCATCCAAGAAAGTGAGAAACATAAGGTTCTCAAATATCATGGTAGACTAAAATGGTACATATGGGGAGAAATGGAACTCTCCAATCTAGAAACCATCAGTGAGGCATACAAGTTCATAGTGAAGATTGAGTAGAAGCATGGAAGAATGAATATAAAGAATCAGTCTTCAAAATGGAAAAGTGACAAAAAGGTCAAACACGAGGCCAAAAATTGAAGAAAAAGGAAGGAAAGATTGGGAAGTGGTGTGATTATCACAAATATAGAACTCACTCCAAATAAGAATGTCAAGCTATCAAATCACTACTTTCTAAGTCACAATCCTCAACATCTACTACTCTACCTCATACAGGAGTGTAGTCAAAGAGGTTGAAGAAGAAACTATAGATGCTGATCTTGAAGCCATTGTTGCTTCATCATACACATGACGAGATGATAGATGACAAGGAAAGGTTGTTTCACTCTAAGTTATGGGTGAAAGGTAAGCCTCTGCATTTCATTCTTGATAGTGGAGCTCAAAATAATTTAATCTCTGCTAATGTTGTGAAAAGCCTAAATCTGTCCATGAAGCCTCACCGAAAACCATATAGTATTGGATGGTTGAGTCCAAGGAGAAACCTCTGTGTCACCCACCAATGTCTTCTCTCATATGCAATACAACCTTTCCAAGATGAAGTCTTATGGATGTGGTAAAACTAGATGTTTGTGATGTACTCTTTGGTCAGCCATTCATGTATGATCAACATGGTATATATGAATCAAGAACTAGAAGGATCACTCTCACTCTTGGAACACAACACTATAGTGTACTAGAAGTACCACCTTCTACATCTATCTCTTTGATTAGTGCCACGAAATTTGTTCTCATGGTGCACAAGCCACATGAATCCAAAAGGGCTGATGTTACAACCCTGACTACAAAAACAACATAACAACATAAGAAAATAGATGCTGAGATAAAGAAGTTCATGGCCTTCCATCCAAAAACTAATGGTCAGACAGAAATGGTGAACAATTAGGCCTTGCACAGTTCCATAAATCACATTCCCTTCCAAGTACACATCAGGAATCAAATCAAAGTAGAACTACCACACATGATGACCAATATTGATGTAATGGGGACCATTGTTTCCCAAGGAGGGAGGAATGATCTAAACAATAATTCAAATGACAATTCGGGTGATGGGTCCACCCTAATTGATGGTGGAACTTTTGGGAGCCATAACTTTTACATCGTAGCTCCAATTGACTCGCCATTTGAACCATTGGAAATATAATAATGAGGGGAAAAACATGAGATGGAATTGAGCTCTGATTAATTAAGTTTAAACCCCTAAACCCCAATTGAAGTGTCCTAAATTTCAATTTTAGTAGTGCAGTCTAAAAATAGTAAGTTTCTAAAAATAGTAATTCCTCGAATTTTGTATTGTTGTAAATCATGGAAGTCGAACCAATTCATCTCCATCGAGATTGGTGACCTTCCACATCCTCCCCACACATTAAAAACATGTATAAATGAAGATGTAACCTGAAATGGAAATCAGACATCTCTTCTCAGAGATAGGCATATGTTTGGGTCTACAAATTTGATCAATAAAACATCTCTTATCAGAGATAGCATTATTTGAATTGTTTTGTTCTTATTTCTTGAATTATCTTTCAACCAAAGCTTTCAAGTTTTGGATCAACTTGGGAGGTTGAACATAGCCAAAGGAATGCATGGAAATTATTTGTTTAGTGCTAGGATCATGCTCTACAAATTTCATGTCTTGATGAGTTGTCTATCTCAATATATAAGCATTCAAAGTTTAACAATTAGAGTGGAATGTACATGTAAACCTCAAGTTTAAGCTACAATAAATAGTTTTTTGAAGTAAAATGATCCAAGGATGAATGAAAATTTTAAAAGTGGTAATATTTAAAGTGCATATATGAAGATCTAATGGCATGTGTTGACTGATAGTGTTAGTGGGTCCCAAAAATTTAATTTAACATATTTGATCATGTATTAAAGATCAACGATGATCATCCAGTCAAAAGGTTAGTGGACCCAATATTGAACACATCAATGACGAGTGTAAAAACATCAAGTACCTAAAAAAATATATAATGGTGCATAGTGACTGATAAAGCCAATGGGTCCAATTAGATTGATAGTGCATGTGCAATCATATAGATCAAGATCAACGGTGAGTGAGAGGTCAAACTCGTCAATGTATAAGGGGATAAATGTAAAGCTACCATGTGGCACAAGTATGTAACCAAATAAGGCTGACATTATGATACTAAAAATGAATGAGGAACTAATAGATGGCATAATATGAGAATCCCATATCAAGATCAATGGTTAATACTAAAATTTGATGACATGGAACTTCAAATGGAGGTCAAAAACTATTCAAGTTGAATGAAGAAAAATGGTTTCAAGGGGTGTATATTACCATTATATTTTAGTTGAATATCATAAAGTAGACATAAGCATATAAACAAGTTTGTTAATAGTGAATATCTATCACCATTAAAAATCAAATGCAAGATAAGTCTCTTTAGACCTATCTATAGAAAGATTTGTGCTCAGATATTGTGATAGGGATGTGTATGTGATTAGTGAAAGAGTGTTCCATCTTTTAAATGCAGTCATATCACTCAAATAAGACTTAATAATGGATTTATTAGGTGCATAAATATGATAATTTTGTCCTTATAGTGGAGGGAATTAATGCAAATGAGATCAAGAATTATCCATATAATGGGAATGGTTACTCCTTGTAGTGGTCTTGACCTTCATGATCCATCCTTCCATGCTAGATAGAGTCTCAATGCCATTAATACATGAGAAGATCTAAGAGTTGGTATAGTGGTTGTCTTGATCATTATGACCCCTTCTTCACTCTCCCATGCATCCCTTCCCCTCTCTCTCATTCCCTCATGCTATAAATATAGGTTTTTAAGACTTGAAATGGATCCCTCTCTTTGGCATGACTAGACTCTACCAAGATTGAGCTTTGTAAACTATTAAGATAAATAGATGACTATTTCATATTTTAGTGTTTTGGTATAATGTGTTAATGTCAGTTTGATTTCCATATGTGGTAGAAATCTTTCCCTTGTCAAATCTTGATCTCACCTAGATAATAGTTTATATTTTTATGAAGGTTATGTTTAGTGTTTAATGTAATTTTATTTAAGATAGAAAGTGGATACATCAACTAGTTAGTTCCTTAAATTAGGCCTTTCCATCACTTCGCTTAGGTTTTTATCACTTGGTGAACCTCTGCATGAAATATTGATGCATAACAGACATTTGGAGTTATAGATTTAAGATTTTGATTGTCTCATTAATGTTTTTAGAATCTCAAGTAAGAGTGGATGAATAATAAATTTAGGTGCATCACAAACATTAGGTTATATTTCCACTTTAGTTACCTTTATCTCCCTTTTCACCCCAATAATTAGTAGGTTTTATTGGAAATGAGCTAAGTGATACATCATAGGAGCTAGCCTCATTAAAAATCCTAGAGTCCAACCCCACCATAGGTGACCCATAGTCTAAGGTTGTTCCCATATTGGACTATATTTGAGTAGAGGACCTGAACAATCCTTTGCTCAATTTGGGTGAAATTTAGGTCTCTATTAGTAACATAAGGCTTCCTACTCTTGAAGAATCCAATACACAAGACAATAACATGTATTCTCCTCTTTTGAGACACTCCTAAGAAGATAACTCAAAATTCAAGAAGTGGGGTAATTCTTTGATCTCACATCTTTGTGCATCTCCATTCTTGGTTTGCTTCTCCTATTACCTTCATTTCATGTGTCTCTATTAAGTTATCACACCAGTGATCATATTAGGGCTTTTGCATCCAATATGTCATAACACATATCATCAACCTTTGCTAAAAACTTGTCTTTTCATGAAGGTATTGAAACTCATAAACTACATGTGCAATGTCTTCACCAAAAAATATAGTGATTTTACTATACAAATCAACAAGTTTCTACCTCAAATTTATATTTATCTCTTCTTGAGAGAGATCACCATGTAGGAATAACATCGATTCAACTCCTTGAATAATAGTTAGTGCATGTAGCACTCTTGTATTAGTGAGGAGAGAATATCTCATAGAAGTCAAAACTAGACTTCTTGACATATCTTTTAAAGATATCAATAAGGCATAAACTCACTGGACCAATCACAACTCTTAAGAAATTGTTGCACTGTTCAGTGCATCACTACACTTACCAAATTTTTGATCTAACATCTAAAATTCACTCTACTCTACCAAATTTTTCCAAAACACCAAATCATGTGCCTCCAATGTTAGTCCATGCATCAGTTTAGTTGGCCAATGCCACAACTATATACACAACACTCCAACACCCTAATTCAAATGGTCAACACTAGCCTTCTCCTTATTGTAACACCAAGTCTCACTTATTGATCTACATATTCATATTAATCTTATTTAACCACTCCAAAATTATTATAGCTTTAGGTTTGTATCTACCTCTTTCCTTTGCATGGGTTTTTCTTTTTCTTCTGCATCTCGACTAACAATATGTGGTCAGTAGGGTACCACATCAAAACCCCTTTTGTTTGTTTCCAAGTACCATAACAATGACATGTCTATTCTTCACCTCCTCCAATGGACTCTAACTTTATCCTCAAGATGTAGAGTTACTCCATATTCAATAAGAATAATATGTAGGTGTTGACTTATCTGGCAAAGCTTTTTCAACTTTCTCTTCAAATCTCATGCGAGTTTCTCCTTATCAACATGAAGATATTAGGATCTTCACTGAGAGATCCTCCACTTATGATCCATAGAGAGATAATTTCCAAAAAAAAACCTCCTTTATTTTTTATTATTTAATATCCAACTTTGTCTCTCCTCCTATCACAGTAGCTCCACCTTGCACACAACTATCCAACAAAAAAAAAACACTCACAAATATGTATTTTTTCACCATGGATGTGATAACACATGTTAGGAATAAATCCATGATACTACATGTTAGATCAATGATCTATATCCTATAGTGTAAGTAAATAATGTGAAAAAATAAGATACAAAAATAAAGACAAGCAAGAAGACACATTACATAGAGATTATGTGGAAACCTTGTAATGTGTATGGAAAAACCATGGACAAAATGGTATCTCTAGACTTCATTAAAAACTCAACATCACTCTCTTCTACATCAGCTGCTCTATAGCAACTCCTTCAATGTTTATAAATAAAGCACTAAATGCTTCTATGAACCAAGTATGATCTAACCTGAAATATCCAACCTCAAAGCATGCAAGCCCAAGGCTTGCATGGTTCCTCTAATAGGGTGAATTAAAATGAAGAGCTGATGTTAATAAATAACATTTACAACATATAGATAAAATAGAGAGAGAGAGAGAGGTGAAAATCAGGCCATACTCTATATGGCAGCACTATTCATGAATAGGGATTCATGTCCCCCCATGTGCAAGGTCAAGCCTTTGAATGTCATCCCATCATGCCCATTTTACCACTTCATGTGCACACCCATTCTCTCTCCCACATGTTATGCCCCACTCTATATGTGACCTTAATATATAATAGTGATCCTTGTTTCCCACTTTCCCATGTGCACATATTTGTGAGTCAAAATATTCCCACTTTTGATCTCACCAACTAGGAGCCCATAGACAACTGCACCCCAAAAGTACATGCCTAAGTAGAAACATGTGATTCACTACCATTATGTCCTTACATTCTTTCACACAAACCAATTGATGTGAATTAGTGGATAAATGTGCCCATTTCTCTTTCCTCCTCTTTTGACCTTTAAATATGGTATGTGGGCCATACCATCCATGATGGGTCATGATAAGTCATCATCTAGCCACATCACTAGCCATCCACATCACCACCAGACCATATCACCATGAATAGTGCATGTGAATAATGAATTCACATCCTAGTAATAGTATAAGGAGACTACAAACAAATGGCATGTTAACATACCCTAAATCAAATGGGCATGACTTAGTAAAATGTCCACAGAAAAAAGGAATGAAATATTAAAATATCCAAGAAAAAAAATAACATAGGTATAGGGGCTGCATATAATGGAGCATATTCAAATGCTCAAAAAATCAAGATAATAGCAAGGAAAAACACTTAAGGAAGTGTGTAAAGGAAAAGGATAAAAAACCAACATAAACATGTCATAGTGGCTCATGGATCAAATGTGTTAGCAAGAAATATCAAGTACATAGCATATGAAGTACCATGTATAATGTATAATCATGGGTAATATCTAGGTTTAAGTACATATGTAAGCTAAAACATGATAGTGTAGAGTGATCATTGAATCATATAACCTATGTATATCAAGATCATAGAAGATGGATGCCCCTAGTGTCTTAATGATGTGAGTAGAGGGAAGGCCAAACACCAATAAGTTTACCATGTATATGTATGTATGTATGTATGCTTATGTATATGTATGTAAAAGTAAATGATATGTTAGTCTTGAACATGAAACTACCACATAGATGCCAAGGATCTAATAGAACATGTAGGTACTGAAAGTATTTTCAGATTTTTTAATGTTTTTTTTGTTCTTATTTTTGGTACTTTTGGAATGTTAAAAGTTCCATTCGATGAGGTCTTCACCATTGAAATTTATGGGAAAAAAAATATTTTTAGATAGTTGTTTATAATGATGGATTGCCTCTTCTTTAATATACTTGTCCAATGGCCTCCCTGAAACTAATGGTTGGACAAAAAATTGTATCCATCATGTAGTATACAAATCTTTGTGCCCATATCAAGAAAAGGTAACATACATATTTGTAGATCAAAATTGGTTTCCATTCATCTAGCTAATTTTTTCTAAGATTTAATTTCAAAATTAGGATATGGTTTAGTATCCATATGGTTATGGTCACTACATGTGTAATAGAAGCAATAGGTAAATGAATATATTCATGGGATTATAGAATCAATGGAGAGTATTGTTTGAGTGTATTTTAGATTATTTCTTATATTACTATTTTTAGAAATAAAAACCCAAAATGTAAACAACATCAAAGGAGAGGATAAATAAATAATTAGATACTTACAATGGAATCACTTACCATCCTTTTGTCCCTTAGAATTCCTCTCCAAGATTACCAAACCAATTTGAGTGCAAAATGCATGTATTTTTGGATTGCTTGATTGAGCTTGATAATGGCTACAATGGCTTGTTGATGGCTTTGACAATAGATATGGGAATTCTTGAATGATGGTTGCAATTAAGCTCTCTATGTTTTCAATTTTTAAGATAGTTGGTCATGGAGGTATGGCTTGTTTATATAAGCCATGCGAGTGAAAATCAATGGCTCACATTTAATCTTGAACTATTAAGATCAATGGTTGGGGAATTTCCAAAGAATTTTTAATTCCTTAGAATCCTCTAGAATAGAGGATTCTAGAGGAGAAGGGTTAAATTAGAGGATATCCTATAATTCTCTAATTCTAGAATCTCCATTAGGGACTAGGGTGTAGAGGTGTAGGAAGGGCTAGGTTAGTAGCATGGTAGATGAGTAGGTGAGTAAAAAGAATTTTAAATTGGCAAGTGGGATAATGGGTAGGTTAGTAGTTAAGTAGGCTTAGTTAATGGGTTAATGAGGGTGATTAATTAGTTTTGAGGGTGTAGTAAGTTTTATGGGATGTAGGGGATTTTGTGTATAAATTAGGATAATAGTTAATTGGCTAGGGAATATGATTATGGATTAAATTAGTGGAATTAATAGGATTATTAGGGTGAGCAAATTTAGGTTCATACATTTTTCCCTCCTTTAAAAGAGTATTTCAAGTGGATGAAGTAGGAGTAATGGTATTTCAAAGAAACACCATTTCATAGATGAATATTAGTAAACGATGTTAGTGGATATGATGCCCCTTTGAGGGAGCATGTGGGGATAAATAACCTAGAGGTGGAACAAGGCTATGATGATGGGGTTTTGATGCCCCTAATATTGATGTTTCTATTATTGAGATGCCCCAAGTATAGATACGAGGGGATAAAGTGGCTTAGTCTCAAGAGATGGGTTTTAGACAACTAATTAATGTCAAGAAAGGATACTGATTGATAAGATTTAAATTATTAAGACAAAGATATTGCTTAGGAAATGAAGATATGGGATAGGTTACAAGATGATGATATTTCCCATATTAAAGACACATGTTAGGGAGGGCCACAAACCTATAACAAAGACTGGGTGAGTTATTTAGCAATAATAAGCTACTTACGAGAGATGTGTAGCTTAAAATGATGTAATGAGATCAAGTGATACCATATAGGATGGGATGGGGAGTGGGGGTTAATAGTGGTTGAGTTATCCTTGAACACAAAAATCATGGCTAGGTGTTGCCTACATAGTCTTAAAAGACCTCAAGATGACGTAGTTCTAACTTAGGATCAAGATGAATGATGGGGAGATGGAAGCCCATGCCCTAAATTACTGAGGTATGATATTTATTGATTAAATGGGATAATATATGAGATATACATGATTTGGGAGTGAAAATGGGATCTAATAAGATGAGATAATGGGTGAAAAGAGGGGGTCAAATAGGATAAAGGGGGTGAAAAAAAATTTCATTTTGAATTTTATCTTGGTGAAATAGTAATCTAGATCTAAAAACATGGATCACATCCCATGGGATTCATATCATAGCAAGAGGGTTAGAGAGTTCCAGAGACCTGAGGAGGCTAGACCACTGGTATGTAATATTGCCTATCCTATGAATTTTGTGAGTTTTTGAATTTATTTTTGGGTTTTGAGCATAAAAACACCATGGGTGCAATATTGTAACTAAGGGTAATGCCCTCAATTGCATTATTATGCCCATGGGTAGAGATAATGCAACCTCAAGCTAAGCTATTACAATACCACAAATTAAGAATTGTGGTATTTTAATACCATAGGTTATGACTTGTGATATCTCAATATCATGGATAAAGAATCATGGTTTTGAATAACCATGAGGTTATAGTTATGATTATGTAAAACTATGAGATGCAATTGGTGGTGTCATCAATATCATGAGTTAGGGCTGAATTAAAAGTAGTGATATTGTGGTGGGTGAGTGAAGCAATTAAGGGGTGAAAGAATAAATGGCTAGGATAGGAAATTAGGGATTAGGGAGGGGTGTTTAGTGAGTTAGATGATATCAATAAGATGGGGGGATAATTTATTTTAATTAGGGTGATGATTATTTAAGATTAGTGATGTAGTTAGGATAAATTAGGATGACAGTGAGTTAGGATCAGGGATGAGGTTAATTGGAGTTTAGTTGAGTTAGGATAGGGAATTAAGATAGGGGGAGTGAGTTAGATGATGAATAGGAGAGGGATGATGGGTGTTAATTAGATAATGGATTTAGGTTGGATGAGATAATTATTTAGGGGGATAGTTAGTTAGGACTAGGTAGGGTATATTAGGATGTAGGTGACAAAAATGGGTTAGGAGTTTTAGGGCTGAGGGTTTAGGGTAAGGATAAATAAGATTAAGAGCTATTAGTGTGATTGAAAGGTCGTAAAGTTAGATAGGATGGATGTGTGATTGGATAAGTTTAATGATAGATTGTATGATTAGTATAGGAGGATTTAGGTGTGATAATATCTCAACTCTAGTAGCCTTAGGTATTGCATGACATGATCTATTAACCCTAGTGGAGTATGGGGTATTGGAGTTGGTAGGATTGTACTATGTAGTGACCATGCCTATGGTAAGGATTGATCATGATATATTTACTACATTAGTAGAGTGATGTCACTTGGAGATGAGTAATTTTAATTTCATGACATGATATATGATAGTTACTTTGGAGGACATGTACTAGATTCTACATTTATTGATGACAAGGCATAGGATTTATCAGTGATCTCACACATTGAGTGTGATAGTGTAGATATTGGTAGGGAGGTTATGGATTGGTGTGTGGGATGCACATGTATATATTGATATATGTCTGAGGGAGGGGACCATTAATGGATTGACATTGGTAGTGATGTATCTTATTATCAACATATTATTGATGGACAAGAATGGAAAATGGTTTTACTTGGGGCTTAAAGATGTAGTTTTAGACATGGTATAGTTTTTATGGTATTTTCTTGAGGCCCAATGGTGTTAAATCATTTATATCAATATCTACATATGGGGGCCTACATAGGAGCATGAGCTTATTTCCATTGTTGTTGCTTCATATTTGGAGCTAGGAGCACATAGTGATACAACATCCTCTTGGTACTCAGGTAGTGAGACAACCACATGAGCTTATCATTTTTTATTAGTACATTATATTATGCATGTAGAGATTCCATACAAGGGAGATGAGTTATTACAGATAGGCCTTAGATAGATTGTATATTAAGAATATTACCTAGATGACTTATAGGGGGATGTATTTTGGATGGGAGGATGAGGTAAAGGTTACATAGTAAATGCTGATAAAATGTTCCCTCACTAGTCAAATGGATTTTATTATTGATCACTATTGACCTGATCGGGTTTAGGTATAGTTTGGGATACCCTATGATGTTTTAGGTGGGGAGCATATATTTTCATAGAGTAACTAGGAGAGGTCACAATGGGGGAGACTAGTTGATAGGGATACATTAGGTATCAATTATGATAGCCTTGCCCCTATAGAATTGTATTTTTAGACACCCATTCTACAACTAGGTGTTACAACTACTTATACAACATGGTGGGCACAGAGGATTCCAATGAGACTACTTTGATATAAGGCTAGAGTGAGGAGAGGGGTGGTTAAGAGAGTATTATAGGAATAGGCAAGACTACAAAGGCATAGGAAAGGATAGGTCCTAACATAAGATACATAAGATGGATATGGAAATCCCAATGCTATGGATGTAGATAGGGGAGATAAGGGGGGTCTAGATATGGATTATACAATAGTTACAACTTAGGTTGGTGGGAGTGGGACTTAGGAAGGTGGTATTAGGATACAAGTTGGTGTTAATGACATAAAAGTTGGGGTTAGTGGGAGTGGTGATGGAGTAGGACCATCTTGGCCTTCCTTGATAGAGGATGAGAGGACATTACTAGAGCATTTTAGGATGGAGGTTTAGACATGCATCTCTATAATATTAGGTATCACTATTGAGAGAGACTAACTCTAAGCCTAGTTATAGGAGTAGATTGCATAGAGGGATGGGTAGTTGTCCCAGGCATAGGGTTGGATTACCAATTTATAAGGATAAGTTATGTCCTTATAGGCTTAGATAGTGATGTTCTAGAGTCATATCTAGAGTCAAGATATATAGAATTTTGGGTTATAGGGTCAGATTAGTTAGATGTAGATTTAGATTAGAGATTTGATAGGGGAACTATAATTGGTTTAGAGGGCCAAAGAAGATGTAAATGGGGTAATGGAATCAAGTGATATGGTTGATGTGATGTAGAAAATTATGAGGCTGATGTATAATGTACACTACTATAAAGACCTATATGAGGTGGTAGTGCCACTTGGGAAGCATGCACCTACCTTTAGAAACTACTCATCACATTCAATACATAAGTGATCTAGAGGACCACTTAGAGCCTAGTTGAAACTTTGAAAGATGTTGTATTAGATTTTATGTATATATTGTAACATATTTATGCCCATGGGGCCCATATTTTATATCTATATATTTTGACATGGTCTCCATGTGGACATTCAAAACTATCATATACGATGAACTTTTGATGTGATGTGATGTGATGTGATGTTATGTTTTATGCTTTATGATGTTTTGATTATCGATGATTATGTTTTTAGTGATGTTGTGGTTATGAGACATATGTGATGATTATGGGTATATATGAGGTGTATGATTAGATGACATGTTTAGGATGTGATACGAATGGTTCATTTGATTAGATGATATGGCAGATCGATGATGATTGGTATGATGATGTTATATGTTCTATGGATTATATGGATTATATGGATGTCATGATATTGATTTATATAAATGTGATGTTATGTGATATAATGGGATGCATTTATTTAAAATGGTAAAAATGAAATGAGTATGGTTTATGAAAAATGTTAATCAATGTGATAGTGAAAGATAATCCATTTTATAATTTCATCTCTCACAAATTATGGTTGGGGAATAATCCTCTTGCACCAAATATGTGGGTAGGGATGGGGTGATAGGATAATTAGGTTAGACAATGATGGTTAGACTCGATAGTGATAAGATTGAGGTAATGAGATGGGTGGAAATTTTTGAATCCATTAGTGATGTAGGAAATCCATTTTAATATTACACTAGTGATAAAAGTGTGCTAATGACATGATAGAAGTAAAAGGAACATTGAAAACATGGTGCATCATGGAACTCTATTTTAAAGTGACTTGCCTAAGATGAGATTGGGTAGTCACTTAGACTATCCTTTTTCCCATAAAGTAAAAAGATAAAGCATAAAATGTAATAGGAATATTGAAGAAAACAAGACAATATAACTCATATATACAAGACTTAATAACCTAAAAAACAACAACACACATTCAAAAACCACACAAACATATATATATATATATATATATATATATATATATATATATATATATATATATATATATATATATATATATATATATATATATACAAAAGAAAAAATAGACTAAGATAATGATAGGTTATAGATATACATGTGATAGTAGTAAGTAATTTTAAAATAATGGACCTAATGATGATATGAGATATATACATGGGGTGTATTATGCCTTAGATGGGTTGGAAACAAGGATCCCATCAAATTTAAAACAAATATTTATGGGGCTTAGGATGATCAATCAATATTTAATTATAGAGTGCATGATGGATCTTAAAGTAAGACTTGGATGTGACCCTTCCATAATGATGAAAATAGTGAGAGATTATGGATCATAGCTTAAGGACATCCTAGAGGTAGACAAGGATGGATACGAGTATAGGCTAATAAGAGAGACACTCATCAAAGAGGATACAATGTGGTTATGTATGAGTGTGTAGATTATATTAAAAAGTGGAGAGAAAGACTCTAGAATAATCCTCAATAAATGTTACACTTATACAAAAATATATTACTTATCCTAAAATGAAATATTTTCCCCTTGATTCTACTTAATCTTGTAATATATTCCCATTTTTAAGACTAGGGTCAAGTGTGGAATGGTATAATGGAATGAAATGAGGATAAACAGAGTAGAATGGCAAGATATATACCCCAAGAGTAGGGACCCATAGATAGAGGTAAATGGAACTAGTCAAGTATGAAAATGTTTTAAATGCATGATATTCATTATATTATTAATATCTTCTCCATTAATTATAGCTAACCTATAGGATCCTGATCCAAATTTGGCAAAAATTATATAGGGTCCAAGCCAATTTGATTCAAATTTCCTTTTTTTATCCATGTTTGCATTGGTATACTTTTGATTCTCCTTAAGGACTATATCAATGACTTCAAACTCTTTGGAGTAGATATTTTTATGATATTATCCTTGTAATATATTTTGATAAGGCCAGAGGTGATTTAAGGCCCTATAATGCTTTTCATCTAGAAGTTCTAGCTTTTGTATCCTTTCTTGTCTAAAATGATGGTCAGTAATAATGCCCCATAATGATATATGTAAAGAGGGGAGTTACAATTATACAAGAAAGATGGATTATGTTCTATAAACCAAAGAAAATGGAGTGGCCCCAATGGGTGTCCAGACACTAGTTCTGTAATACCAAAAGTAGGATATAATCACAAGTGTCAATTTCAACTTGTATCATTGATTATTTTCTTGAGGATCTTAATAAGAGTCTTATTAGTATCTTCAACTTGTCAGTTCCAATAGGGGTAAAATGGTGTTAAAAAGTGTTGCTTTATGTGATAACACTTACATAGTTCCTTAACTTCTTGATTTTTAAAAGACTTGTCATTATTTGATAGGATGTTGGTTGGAATGCCAAAAAGGAAAATGATCTAATTTAGGATAAACTTGGAAATTTGGAGATATATGGTATAATTATGCATCATAGCTTTAACCCATTTAGTAATATACTTTATATTTGTGATAATAAATTTATTTCCATCTAAGGATGTTGTATTTATCTTGCCAATTAAATCTTGTCCCCGTTTATAAAATAACCTTAAACTCATGATAGGTTACAACTCTTATGTTGGGGCATGGATAAGATTACCATGTTTATGGTAGGTTACACACTTTCACACATATTTATAGGCATCTTATTTTATTATAGGATAATAATATCCAATCCTAAGGAATTTCTTAGCTAGGGCCATTTCATTAACATGGCCATCATGGACCTCCTTGATTGCAAGAGTAGCCTCTTTCAAGGTCAGGCATCTCAATAAGGTCTCATCATAGCCTATCTAATAAAGCATGATACCAAGGATGGTGTAATGTTATGTATCATGGATAAAGGCCCTTTTTTGATAAAAATTTAGGTTTGATGGAAGGATGTTATCATAGAGATAGTTATATATATCGTGATACTAAGGGAGACTAGAATTAGGAATAACAAAAATTTGGAGATGCGCCATAGATTGATGAGTTGGTAAGATTAAATGTTCAATTAGAAAATTTCCTTTAAGGAAATATTTAGAAAAGTTAATTAAAGACCCAATAATAGCCATGTAGTTTGGTGGGTGAATATTTTGTCGTCAACTAACTGATGACAAAATGGGTATATCAACCACAATATAAGGAGATTTATGCCACAAAAAGTGTAGGTCTACCACATATTAATGAGATAAATCTCTCCTCTCATCAAGGGGAGGTTCATTATGAATCAATTATATGCTATATATGTATATATAAGTAAGCAAAAAATAATACTCAAGGTAGTATAACACCATCCATCTCTCTTTTTTCAGAGATGATGTTCAAGGAACAAAAGAGAGAAGTCCCAGTTGATGGGTGAAAACATTACTCTTATTTTAGGAATGGTATCCAACACAAAGCAAAAAATCCCCTGAAGTAGCAACAAAGTCCACAAGGAAACCCATAAAATCACAAAGTCTTTCGTTACCTCCTTCAATGATCCAGAACACATGCAACAGTAGAGTGAAACAAAGCACAAATTCTTCACCTAAAACTACAATGGATAAAAGGGTCACCAAGATAAAAGTAGCTCAAAGTATTTATTTTATCTTTTATAAATGTCTTTAGATAATTTCAATACACACACTTTGCTTATTAAATCAAACAGATAGAGATTATTAGGAAAGAGAACATAAGAACTATTTCCTAAATAATACAAATTACTTCAACATAAAGTCTGAAATAAACCTGTTTCTCATTCATTCAATAAAATATGATTTACAAGTTGAGCACAAAGTCTCATGAAGTGTCTCAATTTCAGCAGAGTTTTTTCTCCCAACTATCCAGAGAGATCCTTTTACAAAAGAGGTTCCCTCTATATATAGGGAGAAACCTTCAAAAATAAAAAAGATTAAAATATTGAAATATCTAGTCAAAGATGAGTCATCTTTGACTTTGGGATATTTTCCAGATTTTTTACATGTAATTAAATATTAAAAAAGTGCATGTACTTTTACATGACAAAAGTGCAAGAGAAGAGAGGAAGAAGAGAGAATGGAGAAATGGTTCAACTCCTGCCACTAGACTTCTTCAGATGAGCATCATACATGGTGATAGATGCCTAAATTCCTATACTGTCTAGCACAATGGTATTTTTGAAGATCACTTTGGCTCTAATTATAGCATCTTTCAATGTTGTGATAGCTTTGGCATGACTAGTTAACCTGGTTCTTAGATTATCCAGAGTCAACTAAGTATCTAAGATATTGTCCATAGAAGTCATTAAAAATTATTTCTCTTCAAAATCTCTATAGATCATGCCTTTGAATTCTTGAATCATCTCTTCTACTGAGAGAAATTGATTATCTCTGGAGGTGAGATCACAAGGCAATTCCTCTAGTCTATTCAATAGGCATGTGTCACTTCTCTCACTAGCTTCTTTAGAAGACTTGAGATCTTTGATCAGCTCCTTGAGTACCTAAATCCTGTATATTAGTGATTCCTTAATTTCAACATAGGAATATTTGCTGGCAATGACATTGATGGACATTAAGGTGCATTTCTTCAGATTATTCATCTCTATCCACTTGCCAAGATATTTATTTGTACTATCAATATCTTGAGAAATAAGAGAGATGAGGTCTTCTAAATCTGTCCTCACCTTCTTCATCTTGTCTATCTTCTCAGCAACCTCTATAAGCAAGGAAATTCCCTGAGTATGCATCTTTTCTATATAGTCTTCAAGCACTTTCCCTTTCATGTAGGTTTTCTCTTCTTTTTGGATAATAGGATCATCTATGGAAAAGGCTTTTGGGGTTGCTACTTCAAGGGCAAGAGTGAATTTCTTGACTACTGTGGTCAATTGTTCTACCTTTGCCTTATAGTAATCTTTCATCTCCTTTTCCCTGTCAAATTTTTGGACCATGATATCCATTTCAGACTGTAGGTTGCTCTTTACACCCTCATGAGTGACCTTACCTAACTCAACATGAGAAATGGAATAGTTGATCATGTCAAAACCCTTTAGGATTGCATCTTGTGGAGGTTTGGCTATCTCCAAAAATTTGTGCCCCTTTTCCTTAACCATTTTTGAAAGGATCCTTGGTCTCTTAGGGGCCTTAGCTTTCACTGGCACTATCTTGCCAAAATCAAAGTCATCTATAGAGATAGCTAGCTTCTTCCTTTTGGGCGTGAAAGCTGACAACCAAGGAGGGAGAGTAGAAGTACTTACTGTGGCAAAAATTCCTACAGCTGGTGTCATTGGGGTAATGTCTGCACTATTAGTGGGAATATCGGGTGCAATGGGAGTAATAGGTGAAACTCTATCAACTGTCGATTGGTCAATGGTAGAGCTTTCTATGATATTGAAAGAAGGAGAAGAGAGACTAGGGATAGAACTTGAGGAGTAAAGGACATCTCTAGAAGCACCTTGAGGATCATCAAACATAAATCTAGAAGGAAAGGTGGCTCTAGAAGAAGGAACACTGATGGGAGAAAGAGGTGAAGGAGATGCCACAGGGGATTGAGGTGGTGAAGAAGAAATGCTTGCAAGTGGTTGTGCCTCTTATTGGGGAGATAGAAGCTTAGTTCTCTACTACTCTAAAGGCCTATCATCTATCTCCATCTACTACGCTACCTATTCCTAGGTGCTTTGTTCTTCAACCCCCTTAGCCATTGATTTTGGCAACCTTCAATTTCTTGGACACAAAGATGATTCTAGGCTTGTGAGGCCTAGATGGAGAAGTAACACCTCCTTTATTCTTACTCCTGTTCTCTACCTTCTTCTTTGTTTTTGCTTGGAATTCAACCTCTAATCCTGTAATGAGTTCCTTTAATGTGATCCCTTTGGCTGCTAACGAATCATTAGTGTTAGCCAATATTGATTTGAATCTCTTTCTCAAAGAAGTCAATTCTTTTTGGGACCATTGAATTGGAGGAAGAGGAGAGTCAGTGACCTTCTCAGCCAGGTATCTATTATTGATTATGTTCTTATCATCAACCAAATTAGAGGGAATATCTACAAGCCCTAGATATTTAATCTATTGTAGTCCATCCTTTTGATTTCTTCCACTATTTTAAGTCTACCCAGATGTCCTCAATCATGGGCTCATGAAACCGAGTTTTTCTTCTGATCATATCTTTGACACCCTTGTAGTCAAAATTGTCTCTTCTTTTTAACTACTTCATGGTAACCAATTGCATTTCCATCTCCATTACCCTTGCCTTGGCAGTAGTCAAAACTGAGTATCTACCAATTTCTATTGGGAACCTGAAGCTTGGCTTTTTCAATTCCATTTGCCTAGTATGTATGACAATAATCTATCTACACAGCTCCATTAGGACTAACTTTTTAGAAGGAAATTTGGGCAGCATGTAGGGATAGCCTTGGAAAAAGCCAACCCACATATAGAAAAAGGAGGGGAATTATAAAAACATGCAGCCAAAATCATTGACGACCATCCAGGCTTCATCTGATACTCTTTTTTATTTTAGCTAAGGATTGAAAAGGCACAAAAATACCATGATAAAGGCATCATTTACCCTCCTAAAATGATAGATTGATCCTTGTAGTGTTAACTAAGGGTAATATGAATAAACAGGGGTGGTTCTTCTATCCCCTTCTATTGTTAAACCTAGAAAGGTTCGCATTGAAGCCGTGATGTATAATAAGTATGAAGTCATATAGAACTTTGAAGTAGTAGACACTTTCGTTAGTTGCTCATGAAGAGCATTACTGATCTGCTCACCCCAGAAGATGACTTGCTTCCCTTGTAGAATTATCTTGATAAAGGGATACATCTATTCATGGAATTGGGGAGATGGAAAACCTCATACTTTGCTAAGAAGAGTAATCAAGTCACCAACTTCTTCTATGAAATTAGTTCTCAAAAAATTCTATGGTCATCTAGACAAGTTGGTTTTGGGAGTCTTAAGACACCTGTTATTCATCACCTTCTTTGCCCTCTCAAGATCCTTGTCATACTCTTTCTATACCTCAATGAAGTTGATTTTTAGCACTTTAGTAATAGGATGGCACATGAAGACTTTATTGATAAATTTAGGGTCCAACCAAATTATCATGTTGTCACTAGCATCTGACACTAACCTAGTCTCTTCTGTTATAGATCTGGGTGCACTGGAGGATGAACTCTATGTGATGTGTTGCTATAGGGAAAGAGGAAACTAGATGAATGTTGCTTTTGATTATTCTTTTCATCTCCGAGCTTGGGTTTGTCACCTTAGTTCTAGTTATGAACTCAATCATATCCACGTGGCCAATCTCTGTGTCTCTAATGTCATTGACATTAGAAGTGACTGAGGTGATCAAGAAAACACCTTGGTACTGGTACTTCATGGCCTTTGACTTCTTTGTAGAAGCTTCAGTCATCAGAACTAGTCTTGATTGATATCACGTTGATGAAGGAGAATCCTCAAGGGGTACTATAATGAGAATCATGATCATGTAATTAGGGAAAAATGGGCAAATTAGGGAATTTGCATGTCAGGTGATCATGACCAAGGAAGGACATTTGACAGGGCTAGGTCTGAAAAGCGAGAAGAAAATGGGGAGGAGGCGAGAAGTGGAAGGGATGAAAATTTCTTTAGAGTTAGAGAAATTAGAGGAAAAAATGCAAGGGTGGCAAAATTTGCCACCCTAACATGTGGGATGGTTTGCATGCACAGGTGATGAAATTTGCCGCCTATGAATGCAAGAGGAAAAAAAAGGCACAGGCAATATTTTTTTCCACTGGTGTATGTTTCATAGGAAAGAGTGTAAGGGTAGCAAAATTTGTTGTCCTTACACTTGAGACCTGTATCGATGGCAAAATTTGCCGCCAGTGCATCTGAGTGGTGCAAACTTGTATCAATGGCAAACTTTTCCACTAATACAAGAGAGGTGGGGAAGCACTTGGTTAGGGTGGTAGAATCTTCTACCCTTATAGGTAGGAAGTTTGGGGAAGGGAGGGAAATGGAAATTGCCACCCTAGCATGCTAGGAAGAAAAGGAACACAGACCGGATGGGGTAAGAAGAGAAGAGGAGGATGGCCGATTAGTTTAAGGGGAAAGATGCCAAGATTGGAGGAAGAGAAAAGGAGGAGAGAATAAAACTAAAAACAAAACCTAAAGATAGGAAATAACAAGAAATAAAATGCAAAGACAAGGACCTACTTGGAAAATAATGCATGCTGCAAGCTCAAATTCGTTGAAACACACTTTTTCTCACTTGTTGGATCATTTAGAGGTAGAGGGCAGGAGGAGTGGAAGGAATGAATAAAAATGAAACAAAAATGGATTAAATGGAGTGAAGATCAACCCTAACCACTTGACACATGCAGCCATAAATGCCACACATGAAAATCAAGGCAGTGTAGGGGCGACAAAATTTGCCGCCCTTACACTGAAAAATACAAACACATGTAAGGGTGACAAAATTTGCCACTCCTGCATCCTGAATGCAAGGGTGGCAAAATTTTCCACTCCTGCATGGCATAAAGGAAAAATGCATTGACGACAAAAATTGCTACTTGTGTATAAAAATAGAAGAAATAAGGCTAACTCTAGAAAAAGGGAAATTGGTCACTTGGTCACATCGAGACCGTAACAACTTTCATGTTTTGAGGAAAATGTAATGAAAAAATGTTACAAACTTTGAATGGTGTCAGTTGAGCAAATACGAGAATGAGAAAAACCCATCTCAAAAAATGGACTGAGAGAGATAAAGAGTGAAATGGATAAGTTTCATAGGGGTTATTCCAAAAATGAGCTAAGCTAATTTTAGAAACAATAGCTAGCTCTTGTTGGGAAACTTTCATTTGATCGAATCGATCAACGAGAGTAGAAACTAGTCTCTAAGTGCCTTCATCCAAGCCATTGGGCTATGAAGTCATGCCAAAAAAATGAAAGAAAACAAATAAAATACAAAAACTATATAAATATATAAGTGGATCCATCTATACTTCAAGGATTGAAAAGATTCAAATGCTACCCACTTTAGGGTAGTGAAAATGGTGCTCCATCTTGATACTCCAACAAGAAGCTATTCTCACCATAGAGTTGTCAAATGGTACATAGACCTCTCCATAAAGAGTCAATTTTTTTGTGCATTCCCTTCGGTTCTCACCTCTTGTCCCACAACAAGACTTGATCTCTGATTTAAAAATCATAAACCTTAGCTCTTTTTTCAAAAAGTCTCTTTACTTGATTTTGATGTGCCATAATCTAGTCCACCACCATGGTTCACTGCTCATTCAATTTGGTTAGACACATGATCCTTTTGTCGATTGAATTTTTAAAGGTTGAATCTTTGATTGCTTTGGCTAACCTGAGTGCTAGTAGTTCTAGAGTGATAGGTATCTCCACATTCAAGCCGTATAGAATTTGGAAAGGTGACATACCTATGGCCCTCTTGGGTGTAATCCTATCCACCCATAAAGCATCAAACAGTGCTTTGTGCCAAGTTCTCTGATTATCATCTACTAATTTCTTGATAATAGTGACCAGGTTCTTATTGCTTGATTCTGCTTGGCCATTTCCCTATGGGAAATAATTTGAAGTGTGGGATAGGGTAATCCCATAATAAAATTAGAATTGAGTAATTTCATGTGAAGAGAAACATGCCACATTATCTGTTACAATTTTGAGTGGAACCCCAAATTGGGAGATGATATTTTCCTTAAGAAAATTGCACACCACTTCAGACGTAGCATGCTTGGTTGGGATGGCTTCCACCCATTTGGTAAAGTAATCAGTTGCCATGAGGACATAATCATGTCTGGCACTCAAAGACAGGTTAACTGCACCAAAGAAGTCAATACCCCACTATTTAAAAAGTTCTTTGATTATTATCGGCTTGAGGGGCAATGCAGCTAGTTTAGGCTTTCTGATGAACTGTTGACACAATTCGCATCTACACACCCATTTGTAGGCATCTTGAAATAGCGTAGGCCAATAGTACCTTGCTCACAAAATCTTGTGTGCTATCACTGGTGTAAAAAAAATGTCCTCCATAGGCCAAATTGTGAAAAGACTCCAAGAGTATTATCTTGTTGTACCTTGTCGACACAACGAAGAAATATCCCATCCAGGCTTCTTTTATACAGACCATTATCCCACAAAACATAGCTAGCAGCCTTTAGTTTAACATTCTATTTTTCCTTATAATAGAGATGAGTGGGACACTCACCATAGGTTAGAAAATGGGTGATGTCAAAATACCACTCATCAGTAGTGGCAACAAAGAGGACTACAGGCATGTCTTTGATCTCCCTTTCTTTGTTTCCTTCTCCCTTAGGAATGTTGTCGGTAATCAATTGACAAAAACCCTTTCTCCATACAAGCTTGGTAGGTTTGATGTCTAGATCAAACTCCTAAATCTTGGTGATCCACTTACCCCTCTTCATACCAAACTCTTGTTGAGTCAAAATGGACTTCACTATTGTATCAGGCACCAGAACCTTAGTATGCAAGTTCAAAATATAAAACCTAAAATGTTTGACTACTTTGACCACCACATACACAGGCTTCTCCATGTTTGAATATTTTAGCTCATGAGCCTTGAGTGGACAACTCATGAAGGAAATAGGAGATTCTACACCTTCTTGTTTCTGTTGAACTAAAATAGCTGAGTGTATGTTCATAAGCATAATTATATATTTTGAAGTTTTTGGTGTAGTTTGGACAAACTAGGATTGGTGCATGAGCGATCACTTCTTTGATGTCTTTGAATGCTGATTTGCCCTCTACATTCCACCTAAAGGTAGTATTTCTTTTCATCATATTGACAATGTGGTGAGTTTTCTCAGTGAACTCAAGGATGAACCTTCGAAAAAAATTCACCTTTCTGAAGAAAGTGTGAAGCATAGTTTTACTAGTAGGCAGAGTAAGCTCTTGGATGGATTTGACTCTTTTCGAGTCAATTTTAATACCTTCTTGAGACATAATATGGCTGAGAAGTTTCCCTTCTGTCACCCTAAAGATATATCTTTTGGGATTTAGGGAAATAACATTTTGACGACAACATTCTAGTATTATTTGTAAATGGTGGACATGGTCAGAATGATGCTTTGAAAATACCATCAAATCATCTAGGTATACTACAATGAACCTACCCATTTCATCCTTGAAAGTGAGGTCCATCACTCTTTGAAATGTGGTGCTAGCATTTATCAGGCCAAAAAGCATCCTTCGATAAGCAAAGGTGCCCCATAATGTGGTGAAGGCAGTCTTATGTTGATCTACTTTTCTAACTTCAACCTGATTATACCCTGAGAAACTATCCAGCATTGATAACATCTCTAAACTTGTTACCATCCTTGATCCATGATAGGGAGAGGGTAGTTATCTTTTAAAGATAACTGATTCAAATTTCTGAAATCCATGCAGATTCAAATTTCACCATTTTTCTTTCTCACAAGCACTATATTGGTAATCCATGTGGAGTGATGGATTGGGAAAATTATCCTGGCATCAAGCATTTTTGTATCTCAGATAAAATGGTACCTGATATTTTTAGATTATATTGCTTGGACTTTTTCTTGTAAGGTACTGAGTTAGCCTTAAGAAGAATGTCATGGTGAATTTCATCAGGTTTAAGTGATTTTAGGTCATCATAAGAATATGCTAAGACATCTATATATTGGTGGAGTAGATTAACAAGCTTGAATCTCTCCTCATGAGTGCAACATTTCCCAATGTTCACCATCTTAGGATCTCTCTTGGTTCCCAAGTTCACTTGATCAAAATCCTGAGAGGAGTTTGAATTTGTTCACTGTTGTTTGATGAACCTATCATGGTCATCAAATAGTTTCTCTAGGGAAACCAGGCCTTTAGGAATCTTATTCACTTTAAGCTATAAAAAAATCCTCACCTGTGTCTGTGTTCAATTCAGAATTTGTCTCACATTCCCAAAGTTCATTGCCTTCAAAATGTAGTTGTTCAAAGCTATCCTTTTGCTCCAAGAAGGCAATGATTTGATCATCATTATTGAATACTTGGCAATGGCTGGCATTATCAGGTACACTTGGTCAAAAGACCAGTTCAATAGTGTACTTGTCTCCTTTAAAGTCTAGGTGAGGAACCAAGAGAGTAGTAGAAATAGCCAATGCATCTGCCCATTCATTGAATTCTCTTGGGATGGCAGAGATGCTAAAACCATCAAAATTTTTAATTTGGTTCCAAACTAGATTGTGATAGTGGTGAAATCTTTCATTCTTAGTTTGATAGAGATTTTTTACCTAAAAAACCACCAACTCGGTGTCCCCTTTAGCATAGAGGAGTTTAATACCTTTTTCTCTAGCAGCCTATAATCCAAGCAACAGGGATTCGTACTCAGCCGTGTTGTTGATGTTGTTGAACTACAACTTTTAGAATAAAAGAACAATATCTCCTTGAGGAGATACCAACACAACTCCAGCTCTTGAATCAGTAGAGGAGTAGCTACCATCAAATTCTAAGATCCATACCTCATTAGACACCACTTTTTCTTTGAAGACTTCTTCATTTGGAGGAAGAGGTCTTACCATGCATTCATTTTGCTCTACCAATTCTCTTGCTTTGTCAGCTAAACACATTTCCAAGTTATTACCTATGGGAGTTTCATCAGATGTCTCATGAGTTTCATCCATGGATAGAAAATAGTTACCCATACCCAAAGACTCAAATAAAATTTGAGCTTCTGATGCTGACGATCGGGTGACTATGTATCTTGCATCTTTTTTAGGAAGCAATTTCTTCATAATACCTTGAAATGGGATCCTTGCCTCCAAAAAGTCCATGCTTAGCTCACCCCCAACATCCTTGAAGAAATTCCACCCAAGAAGGATGCCGTAAGAGGCCGAAACATCGGCCACTAGAACCGTCATTTTTATCCTCTTTTCTAGAAAAGCTGCGAATGCAAATTGGGCATCTTTTATTTGACCAAGGAGTGGGACTTGCTTATTTTCCATAGAAAAACACCTCCCAAAAGTTTTGGTCAAAGTTAGACTAAGGGAATCTACCACCTTGGTAGGCATAACATTATCAGAAGCTCCAAAGTCTATTATACAATTACTCAACTTATAACCATTTATTAGCAGGGAAACATAAAAAGGTTCTATTTTCTCGAGAGCCATAGGAGGAGTCATGACAAGATTATTTTGGGTGGATTTATCCTTGGGGGAATCATGAGTGGCCTTTAAAGAATCTTGTCTTGTGGGGACAACTTTATTTTTTACATATTCCACCAACCTATCAAACTGTTCAGGATTGGCTCTCAAATACTCAATCTCAGTTATTTGAATCTTAGTTTTTCTAGTGTGATCAATTATATCAAATAATTGAAATCAATTTGAGACAAAGGAAGAGGGTCCATCATCTTGATATTTATTGGGTGTGGCACTAGTCTGAGCAATAGAGGTGGAAGATATGGGGCAGTTTTAGGTACTTACTTTTTTGTGAGTTACTTGATCTTTTGATTGGGGAGACAATGGAATCTCTCATTTAGTGATGTTGACCACCAGCTGAGGTTCTTCTTCTACTTTCCCTTTGTCAATTTGCGGAGCTGACTAGTTTTGAGATCTAGTAAAAATAGCATAAGATCCATCCAACCCTTCTCCTTTACTTCCAGCTTTGTCCTAGTAATCTAGAAAACTAATATTAGAGTCTCCAGCTAATTCTTCTTCCTACTCTTCAAAGAGATTAACATCATCTTGTTGGTCTAACTCAAGTTGGATCAAAAAGTCACATTCAGCCTCTAGGTAACTGACCATTGAATTGGCAAGTGCTACTTCAATGGCAAGTTTCTCTTGAGGGGGAGGCAGGCAATTTGGTTGCCCTTGGTTCCAAGCAGCATTGCCTTGATATTGTTGATTCTGGAACATTTTCCTTGGAATATCTTGATAGGTGGGAACAAACATACCTTGGGCCATTTGTCTCTTCAAAGCTATTAGTTCATTTGTTAATTTTTGCACCATAGGATTTGTAGTGCCTATAAAAGAGCTTTCAGCAGATGAAGAGAATCTATTTTTACTGGAGTCTTTTCTGATCTTACCTACCAAGATAAGATCATCCTTAATCTCAGTAGCCAAATTTTGAGCCAATGCGAGATCCATAGGGCCAACCCGTCTCAATAGAAAACTTACTTTAGGAAGTTGCGAGTTGATAAAAAATACTTGAGATTCTCTGGTGTGTGCTGAGTGATGGTAGGAATCTGGTTCCTTAACTTATTAAATTTGGCTATGAAATCTCTCATGGGTTCATGAGGTTCTTTCTTCATTTGTGTAAGATGAGATAACAAAGCGTGTGCTTCTTTAGTGGGTTTAAACCTAGCTTTAAATTTGGACTTGAGCATATTCCAATTAGTTATAGTTTGAGCTTAAAGGTGGTAAAACTAATCCACGATAGCACCTTGTAGAGTTTCTACAAAAAGTCTCACTACTACATCTTTAAATTCTAGACTGATTACACCTTATGCTATAGAGAAGGTGGCAATATGCTCATTGGGATGAACCTTCCCATCACCAAAAAACTTGGGAAATTTTTTCCTAGAACTATGAGGCAGTTCATGCAAGAGTGGGGTCAAATTAAGAGGGCCAAAAGAGTTGCCCCATGGACCTTGAGCCATTATGATAGAATAATTAAATGGTGAGATAATAAATCTTGGTAGGGTCAATAAAGACAAAGCCTTACCAGTATTGAGGCTAGAAGCTTCACTAGGTATGGGAGATCTAGCGTTGGAAGGAGGGAAGCTTTTAGTTCACTGAAGACGAGATGATGGAGGAGAAATCTCAAAATTAGCTTGTTGCACCAACTCGAATATAAGATCAACAATACCCTAAGCTCTCTAGACTCACATGTATGTTGGAGCTACCAGAGTGTCAAATGAAAAAGGGATTGAAACTACTTCAAGTTGAAGCTTGAGGCTTCAAAATACATGTTCGTGTCCCCAGTGGAGTCACCAAAAAGCTATTGGGTGAATATTTTGTTGTCAACTAATTGATGACAAAATGGGTATATCAACCATAGTATAAAGAGATTTATGCCACAAAAAGTGTAGGTCTACCACATCTTAATGATATAAATCTCTCCTCTCATCAAGGGGAGGTTCCCTATGAATCTCTTATATGCTATATATGTATATATAAGTAAATAGAAAATAATACTCAAGGTAGTATAACACCATCCATCTCTCTTTTTTAAGAGATGATGTTTAAGGAACAAAAGAGAGAAGTCCCGATCGATGGCTGAAAACATTCCTCTTCTTTCAAGAATGGTATCTAGCACAGAGCAAAAAATCCCTTGAAGTAGCAACAAAGTCCACAAGGAAACTCATGAAAGCATAAAGTATTCCATTGCCTCCTTCACTGATCTAGAACACACCCAACAATAGAGTGAAACAAAACACAAAGTCTTCACATAAAACTACAATGGATAAAAGGGTCACCAAGATAAAAGTAGCTCAAAGTATTTCTTTTACCTTATAAAAATGTCTTTAGATAATTTAAATACACACACTTTGCTTATTAAATTGAATAGATAAGAGATTATCAGGGAAGAGAACATAAGAACTATTTCCTAAATAACACAAATTACTTAAACACAAAGTCTGAAATAAACTTGTTTCTCATTCATTCAATAAAATATGAGTTACAAGTTGAGCACAAAGTCTCAAGAAGTGTCTCAATTTTAGCAGAGTTTTTGCTCTCAATTATCCAGAGAGATACTTTTACAAAAGAGGTTCCCTCTATATATAGGGAGAAACCTTAAAAAAAAAAAGATTAAAATATTAAAATATCTAGTCAAAGATGAGTCATCATTGACTTTGGGATATTTTCTAGATTTTTTACATGTAATTACATATTACAAAAGTGCATGCACTTTTACATGACAAAAGTGCATGAGAAGAGAGGAAGAAAAGAGAATAGAGAAATGGTTCAACTCCTACCGCCAGACTTCTTCAGATGAGTGTCATACATGGTGATAGATGCCTGAATTCCTATACTATCTAGTCCAATGGTATTTTTGAAGATCATTTTGGCTCTGATTGTAGTGTTTTTCAATGATATGATTGCTTTGGCATGACTAGTTAACCTAGTTCTTAGATTATCCAGAGTCAACTGAGTATCTAAGATGTTATCCACAGAAGTCATTGAAAATGCTTTCTCTTCAAAATCCCTATAGATCATGCCTTTGAATTATTGAATTATCTCTTTTGTTGAGAGAAATTGATTATCTCTAGAGGTGAGATCATAAGGCAATTCCTCTAGTCTGTTTAACAGGCCTGTGTCACTTCTCTCTCTAGCATCTTTGAAAGACTTGAGATCTTTGATCAACTCCTTGAGTACCTGAATCCTATATATCAGTGATTCTTTAATTTCAACATAGGAATCTTTGCTAGCAATGACGCCAATGGACATTAAAGTGAATTTTTTTAGATTCTTGATCTCTATCCACTTATCAAGATATTTATTTGTATTGTCAATATCTTGAGAAATAAGAGAGATGAGGTCTTCTAAATCTGTCCTCACCTTCTTCATCTTGTCTGTCTTCTCAGCAACCTCTATAATCAAGGAAATTCCCTGAGTATACATCTTTTATATATAGTCTTCAAGCACTTTTCCTTTCATGTAGGTTTTCTTTGCTTTCTAGATAATAGGATCATCTATGGAAAAGGCTTCTGGGGTTGCTACTTCAGGGGCAAGAGTAAATTTATTGACTACTACGGTCAATTGTTCTACCTTTGCCTTATAGTAATCTTTCATCTCCTTTTCCCTGTCAAATTTTTGGACTATGATATCCATTGCGGACTATAGGTCACTCTTTGCACCCTCATGAGTGACCTTCCCTAACTCAACACAAGAAATGGAATAGCTGCTCATGTCAAAACCCTCTAGGATTGTGTCCTATGGAGTTTTGGTTATGTTAAAAAATTTGTGCCCCTTTTCTTCAACCATTTTTGAAAGGATCCTTGGTCTCTTAGGGGCCTTAGATTTCACTAGAACTATCTTACCAAAATCAAAGTCATCTACAGAGATGGCTAGCTTCTTCTTTTTGGGCGTGAAAATTGACAACCAAGGAGGGAGCGTAGAAGTACTTACTATGGCAATAGTGCCTATAGCTGGTGTCACTAGGGTAACATCTACACTACTATTGAGAATAATAGGCGTAGTGGGAGTAACAGGTGAAACTGTATCGGCCGCTAACTAGTCAATGGCAGAGCTTTCTCTGATATTGAAAGAAGGAGAAAAGAGATTAGGGATAGAACCTAAGGAGCGAAGGACATCTCTAAAAGCACCTTGAGGATTGCCAAACATAAATTCAAAAGGAGAGGCAACTCTAGAATAAGGAACACTGATGGGAGAAAGAGGTGAAGGAGCTGCCATAGGGAATTGAGGTGGTGAAGAAGAAATGCTTGCAAGTGGCTGTGCCTCTTCCTAGGGAGCTAGAGGCTCAATTCTCTACTACTCTAAAGGCCTATCATCTATCTCCATCTACTGTGTTGCCTATTTATGGGTGTTTTATTCTTCAACTCCCTTAGCCGTTGATTCTAGTTCCTTAGCAACCTTCAATTTTTTGGACACAAAGATGATTCTAGGCTTGTGAGGCCTAGATGGAGAAACAACATTGCCTTTATTATTAGTCTTATTCTCTACCTTCTTCCTTGTTTTTGCTTGGAATTCAGATTTTGATCTTGTAATGAATTCCTTCAATGTGATCCCTTTGGCTGCTAACCAATCATTGGTGTTAGCCAATATTGGTTCGAATCTCTTTCTCAAAGAAGTCAATTTTTTTTGGGACCACTAAATTGGATGAAGAGGAGAGTCAGCAACCTTCTCAGCCAGGTATCTACTATTGATTATGTTCTTATCATTGACCAAATTAGAGGGAATATTTGCAAGCCTTAGTTATTCAATCTGCTCTAGAGTCAGTCTATTGTAGTCCATCCTTATGATTTCTTTCGCTATTCTCAAGTCTACCCAGATGTCCTCAATCATGGGCTCATGAAACTGAGTTTTTCTTTTGATCATATCTTTGACACCCCTGTAGTCAAAATTGTCTCTTCTTTTGAACTACTTTATGGTAACCAGCTGCATTTTTGTCTCCATTACCCTTGCTTTGGCGATAGTCAAAACTGAGTATCTACCAATTTCTATTGGGAACCTAAAGCCTAGCTTTTTTAGTTCCATTTTCCTAGTGTGTATGACAACAATCTATCTACATAGCTCTATTAGGACTAACTTGTTAGAAGGAAATTTGTGGAGCATGTAGGGATAGCCTTGGAAAAAGCCAACTCACATATAGCAAAAGGAGGGGAATTGTAAAAACATGCAGCTAAAATCATTGACAATTATTTAGGTTTTGTCTGATACTCTTTTATGTTCTAGCTGAGGATCAAAAAGACACAAAAATACCATGAAGAAGGTGTCATTTACCCTCCTAAAATGATAGATTGATCCTTGTAGTGTTAACTGAGGGTAATATGAATAAATAGGGGTGGTTCTTCTATCCCCTTCTGTTGTTAAACCTAAAAAAGTTTGCATTGAAGCCACGATGTATACTAAGTATGAAGTCATATAGAACTTTGAAGTAGTGGACACTTTCATCAATTTCTCATGAAGAGCATTGCTGATCTACTCACCCCAGAAGATGACTTGCTTCCCTTGTAGAATTATCTTGATAAAGGGATACATCCATTCGTGGAATTGGGAAGAAGATGGTAGACCTCGTACCCTATTGAGAAGAGTAATCAAGTCGCCAACTTCTTCTATGAAATCAATTCTTAGAAAATTCCATGGCCATCTAGACAAGTTGGTTTTGGGAGTCTTAAGCCACCTATTATTCATCACCTTATTTTCCCTCTTGAGATCCTTGTCATACTCTTTCTATGCCTCAATGAAGTCAATTTTTAGCACTTCAATAACAGGAGGGCACATGAATACTTTATCGATAAATTTAGGGTCCAGTTGAATTATCATGTTGCCACTAGCATCTGACACTGACCTAGTCTCTCTATTATAGAACTAGGCACACTGGAGGATAAAATTTGTGTGATGTGCTGCTACAAGGAAAGAGGCAACTAGATGAATGTTACTTTTGATTATTTTTTTCATCTTTGAGCTTGGGTTTGTCACCTTAGTTTTGGATATGAATTCAACCATATCCACGTGGCTGATCTCTGTGTTTCTAATGTTGTTGAAATTAGAAGTGGCCAAGGTGATCGAGAAAATGCCTTGGTACTGGTACTTCATGGCCTTTGACTTTTTTAGAGAAGCTTCAGTCATCAGAACTAGTCTTTGTTGAGAACACGTTGATGAAGGAGAATCCTTAGGGGGTACTGCAATGAGAATCATGATTATGCAATTAATAAAAAATGGGCAAATTAGGGAATTTACACGTTGAGTGATCATGACCAACGAAGGGCACTTGATAGGGTTAGGTCAAAAAGTGAGAAGAAAATGGGGAGGAGGTGAGAAATGAAAGGGATGAAAATTTCTCCAGAGTTAGAGAAATTGGAGGAAAAAATGTAAGGGCAGCAAAATTCGCTGTCCTGGCATGTGGGATGGTTTGCATGCATGGGTGACAAAATTTGTTGCATGTGCATGCAAGAGGGAAAAAAATCATGGGCAACAAATTTTGCTACCCATGCATGTTTCATAGGAAAGAGTGTAAGGGTGGAAATTTTTTTTGCCCTCATACTTGAGACCTGCATCAATGACAAAATTTTCCATCGATGCATCTGAGTGGTGCAAACATGTATTGGCAGCAAATTTTTCCACCGATACAAGAGAGGTGGGGAAGTGCTCAGTTAGGGTAGTGGAATCTACCACCCTTATAGGTAGGAAGTTTGGGGAAGGGAGGGTGGTATAAATTGCCACCCTAGCATGCTCGAAAGAAAAGGAATGCGGACCGGATTGGGTAGGAAGAAAATAGGAGGATGGCCGATCAGTTTGAGGGGAAAAATGCCAAAATTGGAGGAAGAAAAGAGGAGAAGAGAAGAAAACCAAAAACAAAACCTAAAGAGAGGAAAGAACAAGAAATAAAATGCAAAGACAAGGACCTACCTAGAAAATAATGCACACCGTGAGCTCAAATTCATTGAAACACACTTTTTTCTACTTGCTAAATCATCCAAAGGTAGAGGGTAGGAGGAGTGGAATGAATGAATCAAAATGAACCAAAAATGGATTAAATGGGGCAAAAATTGACCCCAACCACTTGACGTGCATGGATATAAATGCCATGCATGAAAATTGAGGCAGTGCAGGGGCGACAAAATTTGTCAGCCTTACATTAAAAAATACAAAGACATGCAGGGGTGACAAAATTTGCCACTCCTACATGTGAGGAAAAAAAATGCAAGGGTAGAAAAATTTACCACTCTTGCATCTTGGATGCAAGGGAAGCAAAATTTGCCACTCCTGCATGGCATAAAAGAAAAATGCACTGACAGTAAAAATTGCCATTTGTGCATAAAAATAGAAGAAATAAGGCTAACTCTGGAAAAAGGGAAATTGGTCACCTGGTTGCATCGAGATCATAACAAATTTCATGTTTTGGAGAAAATGTAATGAAAACATGTTATGAACTTTGAATGGTGTCAGTTGAGAAAATACGAGAAGGAGAAGAACCCATCTCAAAAAATGGACTTAGAGAGACAAAGGGTGAAACAAACAAGTTTCACAGGGGGTTGTTCCAAAAATGAGCTGAGCTAATTTTGGAAACAACAGATTTAGCTACCTTATTACCTCCCCTTGGCACTTGTTTGAATGTAATGGACTAAATTTTTTACTTTAATTGATCCACCAACTATTTATAGGGAAGTATTTTTCATCTTTGGTTTGGAACTCTTCATTGACTTATTTGACTATCAATTATGAATCAAAAAATACTTAGAGGTGTTGGATATTCCATTATATGGATAATTGGAGGCCAAAAATTAGAGTCTCATATTTAAAAATGTTATTGGTGCATGGAAAAACAAGATGAAAAGCCTTATGGATAAGGTCTCCTTGTAGGGTTACCAAAATGATGTTGGATCCAGACCCATGCATGGTGAAAGATCCATCAAAATATAGTTTACATCCATTAGATTCTATGGTATTAATTATGGATTCATCTGGGAAGGTTGCAACAAGAGTCTTGGTATCTACATGGGGTACTTCTACAAGTTGATCCATAATATCCTACGCTTTGATGGCCTTTTGATGAACATATTCTATGTCAAATTCACTTAGAAACCATATCCATTTGTCCATTCTTCCTTTGAGGGAACATTTTGATAGTAGATATTTAAGAGGATCAACTTTAGCTAGGAGCTAAAATTGGTTGTTAAGCATATAGTGCCAAAGCTTTTATGAAGCAAAGATGATATTTAAGTAAGATTTTTTAATGGGAGTATAATTCAGATAATATAAAATCAATATGTAACTAAGCTAATAGATAACATAATCCTTTCTTTCATCATTATATTGTGCTAAAAGGGAACCTATTGCACAAGATTTCATGGAGATATATAGTAGTAAAGACCTTCCCATGACTGGTGGTGATAACACAGGAGGATTTGCAGATATTTCTTAAGATTGTCAAAAACATGATCACATTCAAATTTCCATTTAAAATGGGTCCCCTTATTCAAGAGATAGATGAAGGGGTGGCATTTATCTGCTATCTTAAAAATGAATTACCAAATGGCCTTTAACTTGCCCTGAAGACTCCTAAGCTACTTTAAATTATGAGGAGGAGGTATTTTCATAATGGCTTTGACTTTTGTTGGATCAAATTCAGTGCCTCTCCTAGACACAATGAATCCTAAAAATTTTCCTGAGGTAATGCCAAACACATAGTTCTTTGGATTCAATCTAAATTTATATTCATACAGCTACTTAAAGATTCTTCTTAAAACCTCATGATGCTCATATCAAAGTCTAGATTTCCTTAAAATGTCATCAACACAATATTTAACAATGTCCTGTATCATATCATGGAAGATAATAGTTATAGCCCATTGATAGGTAGCACCTTCATTATTGAGACCAAAGGGCATTAATTGATAATAGAAAGTTCCCCATGGAGTAATAAAGTTTGTCATATGTTGATCCTTAGGCATGATTTTGATTTGGTTATATCCTAAAAATCCATCCATGAGGGATAACATTTAATACCTTGTAGTAGAATCCATGATCATATCTATGTTTAGTAAGGAGAAGTCATATTTAGGACATGCCTTATTGATGTCCCAGAAGTTAGTACAAATTTGAATCCCACTTTAAGGCTTGGACATAAGAACAATGTTGGATATTTAATCAGAGTAATATATAGGTCAGATAAATCTTGCTTTCAAGAATTTTTTTAATTCCTCCTTGATTAGTAAAGCCACTTTAGGGTGCATCTTATGCAATTTTTTCTTGATTGGTTTGGCATTACGATGAACAACTAAATGATGCACAACCAAGGAGGGATAAAGTAATGACATGTCTAAATAGCACCATGCAAAGATATCTATAAACTCCTTGAGTATCTCAATAATGATTTGGAGTTCATTAGGCATAAGAGTTACCTCAAGTTTAAGAATTTCATGATGTTCTTTTGTTCTAATTTTAATTTTAGTCACATCCTAAATGAGAGAGTGACTGATCCTAAATATAGGTTAGAGACAATGGTAGTTCCTAGATATCTAAAGCAAAATCTATTGGGATCTTTGTATCTATTTTGGTATAAAATTTTAATTCATCTAAAATATATGGAAAATCTTTCAAATTTTGAGGGGGCTCCTCCTCTTCATGTTCCTCTTCTTTAATTTGATTAAGGGATGTTTGTTTTCCCCTAAAATAGGATGATGATTGAGAATAATAGAGAAGCCATTCTTATTATACCTAGAAGGAATAAAATCCCATGCTCATAGATATTTTAGGATGGCCTCATCACTTTGGAATACGTCAATGTATGGCTCATGTTGTTAATTCTAATCAAATAATGAAGGGTAATATAGTGATATAATAATGGTGTGATACTAGTATCATGGAAAATATTAGTGGTAGTAAGCTCTTCATAAAGACTATAAATAGATCTTGTCTTGACTTCTTCATGAGAAAAAGACTCCTCAAGGATTGAAGTAGTATCCATAATGATATTATTTAGTTTAGTTTCAAGATGTTTATACCCTACACCAATATATTGTGGGTGTTTTTAAACTGTTATAGGCTCAATCCTATCTTCTTCATGTCTTCCTTGTCCTTTTCCTTGATAATGCATATTCTATAACATTATTTAGATTTGGGGATATATCTATATATGAAATTTAAGGGCCTCATTTTTAGGAATGAGCCATGATTCATTAGGATCATCAATGCATTCTTATGATAACAATCTCATAATAGAAAAGGCCATTAGTCTAGACTAATAACTGATAGGATTGTCTTTCCTCATAGTTGTGGACCCATAACTATATGGTGAAAGAGGTAAATATCCTAAAAAAAATGTTTTATATTCATATTCCCAATAACCTGTGGATGTGATTTTAAGTTCGGTGACATGTGGTGATGGATTAGAATCAGGCACTAGATCATCAAGGTGGACATATTTGGTAGTTATTGGATTTGAAGTAGAGCAATGTGTACTAGGAAAATAACATATGGGTTGATATTGACCCATCTATTAGATACAAAAATTCTCAATTTCCTTAGGAATTGTGACTTCCATGCTAGAATGGGGGGATTTTAGACACTAGTGGAGAGTGGTAGGCATTGATTGCATTTTGTGGATCCATGGATGACCCAAAAGTAGATTGTATGGTAAATCAACATCCATAATGTAAATTAAGGTCTGATGTATAATGGGTCCCATACTAATGGGAAGATAAATGGTACCTATAGATGATCATTTAGTATCATTGTATACTTTAATCATGATTAGAGTAGGCCCCAATGATGCTTCAAAATATCCCAATTTCTTTAGAAAATTGAGATTGCACAAATTCAATGCAAACCCTCCATCTATGAGAACCTAAGGGATATGGTAGTTGGAGATGGATATTTATATGAATAATGGATAATTATGATATAGGCCAATGGGAGACATTTCTTAGGTACTAAAAGTGATTTACTTCAAAGGAGACAAATGACCCACTAATACTTAGAATTGACCAGTTTCAATATCTTGGGGTACTCTTAGATCATTTAAGGCTTGATTTGAGATCTCTCAATCCATAGATGATGTTTTGAGAAGATCCATGAGTGAGATTAAGGCAAGGGTTTTCTCAAGTTACTAGATTTAAACATAATGTTTGTTGAAAGATACAATGATATTCTTAGAGATGTTGACCTTTTGAGATGTGGATGTAGATGGTTCCTTTGGTGGTGCCTTAGGAACTAATTTTTTTTTACATCATGTAGCAACTACATAGTTAGTTGTGTCCTAGTTAATTGTTAGTATGGTGGATGATGGTGGAGTGGCCTCTTGGGGATATGGATTTTGATGGTATTAACATAGTGGTATGGGATGGTATGATAGTCTATACATTAGAAGTGGATGCTTGACCCTAGTGTATAGGTGGTTTCCCTTGTCTCTAACCATGATTGGGTAAAGGATCTTGATAAATACCAAGCTACTAATTTTTAGATTGATTAAGAGTAAACTCCACCTCTACTTCAATATCTTCTTTTTCAATAAGATCCTAAATATAGTGTTTTAACTGCATACATTTTTTTGTATCATGAATTTTGACTCTATGATATTAACATAATTATTCCTCATGATACCAAAGGTTGGATCACAGGGAGAGTAGTCATGTTTGTAGTGATTAATTATTGAAGGACCACTTCAATAGGCACTCCAAGGTTGGTAAGAGGTATTTTTCCTATTTAAGACTTTGATTTACCTCATGGCACTCTAATGGAGGATAAATTTTATTGATGCATGTGAGTCCTCTTTTTCACTACTTGAACATGTTATTTTGAGTCTATAACTTTGTCCCCCAAAACATTTTTATTCTTATTGAAGATTTTTTGTTTACCCAAAAATGAGTTGTCTTGATTTTGATTTTGTTCATTTTGGGTATATAATTTGATTGTTCCCTTTTAAATGAGTAATTTCTCAATTTGTATCCCTTTTTAATAATCTCATCAAAGGATTTGTCACAATGTATTTTCAATTGATATTTTAGTTCTGCATAGAGGTTGTTGATGAATATTTTGGCCAATTCTTTTTCTAGAACTGTATAATGGAATTAACTTTCTAATCTTCTATAATGTTATAAGGATTCCAAAATTTCTCTATTCCTTTTCTTATTATTGTAGAGGTTTATAATGGAAACATCATATTCTATGTTGAATGAGAAATGTCTCACAAATTATTCAGTCAATTCTCCAAAACTAGATACTAACCCCTTCGGTAAATGCATGAACCATTCTAATATTGGTCCTATGAGACTCTTTGGGAAAATTACTAGGAGGTAGGCATAATCATATGCAGCCTCATGGAATTCCACATAAAACTCTTGACCATGATCACAGGGATTTCCTTTCCATCTATATTTTTCAAATTTGGGTACCTCAAAGTGAGGTGGAAAAGAAATTTATAGAATGCTCATGTCTAAGTGAGAAGATAAAAAATATTCATATTTATATTTCATCACTTACATGTGAGGATCAATCTATTGTAGATTTTATTTCATCATATTCCACTCTTGTCCAAATGATAGATCCATAAGGGGATTGGAAGTTTGGGAATGACTTGTCTGTGGTCTATTAGATTTATGAACATTTTGTCTTGGGGAAGATAATCATTGATTTTGTGTATGAAATTGAGAGGCTAAGGAATTTCTTTTTTGTGTGAGTTGATCCAACTAATCCTCTAATACAATTTGTCTTCTATTATCCTTAATGTGGTTATTTTGGAGAGGCACTTGTTGTTCTTGGTCTTCAAGTTCTTATTCGTGGTCCACAAGGTCCTCTTCTTCAAGTACTTGATTAGTATGGGCATGTTGATGGGGAGTATTAGGCTGAGTGGATGGGTAGACTAAGTGTTTTAAAAGTTTATGATTGAATCTAGGGGGTAGTGTTCCCACTCCCCCCCCCCCCCAATTATAATTACTTGATCTAGGATTTGGTCATAGTTTTCATATATATTTTTATCAATTATGCTCTAACTTCATCATTATGGAAAAAATCATTTATGAATTGGTCTTCTTCTCCTCCATGAGTGTGCATGCCATGTGAGTATATTCATGATCTTAGTTTCACTTACCTAGGTTCCCTATGAAGTCAATCTTTTGGTTGGATCCTTGTCCCTTTCTAATAATTTGGGTATGGGTTCACATTGGCATGATGGATGATGAGGGTGGTGCAAAGAAAGTGATTAGGTGTTTTTTAATAGTAGGGTGATGGAAAAGAAGGTCAAAGAAGATAATTTAGAAATATGTTGATATTTTATTTAGAGGGATGTAAGACTAGAGTGACTAAGGATTATCAAAAGTCAAAACCTTACAAAGGTTCAATCTAGCAAGGAGACTAAGGAGATGACATGATCAAGTACCTTTCACACTAAAAAAAAGAGGGTTAAATGGGTGCTCAGTATGAAGAGGCAATGATAAGGAAGTGATGGGTGCTAGACTAAAAACATGTCAAGGTTATGTATGTTAATAATACCTAGTCAAAGGATGGTGATAAAGATTGGAGAGGTGGGTGACCACTAAGAGTCAGTTTCAAGACTATTGTTATATCTAAAGGTTGTGAATGGAGAATATGGAATGGGTGTTGTGTGTGATTATATAATGGGATTTATCCTAGGGATGTCTATGTTTTTTAGAATAAAAATGGAATTGGCTCACTTGGTTCACAAATAATATGGGTTTAAGCACAACAAAAAAATAACACACTCAGCTACAAATCCTAATTTAGTCAACTTAATGGGTGTTTAACCTAACATTTGCACCATATAAAAAATTTTAAGGTGAGGTTATAGGCTGATGACCCATTACAAAATCAACTAAACCCTTTTGACCCTATTTACACTTAATGGCTTCTTAAGACTTGATCCTAACTTTGGTAGTAAAATGCCTGTTATGGATGAAAGTTCCTAAACAAGGTTTACAAAGGTTTCTAAGGGAGTTTTAGATATACATTAGGTATGGTGGGGCCTAATTATATGTAGGGTGTTTTTTAATTCTTGGTTTAGGTAATTAACTCTTCCCCTTCAAGGATGACCTGTATGAGGTCAACCACTTAGCTTAGTGACAATTGTCCTTGATATTTATACTCTGCCAAAACATGGAGTTTGGTCAAATGCATGGTGATTAAATCTATGACACCAACCCCTAGTGACTAAGACCATATGTGGGGATGAATTCCATGTCATGTGTTATCCTAGACTCAATGGGTTAACAAACAATCAAGCATGATTAATTTTCCTAATTAATTATCTATGTGAAGAAAATGGAAAACAAACAAGCCACACAACATGATATATACATGAAAGAAGATAAAATTATAATATTTTGGCACCCCTCTTATAAACACAAGGGTTAAGAAAACAAATTGTGTGCCTTTGTCTTGAGGGGTCCTATAGAAAAATGGTTAGTAATTTGATTCAAATCAAAACTATTATTTCCCTACAAAACCACTAATACACAATCAATTCAAAAAAAAATCATAACCAGAGACTATGATGTCAAAATTTTCAATCAAATTCACTAATCATGAATTATGATATTACCACAAATAGTTAACTACGGTGGTCAATTAATTAATTCATGCAAAACTATGATAGTTAGATCAAAGCCATGATTGTAAGATTAATATTGCTACTACGAAATTAGTGATACTGTAGAAAGATACAATTTTTTTAAAATATAATGGTTTTTGACTAATGCAGATGCCTAGAGTGTTATGATAGGTTACCTAAATGCTTATGCCTTAGGGATATTCATATATAGTTATTACAGACTTAAAACTTTAACTATGTATTAAAATTTCAATTTTAAAATGGTCAAACCTTCACATAATTTTGCAAATCAGTGAGATATTTTTATTAGAATTGTCCTTAATTTATCTTATCAACTAATAATATTAAACAATAATCAAAATATTCCCAAAAATTACCAAACTAAAATATCCCTAATAGGAGCACAATATCACTAATGGTAAATCAAAACCACAAATACATAATTAGCAAGATTGTATTAGGTGATAAAAAGGTCAAGGATGTGGTCTTTTACTATTAGATGATACTATTTTTATCTTTTCCCTATTAACAACACCCAAAAAATTGTACATAAAACACCTTCTATAACTTTGATTAGTAGAAATATATTATAATACATGAAACATTTAAATAAGCTTTCCACAAGGGTTGTATAATCACTAGTCCTCCTACAAAATAGATAAAACTGTAGGTTAGAAGGTCAATGGATAAACTTTATCTAATTTTATAGAGATGATACTATTCCAAATTTTTATGATGATGTCATGATTTTCATGTCAATGTCATAAGTCTCTAAATAGTGATATCGTGCCTTAGTAATCAAAATCCAAATTCCTGATGAGACCTATTTCTTGCACATATAAGATGTAAAACTCCTCCCTAGAAACACGAAATAGGAAAATTTGACTACATAGACATTAGAAATAATAGGAAAACAACTATTTTATGTTAACCCAAAAATCTTGCAAAAATGTTATATCATAACAATATCACTAATACTAGTGCAATGCCATTACTTTTGAAGTAATAGTACTTCACAAAAATAAGAACCTAACAAAAACCAAAAATTTTAGTGGTTAAATTCATAGTTATCATAATACCACATAAAAAACTATAATACCATGACTACAATATCACTAATACTTGGTCAATATCACAACTCACCTATATGTGATGACTACTTTAATTTTGCCTTTATTTCTCATCTAATTGTACATGTAAGTCCCTAAATCATCTCTAACAATCACAATAGGTTAGATTTAGGGAGTAAGTGCCATCGTGATCATTAATGTTTGAGTGTATTTTGGATTATTTCCTATATTACTATTTTTAGTAATCAAAATAGAAAATGCAAACAACATCAAAGGAGAGGATAAAGAGACAATAAGATACTTAAAATGGAATCACTTACCATCATTTTTTCCCTAAAATCTCCTCTCTAATATTTCCAAACTGATTTGAGTGCAAAATGAGTGGATTGTTAGATTGCTTGATTGAGCTTGATAATGTCTTCAATGGCTTGTTAATGGATTTGACAATGGCTATGGGAATGATTGAATGATGGTTGTAAGTAATCTCTCTATGTTTTTAAATTTTAAGGTAGTTGGTCATAGAGGTATGACTCGTTTATATAATCCATGGTAGGGAAAATCAATGGCTTATATTTAATCTTGAGCTATTGAGATAAATGATTGGGGAATTTTTAAGGATTTTTAAATTCCTTGAAATCCTCTAAAATAGAGGATTCTAGAGGATAAGGGTTAAATTAGATGAGATTCTAGAATTCTTTAATTATAGAATCTCCATTAGAGAGTACGGGTGTAGGAAGGGATAACTTAGTAGGGTGGTAGATGGGTAGGTGAGAAAAAGGAATTTTAAATTGGAAAGTGGGATAATGGGTAGGTCAATAGCCAGGTAGGCTTAATTAAAGGGTTAGTGAGAATGATTAATTAGTTTTGAGGGTTTAGTAAGGTTTATGGGATATAAGGGATTTTGTGTAGGAATTATGATATTAGTTAATTGGCTATGAAATGTGATTATAGATTAAATTATCATAATTAATAAAATTACTAGGGTGAGTGGATATAGGTGCATACAAGTATATGATTTCATTTTTAGTATGTCTTAAGTGTTTTAGGAATGTAGTTTCACAAGTTGTATCCCATTTTTTCATATCAAACTGGAGATAGTGTAAACATACCCCATCAATATTAGTAGTAATAATCAGCTCTTCATGCTTTGGTCACTTTGAAAGATAGTTCTCATTTGAAATATAGGAATATTTTACCTTTCGATAGGTTGTTAAGCTTCTAGCAAAGACTCCACATTTTTCACATGGTATAGTTGCATTTGAACTTTATAAGGTTAACTTAATGCTTTTAACCACAAGGAGTGGATTGAGTAAAAATAATTTACATGCTCATATGCTATGGTTGTGTTCTTATTATCTAGATTTAGTGTTGTTTATTTTTTAATTGGATTGATTTTGTATGTATTAAGACCCATGGGTTCAAATAAGTTATGCAAAAGGTGATCGAGTGGATCAAATTTTAGTGCACACATTTTTTCATTTGTCACATCATGAGCTATATCATCATCACTATCATAATAATTAGATACATTTCCATCATTTTATTCAATATTGACTAATAAAGAAGGCTCTTGTGGTTTTAATGGCTCCTTTGGTAATGGTTCTTGCTTTTGATTTGAATTTGTGTGCATCTCAATATATTGTAACTTATTTTCATTTGGATATGGAGGAACCATTATACCTGACTCACCTATTTCATAAGTGTATATGTGCTCAATAGGAATGCATTGTTTAGGTGGTACTATTGTAAGAATGCCTTCAATTTTAGATTGTGTCATTTTGAAAAATTTGAAAGGGTAATCATCATCAGGCATTGTTAATAAAGTCCCATCATGTATGAATTTTATACATATATGAAGTGTAGATGGAAAAAATTCCATTAAATGTATTTAAGGTCTACCCAAAAGTATATTTTAATATAATGATTGACACATTACATGAAAACTAGAATAAATAGTTTTTGGTCTTGATGTCACATCTAATGTAATTTGACCAACTAGAGAACTATGTGAATTTTTGAACCCTTGGATATGCATAATCAAATTTTAAATCAAATCAGTGCTAATGACTATGGTGGTTAATAAATTGATACTACAAATGTTTAGGCTTGATCCATTATCAATGAATACCCTTTTGATGCCTTTATTCTATATTGTCACTTGTGTGAATAAAGGTAACTCTTGATCAATAATATCTTTGTTTGGTAAGTCATTTGGATCAGATGTAATAAGCTTAGAATTATTTTTAAAATATTTCATGATATATATAAAATAAGTAGGATCAATATCATTTTAAACTTGATTTTCATGCAATGTCTAATATAAAATGTTCTTGTAAACATTAGATTATTTTAGGATCCCAAGTATAGAATTCTTAGAATTTGTATTTATAAATTGGACAACAAGGTCATAACCCTTATATTTTATCACAAATTTGGGCTCAAGAGTCACTTGTATATTATTAGGTGGTGGTGTAATTTTAGCAACCATGCCTCTTTGAGTAGTAACAATATGGATCATAGAATCCACTATAAGCCAGGTGAATAATGGGTGAAGGATGGTAATTGTCACTCAAATAAGGCTTGGGTATAAAAAATGGTTGAGAGCATGCATATTGGCATCTATATATTGGCTCTATAGAATTACAAGAGGACTTATGGAGATATATCAAAAGTTGTTTTTGTTTTAACACTATCTCATTATATATTCAAATTTACTCAACAATTTTGACAATAAAAGTAATGTAGAAAAACATAGTAGAAAAACATAGAAACTATAAGGTATTGAACCATGATATAATTTAGAGATATTTCCACAATAAAAATGATTTTAGGATCTATGAATTAGGGATCAATAATAGGAAAGGAAATATTAAAACACTAATTGACCTAGGGTTTGATGTTTAAAGACTAAGTTCACAAAATGTTTAATCCTAATTTGGATATGGATCCTATTTAGTGTTTCGAGTTAAGGATATATAAATTATAGGGCACAAGGGTGAATATTAGATCTATAATAAGCTAATTAATGTGCTAAATGTAGATGTACATTCTAAATTTATAAAATTAAGATAGGCTATTAATGGAAAGTACAACTATGTTAGATATACAAATGACATAAGATAAATTACTTAGTTATTTTTTATGCTAAAATAGTGTTAGATCTAGTAAAGTTAGGAAGCAAGTAGGAATTAAATTCTAAATTAAATATAAGATTCTAGATCTAGTGCTTCTGGCTCTCTGGACACTTGCATTAGCCTAAGATAGTTATGGCAGTGTAAGTGCCTGATCTCAATGGTAGTGTCTTATATGTAATATGCACTAAATTAAGATGTGACCACTTAGATGCTTATAGGTTTGGCCTCGTCTTCACTCTCATACATTTATATATGGTTCATGGAATTTCACTCATATTTAAATAGAAAAACCTTAGATTTGCATCTTGAATATAATGTTGAGGAAAATAGATTATTAGGAACATGGTGTCAAGCTAACCCAAAATTACCCCACTATCAAAGGTAACTTCCTACATATATAATACTCTAAAACATGGCCTTGACTCATTTAGTTATTCCCCATGTGTTAGCTTATGGGTGAATCATGTAGTGTATGTAAAATAAGTACAACAAACACCTAGCTTATAACTCAAAAAATATGACCTTATGAATACTCCTTTAGTACTTCAAACTTGTATATGTGTTTTACATATGAGTGGTGTGTAAATATGGAATATTTAATCAATTGAATGCTTGATAGAGTGTTTTTTTATAAGTGCCTTGGTCTCTTTTGTTTGATTGTTATGTAAGTAATGAATGAGGGTTGATATTGTATTTATACTAATCCTATTAGGAAATAACTCAAATTAAAGAACTTACGCCAACCATTGTAATATGTTTCATTTGAAAATTAGAGGAATTTAAGGAACTAGACACTTATGTCAAGCTAAGACAATAACATCAATAGTACTTTTGTAGCTAGATTTTAGTGTCTAAGGAGAAGGAGAGTAGGAATAGGCTTATAAATTGTAGAGGTATAAGATAAGTATATTTTAATAATTTTAGGAAAGATAGGATGTGTCTGTCATCAATATAATATGGATCATATGTGAGGCTTCCTAAATAACTGCATGTGTAAAAATAAGAAGAAAAACTAGGGTCATGAGTTTTTCAAGTGTATAAGACTAAGGTGATACATAATCACAAAATATCATCTACATAAAGACTAATAAAATCTTCCTTTTCACATTGAGTGCATACTTACCAACCTTCAAAAGATTAATATTCTTTCTAAAGTGACCAAACCCTTAGGTATCTTGTTACCTTTTAGATAAATAATATGATCCTCATATTATTTTGGAAGCCTATTATATTTTTTAGTTGAGAATTCTACATCCTCTTGTAGAAAGTTGATGATTTGATCATCTCTCTCAAACACTTGCCAAGTAATAGTATTATCAAGAAATACATGTCTAACCACAAGCTTGACAAGTTATTTTAATCCTTCATAACATTATGGGGAATGTTATATTGAGACTCCATAGTTTTAATCCTATAAAAATCAACATTTTATGTTCTCTGTATAGATTTAATGTTGAAGGCATCAAATTATTCAATGAGATACCATAATCTATGTTTGTAGTCATTCAACAAGCTACTTTTGGCTAAATTTTGGCCTCTAACCCTGATTTAAAACCAACTCACTATCACAAGACACTTGAACCACCTTTATTTCTCTTTTATGTGTCAACTAGAGGACATGGATTAATGCTTCATGTTCAACTACATTGTAAGTACAACTAAAGTGTAGCCTATATGAAAAAAAAGTATTTTTCCTTTTTAGGAGAGATTAACATAATACCTACACCATCACCATTTCTTCTCAAATACCATGTATCTCCAAGATCCTCTTGTGACCTCACAATATTTGGTAGAATATAGTCCTCTTCAAGGATTTAATAGGTACCCAATCCTTTCTCTTCTATATTACCATATGGATCAAATTCATAGTTATCATTTGCACACTCATAAAGTAAGATTTTTAGAATTTCCTCTAAAGGTGTGATAGTATCATTAAGGACAACATTATTATCTTGGTCATACATGGTGCAATTCATGTGGAATAGAATAGGGTAATATGGCTCAATATGGTCTTTATAAATGGGCTCAACCTTGATTGTTAATTTGGTTACATACCTAGTCCTAAGTAACATGTGTGACTAATATATGGATAGATTCCCACCCATATTTAAAATAAATTCCATGGAAAGGTATATAGAAAAATAGGGAGGGAGGTCTTTGACTAAAACGTCTTGGGAGATGGAGAGGCTTGGGAAAGCATGTAGGGTAAGATTCAAGTTCCTAATGATGTGAACTATTTTAACAACTATACCATCTAAATGGATAACTCTCTTTATGATTAGAGTGTACTCTAAACCTAGTAAGTCATAAATTTTCTTAGTCATAATGGTTCTACTTGTCCTAGAATTAATCATGTAATTGTGTAAAATGTACTTATGAATAATTAGGGATATGTAGAATGGAGGTGGTTTGATGATCTTGCCACCATCTCCTTTTCATTAGCATAAGTTAGTAGAAAAAAATATTTCACTTGATTTTATTGCATGATCAAGGTGGTTTAAAGCCTTTTTCAATAGGTCTCTTTGAGAAAGAATAGAAAGAGCTTCCCACATAGTGATATTTAGGTTTGTTTTCTTCATTTTCTCAATTATGTTGAAAGGTATTTATCTTCTTTTTTACTAAAACTTTGGAATAAAAACATATTCTCTTTGACGTTGGCTGATTTGAGGATGAATTTCCTTTTGAATAGATTTATTTTCTTGTACTTAAGCTATCCCAACAACTAATTTTTCCTTGGTATTTTCATGAGGGGCTTGGGAATTAGGAATTTAACCAAATTAGGAAGATGGATAACCCCCCTGTTGCTATTAATTTAAACCTTTTAATATATGCCACTAGAGTGATTCCTTTGCTTTAGACCTCATTATGATTCATGGAAAAAAATTCACTCTCTTTCTAATTCAAAAGAGTAGACTCACCTTGCACTTGTCCTTGTTCATGCACTTTTTCTCTTTGTGGAGTTGATTCACTTGATTGCCCTTGAGAAAGTGACACACTATAAACCATAAAGGCTTGATTGATCACTCCACTTAAACACATATTTCGGTTGTGAGTATATTTTCATGTAAATCAACACTTATAATATTCAACTATATTATTTTGCATAGGTACAATAGATTTTGAAGCGCTAGCAGCATTAGGATTTTAGTTATTGAAGGGCCTAACATATGTGATTTGGCCATGAACTTGTGTATTGAATTAATAAGGCTACCTATGAGACTAATATGGCTGATTGAAATTTTGGTATATTCTAATATTTCCACTAATTAATTCTCAAATCTTTATAATAATGTCTTAACTACATGCAACTCACTAGGAGGGGAAACATGTGGAGTTGGTTGGATGGTTATTATAAGAATGGGTGCCAAAATAGGTTGAATAGGTGGATGTTAAGTAAATAGAGGAATTGGAGGTCTAGGTAATATCTTTCCATCTTGAATTAGGATATTTTTATCTCTTATGGCAATGTCATATGCATCTGGTAATAGTTCCTCTCATGGATTGTATCGGGATAATAATGTCATTATTCAAAGACCTCAAGTAGTACAAGAATGTAGTATTTAGAGTAGGCTTGACCAATGGTTGAATTCTATCCTAAGTATTTTGGAACCTAAAGTTGAAGTCCACCATGAGTTTATGAGGATATTTCTTGATAGTAGTGAATTGTTCCATAAGAAAAAGTGCTACACCCTTAACTGTTGGCATGTCTATGGATATGTTTAGCCAACTTATAGATTGCATAACCCTTTAACATATTATTTTACATTTATATATAGTAATATATGTATTATGTAATCCTATGGGTGGTACATGGCCTTTTTAGACTATATATAGAAGGTATGGTTAGTTATTTATAATCATATTTGAGTATTCATTCTTATTTCAAGCATTTGAGAGGTTGCCCCCTCGAAGTGGCTTGTATATTATTCATTATTTATGATATATTTCCATATAATTATGATATATTTATATATTTATATTTATATATGATACATATCATTTCAAGTGGTATCAGAGCATCGATTTGGGCCATAATCAGGTTAAAAACCCTAGATCTTGAAATTTGGATATATATTACAAACTGTCAAAAATTTCTCTAAAATTTTTTATTAGTGTTCTAAATAATTCAAGTTTATACTAAAATTTTAGATCATTTGGATCTATTTTTTAAAATTTATATCCATTTTAATTTTTTTCATAATTTTTTTCCATAACTCATAATTTGTAGAATTTTTCAAATTTATTTACATTTTTGGAAACCTTGGAAAAATTATCTTGGGTCTATTATTTGATATTTTTGATTTGAGGCTGAAATATTTTTAAAAATCATGGTCAAAGTTGGGTCAGTGGTGCAAAATAAGGTTCACCATCAAGCCTTTGTATGGTTTGTCTTAACACCATTAGATGAGGGAAAGGGCAAGACACCCCTAAAACTCTTTTAGGGGATGACATGGAATTTGAATCATTTTATATTATTTCTCAAATCTAGTCAAATCTACATGGCTTAATGCAAAAGGATGTACAATTCCAAACTCAAATATTAGCAATGTAAGGGGAGCTTAATAGCATGAACAATAAGTTGCATCAGATCATGACATAATCGGATAACATTTCATCTCATTTACCACTCAAAAACCCTCCACTTTTTCCTTTTGGTCTTCGTCCTCTCAATACTACCACTACCAATATAGGGGTAAAACTGATATTATCAAAATTAGACTTATGCAAGTTTGATGGTAAGGATCCACTCACTAGGATCACTCTAATTAAAAATCTATTTAATCTGCACCAAAATCTTAACTCTCAAAATATGGTTGTGGCATCTCTTTATCTAGAGCCTAATCAATTCATTTGATATCATTGGTTGTGTACATAAGAAGACTAGGTCTCATGTTACATGGTCAATATTCTCTAATGAACTAATGTCTCACTATCAGGATAATGTTTTTGAAAACTACTTTACCAATTAGCCAAACTACAACAAATAGGAATAATGAAGGATTATATTCATCAATTTCAAAATGTATCCATACATGTGGAGGATATCACTGAGGTAAATCTAACTAACCTTATTTTGGGTGGACTAAAATATTGTAATCAATTAGAGGTTCATATGTTTAACCCCACAATTGTACCTCAAGCTATACCAAGGGCACACATGGTAAAAGAAAAAGAGATGATCAAACATCATCCTTTCACTACTAGTTGGGAATGCACCTTCCCAACTCCATCATGGCCTCAGCCTACCAAATTAACACTAAAACAAATTGAGAAGTGTGCCAAAGGGTTGTGTTATGGTTGTGATAGTAAATGGAGAAAAGGTCATCAATGTGCTAAAAAGAAGTTATTTTACATTGAAGGGGCTAACAAGGATGAAAAAGATGAAGAAGCATTTAGTGAGGGTTTTCAAGGACCTAAGGATGAATCTATAGATTCTCAACCTAATATCTCATACCATGCCTTTATAGATATTTATACTCCTCAAACTCTTAAGGTGGTGGTTTTCATTAAGAAACACAAGGTCACAGTGTTGATTGACTCAAGTAGTACACATAATTTCATCAATAGTAAGTTGCCTACTCATTTTAATTATTTCATCTTCCCAACCCTAGAATTTTAAGTCATGATTGTAGATGGTGGTATAGTTAATTATTCTATAAAATACCATAGTATTAAATTACTAATGGGGGACTATTTTCTAGATTATCTTATGTTTGTTATTCCTATTGGCAGGAATAACATCATTTTGAGAGTATAATGGCTCACCATATTGGGTACTATTGAGATGAATTTCCATGAACTATTCACACATTTTTATTTTGAAGACATGTCAATAGAACTATGAGGATTAAAATTTAAATCTCCTCAAGTGGTTAGTTCACATTAGATGACCAAGATGCTAAAAAAAGGTGCTAAATTATTTGTGGTGTACTTGTTTTCAATTGATGTTAAACAAACTAAGGATTCTACTCATCTTGAGTTACAAAAAATATTGGATGAGCATTCAGTTGTTTTTTAACCCATGCCAAAAGGTCTTCCTCCTAGTTTTACTCATGATCATGCCATTAGACTCATTCCTAGAAGTAAACTACCCAACATTAGACCATATAGATATCCTTATGCCTATAAGAGTGAAATTGAAAAAAAATAGTACAAGAGTTTTTAGAGGTAGGAACAATTCACCATAGCCAAAGAGAATATTCTTCTCTAGTAGACATGGTGTGAAATAAGGATGAAACTTGGATGATGTGCCCATATTATAGAGATCTCAACAAGTTCACTATCAAAGATAAGTTTCCTATTCCTATGATTAAATATTTTTTAGATGAGTTACATGGTGTTTTTTATTATACCAATTTAGATCTTCACTCTGGTTATCATCAAATATGGATCCATGATGAAGACATTCCTAAAATAGCCTTTCATACTCACAAAGGCCATTATGAATTTTATGTCATGCCTTTTGGTCTCACCAATGCACCATCCACCTTTTAGGGTTTTATGAATATGGTTTTTAGGACATTTTTTATAAATTTTGTATTTGTGTTTTTTAATGACATCCTTATTTATAGTAAAAATTGGGAAGATCACTTATATCATTTAAAATATCTACTTTCAATCCTTGAGCAACATCAGTTGTATGCTAAACCATCCAAATGTGCTTTTAGAGTTTGGTAAGAGGAATATTTGGGTCATATTGTATCAAATGAGGGAGTAAAATTTGATCTTAAAAAATCCAAGCCATCATGGAGTGGCAGATTCCTAAGACACTTAAGTAAATAAGGGTATTTATGGGTCTAATTGGTTACTATCCCAGGCTTTTCAAAAACTATGGTAGTATTGCAACACTACTCACTTCCTTCTTGAATAAATACTCCTTCCAATAGACTGATATAGATACCAAAGCATTGAACAACTGAAAATGGCTCTATGCACCACCCTGGTATTAGATAATCTAGATTTCTCTAAAACTTTTGTGGTTTAATGTGGTGCATTTGGATATGGTATGGGTGCATTACTCATGCAATAGGTTAAGCCCATTGCCTTTTAAATTCATCAACTAGAAGGTAAAAATTAGATCAAATCCATCTATGAGAAAGAGATGATGGCTATTCTACATGCATTCAAATAATGGAGACCTTATCTATTGGGTCATCACATTCAGGTAAAGACCTATCATGATATCCTTAAATATTTTTTGGAACAACAATTATCCTCTAAATAACAACAAAAATGGGTGACAAAATTTTTAGGTTTTGATTTTGAGATAGTCTACAAGAAATGAAAAGAAAATGTGGTGGTTGATGCACTATCTAGTCATGATGAACTAGTTGAGGTATTGTTATGTGCCATGACCATTTGGCAGGTAGACTAACTCAAGGAAGCAATGGTAGATTAGGAAAATGATAGTATTATCCATGTAGTGACTTAGAATGATGGGATTGAAAATTTTACATGGAATGGAAATGAATTATGGTACAAAGTTAGATTATATCTGTGTTAGAGTTATCTTATCAAACATAAAATCCTTCAAGAACTTCATGTGTCTCCACTTAGAAGTCACTCAGGGTTTTTGAAAACCTATCATAGAGTAAATAAGGTTTTTTTTTTGGAAAGGAATCAAGGGGGATGTATAGAAATATGTGGCCAAATGTATGTTTTATCAGTAAAATAAAGATGAAACCATTAAAACCCCAAGTATTTTACATCCCTTATCCATCCCTAGTTAATGATGAAAAGAGGTATTTATGGATTTCATTACTAGGTTACAATGATCTAAAGGTAGAAATGTTATCATGGTTTTTGTGAATATACTCACAAATTATGATCATTTTTTTCTTTATCTCAAACATTGGTGTAAAATATAGTAGCTTCTACCTTCCTCAATATAGCTCTGAAATTGCATGGTACTCCAAAGATTATTGTTAGTGATCGAGATCCCATATTCACTAGTAATTTTTGGATTAAATTATTTGCATGTTTTGGAACCCAATTGGCTCATATATCATTTTATCATCATCAATCTGATGGATAAAATAAGGTAGTCAACAAGTGTCTAGAAGGGTACCTTCATTTCTTTGCATCAAATAAATAGGATAAATGGTTTCAGTGGTTGACCTTGGTTGAATGTTGGTATAATACTTAAGTGCATAGTTCATCTAAAATGTCTCCTTTTATGGAATTATATGGATACCATCCTCCATCCCTCACTTCACCCTTGAAGATCCACCTAAAGGTTCTTGTATTAGAGGAACACCTTCAACATCAATAAGAATTCCTTGCTAGTTTTCGTGAAAATTTAGATTTGACCCAAAATCACATGAAGTAACATGCATATCAACATAGGGGTGAGAGGCATTTTGAAATTAGTGATTGGGTTTTGTTTCGCTTACATCCATATAAGTATATGTACTGGAAGTAGAATAAAAGGGATAATAAGTTATCTCTCAATTATTTATGTCCCTTATTAGATCTAAAAGGTTGTATGGCCTACAAGCTAGAATTTCCTCCATCCACTCGTATTCCTCCAATATTTCATGTATATTGCCTTAATAAGGTCATTGGGTAGAGATTTACCACTCAAACTAAGTTACCAAAATTAGATGAGGAAGGGAGGGTTATTCTTAATCTTGAAGTGATCCTTCAAATATGTACTAAGTAGTCATGATCTAGATTGATTATTGAGTATCTGATCAAAAGGAAGAATCTACCTTCTAAAAATGTTACCTAGGAGGAAGAATCATTCATACAAAAACATCTGAGATTGCTTAAACATTAAGGACAACATTATTTTTATGGGGAGGAGAATGTTACACCTTTAACCATTGGCATGTATAGGAATATGTGTAGCTAACTTGTGGCTTGTATAACCCTTTTACATATTATTTTAAATTTATCTATGCATTCATATACTTAGTAGGTCAGCCTATAGGTGGCACATGGCCTTGTTAGACTATATATATATATATATATATATATATATATATATATATATATATATATATATTGTAGGGTTCATTATTCATCATCATATTTGAGTATTCATTCTTATTGAAAAAATTTGGGATGTTTCCCCCTCAAAGTAGCTTATCTATTATTCATTATTTCTACTATATTTCAATATCATTATGATATATTGTTATATTTCTACTTATTTGGTGAATTAATACCATTCTAAAAAGATAATCAATATTGTATTCAAATTATTGGCGAAGCCTCTCTCCTAGCTTATCCCAGTCATGTATTATGCTAGGTTACAACCCCCTATACCATTGAAGATCCCTTCCTTTCAAGGAGATAGTAGGGATTTTCATGGCCACATTATCTTGAGTAATGTGGTGAAATAATCATATGTTGGAAATGTCTTGTACATGCTCTATGGGAGTGGTAGAATTCTCACAAATGAAAGAAGATATGATTTTGAGAGATGCAACTAGGATATCATTACATTGTTAAAGGGCCAAAGGACTAACTCCCTTGAATGTAACAAATAACTAATTTCATTGGATTGTCATATAAAGAATAGGATTTAGCCTCCCTCTTGGTATAAGAAACCTACCAAATGGAGGTGTGGATTTATCCCTTAGGGAAGGCTACCTAGAACTTCTATCTCTTTTTTTAGGAGACCTTTAAAATATATTTATTATTTGTGTATGGATAAATACAATTAAACAAACTAAATTCCAACACCTTTTATAGAAGCCCTTATTTCCTTTGGCATGAAAATATAGGACTAATCTTAGACAAAAATCTTGAGGAGTCACCAAGTGATTATAAAATGTCTTGATTTCTACATCTTGTTAAGAAGAACATAATTTCCTTAGTTAAACTCTTCAATTCTAACAGACTTAGTCCCTCTAAGTGTACCAAAAACTATTGTCACCTAAATTTTACACATGTTCACTCAGTTGGTGATTCAATTTCAATAATGGGATCATGCCTAAGGTGTGATACCTTAGCTCCTTAGGATGAACCTCTGGAGAAGGATGGCTTCCTTCTTAAACTATGTGTACTTAATATAAGATCAGCTATAACCTAAGTAAGTACTAAAGAGAACCTATTTATATCTATAACTATGATTTCATCATAGAAAAGGGAGTAGGAATAAATAAAATTCATAAAATAGTGATGTAACAAGTCTAGAGAGTTCCTCAACATTTTATTAATAGCATAAGAAAGACCCTTAAAAGACTATTTTGCATTTGCAACACTCTCACAAACACACTATAATAAAGGTATGATGAATCAATCAGTTTGCATAAGGGTTATAATGTCTACAATCTTATTTAAAGTGAGCCAAAGAGACTAAAATCCATAAAATGCAAATAAAATTCACAACACATAGTGAAACAACAAGAGGAGATAAATAAATTCAATCTTTTATTGATAAATCAAGGCAAAATCTAATATTAAAAGACTCAAAATGAGTAGAGTTTTGACATAACAAAGAAAGGGTTATTTTAAAAAGTTTTTTCGGTTATATATTTTAGAAATAGAGATGAGAGAGAAGAGGAGAGCAATAAATATACCTCATAAATATCTTTTTTCTTCATCAATATAGCCTATGTAAAAAAAGAGAAAGGAAAATGGAGGCATTAAGATTTATCCAATGTACTATGCCTATTCCATAAAGATTTCAAAATAAGGTTGGCATAGTAGTGGAAGAGGAGACCCTATTTTTGCTATTTTTGTCCTTTATAAGGTTATGCATGATGGATATGCTTCTTCAATATTGATACATTATTGGAAATATTTTCCATCTTGTATTAATATATTTAACTCACCCATCTCCTCCTCTCAAGCATGCATACTAGAGAGAATATATCTCAAGTTTGACTTTCCTCCTTAACTACCATGCTTTTTAAATGTTTGGCCTAAAAATAGATCTCCTACACCCATTTAGAGCTTTGGGTTGACTTTCCATGATTTCCACTCCATAGAGGGAGTTGAACATTTCTAGGAATAATTTTCAAACGCTTATATACTTCCCTAATGTTGTTTATAGCCATTTACTCCATTCACAGTCATGTTAGATAGGTTACATAAGCATAGATTTATTGAAATTTTCCTTGAATCTCATGTGAAGTTATCTTAGAGGGATTGAGAAGATGGTATATCATCATATTTACCCATAAGAGGTCTTGGAGGAGCTAAGAAACATGCATTTTCATGATTAAAAGCTCCATTTTATCTTATCATCTTCCTTGCAAACTTGGTGTATAGATATCTTAAAATTGACTATATTACCTTATGGAGGAAATTTTAAACTTGATCCTTTATTTTTAATATAAATTATGTTTTTCCTCTCATTTACAAACCTATAACTTTGAATCATTACAAATCTATCTTCATAGAACTTTAGTCAAGTTTCACCCTTTAAACCCTTTATACATACCTGTAAGTTTCATGCTATGGCACTTTGAGGGGATACTTGAGAAATCTTACTCCTCAACAGACTAACAAAAATTTACATGTTTGAGATCTTACCTTCACACTTATCCTTAAAAACATGTTACAAGTACTAGTTTTTGTGTTGAGGTCATAAAACTTCAATCTCCTCAACTTGTAGACCTCTCAAAACCATAAGTCTTTATCTCCCTACCTTACAAAATTATTTATAGTGTTTGTTACAACTAGGGAACATTTTAATATATTGATCATGATTAGAAACCTTGTCATTATAATTTTTAGACTTTTAGATGATAAATAAGGTTTAAAAACCTTAAATTTCACTTGTAACAATCATAATTTTGTACTTGGAAGACCATCTTAGGGCCTTGGAGGAGGTTTGAGAAATTATGAGAGCAAGTAGCAGACCTATTTCATCACGAAGGCCTTCCAAGCTTTGATATAGACATATGGGTGGATGTTTATTTCTTGAAACCCTATGAATAGATAAGTTTAGTTTATTAATGATGGATTGAGGATCATAGAAACTTTTATTTACCCTTTGTAGACATAGATGAGACCTTGAAGAAGTAATGGAACTATGGAGACTTTAGAACCTATAGGAATCCCATTATATAATGATTTATAATACATTAAAACCATATATATCTTGTCTTAAAACCTATCTCCTCTTATTAATGCTTGAAAATTGGTCTTGCCTTGGCTATGGAAACCTTGTTCAACTTGAAAAATTTATTCCTCACTATTGTAGACTTGTAAGTGAGTATTTTAAGCCTACAACCTTCATGAACCTTCCTAGCCATGAACTTATCATCAATTTTCCAAAACATGACTACAAATTTTGATGTTTTATACCTACAAGTCTATAGGAACCTTCACTAAATGTTGTAGGCATGTAAGTAAGGTCTTTGGGCCAGAAAATCTTTATGTTAGCATTATATCCTTGAGAAGCAATATCTTTCAAACTTGTAATCATGATTTTAGCCCACTATAACTTTCTTGGATGTCATGGAAAACATTAAAGCCTTGTTTTCAAAATAAAAAATCCCCTAGAAGATACTTGAAACCCTTAAACGCTAACCTGTAGCCATTTTGATGAGCTTTGAGATCATACTCATATTCATGATTAATCATGAAAAAACATTACTATAGGCCTATAGGTGTTTTTATAATTCTTGAAACTTGTATTGAAAACATGGGACCTTGAAATAAGTTTGAATCTTTTATGAAGACTAGATCATGTTTGCAATCCTCCAAGAAATTTGATATAGGCTTGAAAATGAAGGTTTTAGCTGAAACCATGCACTTAGACATGCAAATTTCTCAAAACTAGCTTCAAATAAACTTGCCTCTCCATAACCAAGGAACCTTTATAAATATTTGTAGGACTTTAACTTGTTTTAGAATGTCTTGACACCTTAATACCTTGATCTCGATTTACATTCACTATGGGATACTTGGTAACACTATTGTGGCCCTATACCTAGGTTATTTTTTGATCTCAAATAATGATGCAAGCCTATTATGTTCTTGACTATTCTAGAAACCTAATGGGATTCTTAAAAATTATGAGGTATACCTTAAGGCCTATATATATATATCCTTGTATATCATAGGGACCTTTTTTCTATCATTCATAATATCATAAATAGTCTTGCTTTCCTGAGAAGGTGATTGGAAAGCATCAAAAGATCTTGAAAGCTTTTCTTTTCCATGTTCATCATTAATGGATCCTTGAAATCTTGTTTGCAGACCTAAACTATTATTAAACCTACTTAAGAAGTCTACAGGCCTATAAAAACCTCTTATTTCTTTAAAAAATATCTAGAATATTAGCTATGGGAACCTTGTTCTCTTATTGTAGGCCTAGATATTTTAACTCAATATGTTTCATCAAGAAAACTTTGTAAGACCTAAACTAAAAACTTGTAGGCGTATATTTGAATGATGTTTGAGGTCACACATAGACTTGTAGACATGGTTCTTACTTGAAACTTGCTCACAAACTATAAGAATCTTAGAAACATGTTTTGATGCAAACAAAATTGGTCTATTATGTTTTTTATTGCCTCTAAAATCTTGGAAAATAATCAAAATGCACACTTATGGGTTTAGGTTTTAATAATCTCTTAAGAATATTTTGCATAGGTTTCAATATATCCATGTGATTCAATAACTTTATCAAAGGTTATATACCACCATAAGGTGTACTAAGACTTATTAAATCCACTCCAAATCTTGGCACATACCATGCATAAGGAGAATAATTCAAAAAATGTTACTGATTTTTCTTGTAAACCCTGCAAAACATGGTTTTATTTTGGTTTAAGGTTACAAAACTCATTTATGCTTTTTTAAGGATTTTAAACACTCATTAATGGTTCATTTGAATCATGTCAACCTTTATTTTGTGTTTAGGATCCTTTGAGAGGATCTTGTAACCTTTTTTATACATGTAGACGTGTATAACTTCATTTCTTGCTGTTGATAACTTTACAACCTGTAACATGCTTCAATGCTCTATTTTCTCATTACATCATTAGGAAGATTATAGAAACATGATTAAAATCATATAAGCAATGGAAACTTCCTTGAATAAGAGCTTAAATATTGGTAACATGTTTAGTCATGATCTGAATGAAATTTCCCACGTTGAGAGGTGAAGAAGTCCACTATGAGATAAGAAAAGAGGAAAAACCAAGTCAAAGATGCCATTTGAATAATAAGTATGGACCTAAGATCTTTATAAAGAGTCTTAAACCTCTAAAATATATTAATGTCTCCTTTTGAATGTTTCTACCCTCTACAATGACCCTAATAAATGATTTAAGATCCTTTTTGTAATAATTTTCATTGAGAGGTAGATTGAATGCCTTAGTCATGGAATAAAGCATGACAAGGTTAATAAGACCTCATATAAGAATTTTGATACACACTTATAATTAAAACCACTCCAATAGGACTTCTACAAGACTAATATCAACCTATGACCTCAAAAAATGATTGGTATATCTCAACTTATGAAGCAAAAGGCTTAAGTAACCTGAATGAATCCAAACATATCCATCCTTAGGCCAACATAGTCATCATGAAGGTGTTTCTAAGATCTTACTTAGCTGATTTTATAAAAAATGATTTGTCCCAAACATATCATGTGTAAAGAGACCAAGGTGACTTGAATAGTAAAAAATTATGTCTCTATATGGTTGTGTTTTCTTACATCTTTCTCTAATACAAGCATTGCTTTCAAGTTTTCACTCATTGAGGTCTTTGTTTATTTTAATACATTTACTTGTTTGATTTGAGTATTTGTTTTCTATCTTAAATTAGATGTATTTTTTTCCTATGTTGAATTCAATTTTTCTTTACATATATTACATTGGATGAAATTTAGCACATATCCTTGTTTATTTGTTTTTTGCATTTTATCACATTATATATCTATTTTCACATTTGCTTTTCTCATCTTATGATTCATTTTGTTGTACATTTTGTTGTGATTTCTATCTTTCTATTTATAATATTTTACATATCTCATTTTTTGCCTTAAAATTTGCATATTAATTATATTTCATATGTTTTAAATTCATTTATCCTATTTTACATTTTTTTGAATGATTTTTATAACTACATATTTAAGATATCACTTTTTTACTTAGTTTTTTTAAAATTTTAACCATGCATGTGCTCACATCAGATAGAAATACATAAAACATACCTCAAAATTCACACTCTACAACTCATCATATGATATTGTAAAAATAATAGAAACCCACAAAAAACATTTTTACACATGTAGATAACCAATGAATTTAAAATTACACACAAACATGCATATGTATGCATGCACATACATGAGTCTCTATAAGTTTTATATATCATAATATATCATGATGCATATTGATATAATATTAGAGTATAAAATTTAAGATTTTTAAGCCTATGTATCACATTCATCCCCCCATAAGCTTCATGATATGCTTACCCTATATGCTCTTGAAGAATCAAGATGCAAGATTGCCCATAATAACTAAGTCTAAGCCTGCATGCCATACAAATATCCCTATATATGGTTTACTTATGTCTAAAACTCTTCCAATCATCCCACAATGGCCATTTTTACAACCCAATATATGGCTAAAATTTCCCATGCTATCATTATTTATTGTCCCATAGTATCCACTACCTTCCATGATGTCACTACATTGCCTCCTCTACCTACTAGTATTATCACCAAAGTTGTAATATTCTCTTATTATTAAATATCCTTCAAAACTGATCTAAATTTTTTTTAAAAATAACATAAGGCATAATTGATGGTGATATAACATCTTGCATGATAGTATTATCATGGTTTGGTAACATCACATATAAGATATTGTGGCATTTTATCCCCATCAAAGTCTAGCACCATGTTTCTTCTTTCATCGCATATGGAAAATAAAAATAGATTTGATATCAAATATCATATATACCCAATCCATTGATTCTAACCACTGAGTAAACTTACATAAAATCATGTGAAAACATGAAACTAGTTTTGAGGAACCTAAAGGGTAACCTGCACAATAGCCTAAATATCATGCAATTCAATTGATTCTAGGAAGTGTCCCTCTAAGCATTCATCCTTATAGGTATCCATTCCAATAAAATAATGAAGTACAAAAATACTACAAGAATTATTGTAAGATAGAGTCACTAGGCCCAACATTACTCATTAATCTTATCTTATATTTTTGGTCCAATAACATATGGGCCTTGGTAGATCTATATTTAATTGCATGCATTCAACAAACTCACCATCAAGAACAACTTTCCCATTATAATGATTGATGAGATGATAGATGAATTTCATGGAAATTACTTCTTGATGCTCAAATTGTGATTAAGGTATAAATAGATACACATTAATGAAGATGATATTATAAGGACAAACTTTAGAACTCATGACGTCCATTATGAGTTTCTCATCTTGCCATTTTTCCTCACCAATGATCCATCAACCTTCTAAGGCTTAGTGAAAAATAATTATGGCCATTTATATTGAAATTCATGTTATTATTATTATTTTATGACATTATTATCTATAGTCATATGTGGAAGGAGCAGCTAATACATTTGGACCATACCTCATGAATCCTTTTTGATACTCATGCATATGATAAATAATACTATTATGCTTTTGGATAAAATAAAATTGAGTATATCAAACACATTGTCTCTATGTAAGTTGTCAAAATGGATCCTAAACAACTTGAGGGTATGAAAAAATGGCCTAAACCAAAACCACTTAAGATTTTGTGTTTTTATGGGCCTTACTAGGTATTATAAAAAGTTTATACATGACTATGTAAAAATTATTGCTCCATTAATAACCATGTTAAAAAGGATGTCTTTCAATGGTCTGAGGTGGTAAAAAAGGCCTTTTACTTTCTCAAGCATGAAATATACACTACTCTTATTATATATATGCCCAAATTCTCCAAACCTTTTTTCATACAAAGTGATGCCTCCAAAAGTGGTATTGTTGTTGTTCTAATGTAGGATAGTTGACCCCTCACATTCAATAGTAAGGAACCTATGAGAAAGAACTATGAGAAATAGATGATAGATATAATTCATGTTTTCAAGATGTGACAACTATACATAGTAGGGAGACACTTATACACCAATAATAGTCATTATAGACTTAAGTAATTCTTAGATAAAAAATTCTCTTTCCATGAGCTATAAAATTAGGTAATGAAATTAATGGGATATAATTATTAGATTACATATAATAAGGGTAAATACAATGTGCTCATAGATTCATTGACTCACAAGTATGAATAACATACAATATTTTACATAATATCCTACCTCATTTTAGATTGGGTGTATCAATCATAATATGAATGTTCCAATGATACCTAGATTTATAAAATCATTAAGGAAGTGATCACTAGCCCCACTTCTTGACCAATATACTCTTGGGATGGTAAGTATTTAATCCATACATGAGATTTGGTAATGGTACTGTATACACTTAAAATTTCTTTCTCCATTACAGTTAACTAATATTCCTATTATTCAACACTCATTTTATTCCACTAACTAATTCCCCTTCCATTAATATAAATTTCACTAAACCTATCCCATACCATTATTCTATTAATTCCCTCTAATCTACCATTATCATAATCCAATTACAATTATATATTATATGGGAATTTTTAATTACCATAACCCCACCTAACCAGCTACTAGCCTATCCCCTAGGTATTCCTACATCCTTAGGAATCCTAATCCTATTATTTAAATCCATAAATGAAACATATTATCCACTAAACCTACCCCTAATCCCACTAACCAATTAAAAATTCCAAAATAATCTACCTACTCACCCACCACCCTACACTAGCCTTTCCTAAAACCCTATGAAGAGATCTCTAGAATTAGAGAGTTCTAGAAATATCTCCATTCTATCCCTCTTCCTCTATAATTCTCTATTCTAGAGGATTCCATGGAATTAAAAAATTCCATGGAAAATCCTCCACCTTAGACCTTGATCTTCCCTCCATGAATCTATAAAAACAACACACCATCACTTGCTCAAGATAATGAATGAATGAATGAAGGTAGAAATGAATGAATGAGAAATAGAGGAATGAAGAAGTAAAAGCATAGCACAAGAAATTCATCTGTCAAGCCTATCCAAGCAATTTTCAAGAATCTCCAAGCAATCCAACAATCATATTCAAGCATACAAATCTTGGATCAGAGCTATGAGAAGGTATAAATGATGGTAAGCATGCACACTACATTCTGATTTACCTTTTCTATCCCTTCCTATTGGTGTCATTATCTTTAGGTTTCCATTATCTCTTTGAAAATATTTTGTTTGAATCCCAAATTTGGTGCACTTTTTTGGCAGCCATAGTGTGACAAACTTCCCTTATTTAGACTAACACTCTTGCTGGAAGAATTTTGGATGATTGTAAGGCCAATTGGAAGAGAAATCAATCATGGATTTTGAAGTTTTCACATGTTTTTGAGAATAGTGGTATTGCTCTATAAGTCATGGTATTGCAATAGTAGTATCATTAATAATAATTGTGGTATTATAGGTTAAACCATTAGTGGTCAAGGTTTTAGTAGGGTGTTATGCTTAAACAATACCACTACTATGCAACTCACAGTATTGCTTTGCTAATAGTGATATTGTTATTCCTAGTAGGGGTATTACAACCCAAAGTTTTTCACATTTAGACATATATTAGATTAACCCTATATTTTCATTAGGTGTGTTGTTTGTAGTGTGCAAGAAAGACATTACTCCTTGAAGAACTACTAGAGGGTCATCAAATTTGATTTTGATAATCTCGCTATTTTCATATTCATGGTATTGTCCTATAAATAGAAATATTATTGATCTCACTCATGGTATTATACACCTTGGCCCTACCTCCTATACAATTTGTTAATCTAAGATGCTTGTTACTTCTATAGATTCTCTATGTTTTTCTATCTAACCTGTCTGTAGGAGAGAAGCAACTAAGGAACATTATCATGAGAATCATAAATTTAGTCTAGTTTTAATAATCCCACCACTTTGTGACTAGTGGTATTGCACTATAAGTAGAGGTATTGCAATTTACAGTAGTAGTGTTGTGTTTTTTGTATACACAGGTCAAAACCCTTCCTTGTTGGTCTTTTGCTATTCTAACATTCTATTCAAGTTCAATTTTTGTAGATGAAAGAGAACATCCAAATTGATTGAGGGTGATTTGGTCTTGTAGGGTCTATAATTTCCAAGGGAAAACTGTTGGAGTCTACCCAAATTTGATAATACCACTACTTTTGTAGTCACAAGATTATCCTACAACTACTGGGATTGTTATCTAGAGTAGTGATATTAAACATATTTATTTTAGCAATTAATTTTGGATTTTAGACAATTTTAATACCAATAATTGTAATAAAAATGAATCCCTATAATCAATTTTATTCTGAAAGTTTGATCTAGTACTTTTTAGCTTGATTTACGATCATAAATTAAGTTGGGCAATACTATGAATTTCCTAGTAGCGGTATTATCTTACTAATAACGGTATTGCTCTAAGTAGTAGTGGTGTTGTAGTTTTAAGTTTTCTTACCCACTTATAGGTCTTGTTGGACTCTTAAGGCACCCTTAGTAGATTTCTAACCTTTGTGTTGTATGAAAATGGGATGCCCCTTTTGATCATTATTGATTAAGTATTTTTCATAATTATTGCATTATTATTATTAGTTAATCAATTAGCTTTTCTTGATCCTTGTTTGTGTGTGTACATAATTTGTCATATCATGTGAAGCTCACATAGGTAATTATAATGGTTAATTAATTATATCATGAGTTTGCTTGTTTGTATAAACCTTCCCTAGGATAGCACGTGACATGGATTTCATCACCACAGACATGACATAATCTTTAAGGGTTAGTATCATAGATTTAACCATTGTGTACTAACCACACTCCATGTTCTAGTGGAGTATAAATATTATGAGAGAATTGTCATTATGCCTTATGCATAATTCCACATAAAGCATTCTATGGAGTGACTGATGATTAAGTCTATATACCCAAGGCACTAAAATAGCCTCCTATACAAACTTGGGCCCCATCGTGCCTTTATGTCTATCGGGGACACCCTTAGATCCTTATGTAAACCTTAGAATAATATCCTATGGCCATAACAGGTGTTCCACTACTGGTGCTAGTATTAGCACCCAAGTGACCATCATGAGAAAGTAAGGTCGAGAGGGTTTGATTGATTTCATAATAGTTCACCAACCTACAACCTCACTTGTGTAGCTATTAGATGGTGTGGACATTGAGTTACACTCCCATATGGTTTAATAATTAGGGATGTCTATGTGCATGGTTTATTTGTGTGTTGTGATAAGGCCCATTTTTTTTGTTATCCAAGTTGGCCATACGCATACATTTTATGTGCATATCTTAGAAAACTTATAGGATCACTTACACCATCCCATCATTAATTTCTTCATCTCATTCCATCATCATCTCATATTGACTATCCATATCAAATCATCTTTCTTCTTCCCCCCATAACATTTTTTCCTTAATCCACCCTCTTTTCATTCCATATCACTTTCCACACTCATCCTAATATCATCACTTCTCCTTGGTCATTTGTATATTTTTACCAATCTTTGACCATCATACACCCTATCTTCTACATAGTCACACTATACTATACCATCATTCTACATCTAATTAGTAGAACCACCCATCCCATAACACTTAGTATCCACTACCCTTTTTGTCATATCCCTTTGGACCATCCCACATCCCCATATCCTTTTGTCCATATCATTTTCACTTTCTTATCTCACCCCCACCACATAGGATTCATCTCACTTAGCACCACCATCTCTCCACATCTTTATTTGTAAACATTATCATACTTTCATCCATCCCACAAGCATCCTATTATTTATATCCATTCCATAATAGCCAATCCCATTTCATATCTTTGACCACATCTTTTTCAGTTCATAACATATTCATTTCCCATAATTCTATCATCATCCCACATATAGTGATTATCCCCTTTCCACCCACTCTCCTCATCATCTATTTTCCTTCACATTTTTATCTCATACCTATATCCACCTAGTATTCAGCTCTATCCATAACCACATATAATTGTCATTTTCCCATTTTTAGAATATCCCCATTTGCATCACATCTTATTACCCATAACCCATGTTCTATTTATCCACCCATCTTATACTTATATTTTCTCATCCCCTCACTTATTTTATTATCCATATAGTCCATTTATCACATCTATATCCATTAATTTACCCATTGTATCCTTAACTCATCATATTTTACTCCATAGATAGTCGATTCCCCACATCTATTATTCATCCTTCCATCCATACTATTCTATCTGTATCTAGTCCACCCTTCACATCTATCATCTATTAATATTCTTATTATTTTATCCACATAATCCATATTTCATAACCATCATCCACCTATATTATCCTTATATTGACTCATCCCCTTGTGTGTGTACATATATATATATATATATATATATATCATCTTTTTGTACATCCTTTTACATATCCCATACTATCTTGTCTTCATCCTATCCTAGTCATACCATATCATCTTGTACATCCTCACCTAATCATCATCTCGTATATCTTTGTCACCCTTTCCTTGTATATCCTTTTTTTATCCCCTCTCCTATCTTAAAATAGTCACACCTTGTCATAAAACCACCTCATCCATAATCAATCACACCTCACTTTGACCTTGCCTTATCCACTAATCACACCATAGTCTTGACCATTCCCAAATCATTTTTATTGACATCACCCCTTATACTTAGACATACAAATATCCCATATAGTCATCATCAACATCTTGACCCATTCCATATCCTAGTATCACTTGGTTATAACTCACAAAGATCCATTCCTATCCTTATGATCCAAAAAAGTGTCCTTCATTACCCATCATTAATACCTAGTCCCTAGTCCATATCCCCCATATTACCCTCCAATTTCATCACCCTCATCTTGGAACCCACATATTAATCTTGTAATTCCCTAATCACATCTTCAACATCCATATCCAACCATCTTCATTAGTGGTCTTTGTCCATACACCTTCTTAATCACATCCCATCCTCATTCCTCCCTTAACTATTTGGTTGAAGATAAAAGATAAAACTATTGGTTGTCATTCTCCTTTCTACACATCATCATCCCAACTTGAAATTATTATTGAACATAACCTTATAAGACATACAGATAGCACCCATCATTATCATTTATCCCTATCAAGTGTCTTTTGTCTCTAGTACCTATCAACTTGTCCACTTGCTAGTTGACAAAGATATTTAATCTAATCATCATCCTTATTAGTTTGACCTCTTAAAAAAACTATTGTTCTCTTGATAAATTCTAGTTATCCTATCCATCAAACTTTTCTCTTGACCACTAGTAGTCTAATCTTTTGAACTACAATTTAATAGTCAAACAACCTTTAATAGCACCTCATCTCCACCTCATCTTATTTCATCATGGTTGTCCAAACTTGAGCCCAATTTTACTAAGGGCAAGGTTCCAATCAACAAGACCATACTAATGGGAAATTTATGGACCGAAATCAAGAATATGAGCACTTCCATAGTGACATCCCTACACCATGGGAGGAAAATGATAAGACCAACCCTCTTCATAACCTCCTTAATAATGAAGGTGTCTATCAACTCCTATAAAAATATGTACAACAAAATAAAAATATGAAAATTGGGGGTACCCACCTAAATAATGTATACCATCTATTAACCTCATGAAACAATGATCACCAAAAAGTGGACCATGTATTCTTAGATGAAAGTGACCCACAACCACCGCTTATTAATCAACATGTTGAGGTTAAAAAGAGATAATCTACCATTTAGGATCACTTAGAGTAACTCACACAACAAATTAACTTCTCCTCCAAGTTCAACATGACAATAAAAATAATGTCCACAATAATAGTCATACCAATCATACCACTCATAATAACCATCATACCCATATCTTGCAAGGAAGTCAAAACCAAAATTTTAATCCTCTTGGGGATCCTACCCTTTTTAGAGAATGGAAGATGATGAAAGAGACCCTCTAATAATTGGACCCTAGATCACAAGCCCTCAAATAAAAATATGGGGATTTTTATTCATCACCTTTGGATAGTAGTGTACTATAGGTTCCATTCCCTCTGCACTTTGAGATTCCAAAATTTGAGAAATATAGGGGAAAGGGAGACCCAAGGGACCATGTACAAGAATTTTTCATTGCTTTTCATGAAGTATCACAAGAAGATGCCCACCTGTTAAGGTTTCTTCATAAAAGTCTAATAGGACTAGTATTAGAGTGGTTCATGTATCTTCCTAAAGGGTCAATCTCAAACTTTGGGGAATTGATAGAACATTTTATCAGACATTTCTCCTTCAACATAAAACATGATGTGTCTATTATTGACCTCTATAACATAAATAAATAGATGGTAAAAATATGGCTTTTTTCTTACAATGATGGCATGGATTGGTAAGTTGATTGAGATGCACCATACTCGAGAAAGAGATGGTAAAAATATTTGTGAAAAATATTAATACAGAGTTGAAATATCAGTTAAAGCTATAATGTGCAACAAATTTAAATGAGATTATAGAAAAGGGGATGCAAATTAAAAATTCCCCTATAAAAAAGGAATCATTAAGCTATTTTATCATAATGGGAACACTACAAATTTAGGAAAATAAGCCAAAGGCCTTTAAAAAAAATAAGAATGTTGTTGGAGATGGGGTAATAGATTCTAAACCACAAGAGAAACATGTCCAAAATATTTAGAGAAAGGAGCTCCCACAACAATCACATGGCTCTTCTATTAAGGTTCCTAAGGGAAATCCAACACCTCGTATGGGAAGGCAACCTCTTACAAGTCTAGGTATACAATTGTCAACTATATTAGAGTAGTTGATTACAGCCAATATGATTAATTTACCTAAGATTTGACATATAAATGATCACTAACCCAAACTAGATTGGTATCATGATGATGAATACTATAAATTCCATAGAGTAAAGGGCCATGACACCAAGAATTATATGTAGTTCAAACACTATGTACAAGATTTGATTAAAAGAGGTGACATCAAGTTGGAAGGAGAGCCTACTCCTACTCAATCAGGCAATGGAAAATTGAGAATTTATAAAGACCCTCTTCCAAAGCATGAGTAAAGGAACCAGAGACCCCTAAGGGACCTAGGTAGAACATCCTCTTCTAATTATACTAATTATCATAATGTGCCATATCATTATATTAATACCATCAAGCTTCACCAAATTCCCACCTCTAAAGAACCTCCTTCTCCAGTTTTGTAAATAAATTTGACCACCTCTCATTGTACTATTACAACTAGGTGAAATAAAATCACCATCCTAGCAGCACCATCCCAAAAACCATCCACTTCTTCCACTATACCAAGGGGGAATGCCTATAACAAAGCCAAAAATAAGCTTGATAAGTCATATGACATTTTTCAATAGTTAGAAAAGACTCCTGCATAGATTTACTTTATGGAGCTTCTAAAAACATCTAATTTAAATAAGTAAATATTAAACAAGTGCTTAATGACCTACATGTGCCTAGCAACTTAGACACCAATCAGTTTCAAGTGCTAGTGGCTCAATTGTCCCCCTCCTCATAACTCACCTTTAGCACTTAGGATCTACCACCAGTTGATCCTCATCATAACTACCCACTATACATTGAGGTTTCCATTTCCCATCACCGTGCCTCTTATGTCCTTATAGACAGAGGATCAACACTTAACCTATGTAATATGGACTTCCTAAAAAATCTAGGGTACTCTAAATCATCATTGGGGCTCAATCTCATCATGATCAAATCATATGATGATAATGAGAAGCCATCTATTGGGTTTATTTATCTTCGCATCATTATGGGGCTCATACTCAATAAAACATTGGTGCATGTGGTCAATGTGGAATTTCTATATAATATGCTTCTTGGGAGACCTTGGATACATGAAATATAACATATCCCATCTACTCTTCATCAGTGCCTTAATTTCCCCCATTTAGAGATGAAATTTGCCATCCCAAGGATTATTTACCATCATAGGTGTCAAATGGATCAAACCCCTTACCCATCATTATCTTGAGGCATTAAGAATTCCATCCTCAATCCTATAGCTTCCAAATATGTTTTTAATAATCAATTAGCCACCACATCTACCCTAGCACCTAATCTTACCAAGTTAAAAATCACATCCATAGGTTATGACAAATATGAGTATAAAACCCTTTGCATTGGCCATCTCCCATTGTCTCCTCAAAGCTATGGGTCCCCTGTGATGAAGGAAGTTCAAACCATCGAGTATCAATTTGAGCCCATGAATTTTGAAAGTGTAGGATTTTTATTAGATGAACACATTGAATATGGTGATGATTCATGGCTCTTACTTGATGATGATACCTTCATCTCGCCCCAGAAAAAATATCCTATTGTCTATCGCATGATGGAAAACATGAACTATAAAGGAAAGGGACTAGGTAGGCAAGAGTAAGGTTAGATAGAGCCTATTAATGTTCAAGATAACTCATCCTATTATGGTCTAGGGTACAAACCATATGGTGATGACCCTCTTGATGTCATTATGGATTCTATCTTGACCAAAGAGTAAACTCTCCCTGAGGAGGATACTGAAATAGAGTTTGTTTATAGTCAATTAGAAGAGTTGGTTGTCACTAACCTCTTTTTTTTCACCTCAATATTCACCATTAACATCTCCCTCTATAATTCTTACCTTTGAACCATTTCAAAATGATGAATCTATTCTTGAATACTTGGGGGCAAGGACTTTCATGCCATTTCAAGACCATAAAAAGGGATTCTCTGTCAATTTTTTTGAATCAACATATTTTAGAGAATAAGAGTCACTAGGTACCCAAATTAATGATGAAACATTAAACATAGAAGGGGAATCTTCCATAAAACCTAATGACATTCTAGATAGTCCCATTTAGCTAGAAGACTATCTAGATGTTGATACTGAGTTGCTAGGCATTACTACCTCTGACATGCCAAAAAACCAAATACCCCCCTTATTTATCAAAATAGTCTCCCTCACTCACTGAGGAAGTCATTGAAATAAATATTAGAACAACAAAAAAACACAAAACTGTGAAATTGGAGGCATCTCTTATATAATCAGAGCATGCAATTCTCATTGCCTTACTCAAAGAATTTATTGATATCTTTGGCTGGAGCTATGAAGATATGCATGGATTAGATCTTTCACTAGTATTCCATCATCTTGATGTCCATCCTGATGCTAAACTAGTCAAGTATAAATTGAGAACAATGCATCCAAAGGTGGCATTGATAGTTAAGGAAGAATTAAAAAAATTCTTGGATGTAAGATTCATTCATCCTATTCACTATTCTGATTGGATATCTAATATATTCCTTATCTTGAAACCACACGATGGGATTTGAATATGCACTAATTTTAATGACATCAATAAAGCATGCCCCAAAGATGATTTTCCACTTCCTAATATTGATATGATTATAGATTCAACTACTAGCTATGAGATGTCTCTCATGGATGTCTTTTTAGGATACAACCAAATCAAAATCACTCCCAAAGACTAGCATAAAATGACATTTATCACCCCATGGGCCATGTTTTGTTATAAGGTCATTCATTATGTCCTAAAGAATGTAGGAGCAACATATCAATGAGTAACAGCTATTATCTTCCATGACATGATGTATGATATTGTGGAAGATTATGTGTATGATATCCTAGGAAATTCTCACTCATTATTCGAGCACCCTTCAGTCCTTTATTAGATCTTTAAAGACTATGAGAATACAAGGTATGCTTGAACCCCAAAAAGTGTGTCTTTGGCATAACATCAGGAAAGTTTTAGGGTTCATTATCTCTAAGCTAGGTATTGAGGTAGATCTAATAAAATTTCAAGTAATCATTGAGATTCCACCTCCCCAAACACTTAAACAACTTTATAGTCTTCAAGGTAAGCTCCAAGCTATTAGGAATTTTATCTCATAGCTTGTTGATAAGTTTGATCCATTCACTCACTTTCTTAAGAAAGGAGAAACCTATCAATGGGATTAAAATTACTATAAGGCTTTCAAGAATCTTAAGTAATACTTGGCAAATCTACCTATTTTGCCTCCATCGGTTCTAGGGAAACAATTTTAAATGGGTTTCCCACTATGCATCTTTAATATAAATGTCATGGCCTTGTCAAGACCATTGGAATATGGAATAAAGATGTGACATTAACATGGATTACATAGATACTTGACAATCTTCCCAAGCCCTAATCCTATCAATCAATCCCAAGCTATATCCCCCTAAACACCATAAACTAAAACTTTCTTATTCATCCTCATCCCATAGTCCTTCCCTATAATGATGTAGGTTTGTCAAACCATAAATTACAATCATGAAATAGAAGCCATATCCACTATACAAACATAAATTAATAAAATCCCATCATATTCACCCATCACAATCATATGCATCCTAACAAAAATCACAAAAACATGCACATCGCTAATCACATGGTCCATATCATATAACAGCATAACATTGTAGTACATCACCATATTCATCATCATAATCAATAACATATCCATCAAACATCACAATGAGACATCATAATTAATATATCCCATCTCATATATGTCATAACATGAACTAATAAAAACTCAATCTCGTCATATCGATATCCCTTAAGCACCATCACAATAAATATCTCACAATCACATCATCATCGCATTACATTTACCATAAACTAACATAAAACATCACAACATAATCATGAAATCATAATATAAATCACCATAAATAATTACAAGCAAGAGATCATCATCATAAATATAAAGAACATAATCATCATGTAATCACATGCAATCACATCACTATACATAACCATCATAGCACTTGAATCTAAAAATATTGAATCATCATTATATATATATATATATATATATATATATATATATATATATATATATATATATATATATATATATATATATATATATATATAAGGTCTCTTGTATAATATACAAAATAATGTCCTCATATGAACATCACAAAATTAGCCATCATGGTTGAGGTGATGATGGTGGCCTCAATCCCTTACTCATCAAGGGATATCTCACTAATGACTGGATCACCCAAAAAGATCCTACCCTACACTCTAAAGGTATTGTTACCTTATAAAGAGTCTGGTAATACTGAGTCTCCTTTGTTAATAACATTATCTAGTCCATCATCCCCATCACCCCCTATCCCTAAATGCCTATAGCTACAACATCCTAAACCCTCTCAACCATAGCTAGCTCCCCTTGCAAAGCTTGAATCCATCCATGAAGTGACACCAGCTATTTTGGGGTCCCATCTATCTATCCATGTAAAGTTACAATCTATAACTATGCCTTGTCAATCTGGGTAACCTATTGATGTATCTAACTCTAAAAACCTACTATATCTACTTGAATTTGGGATGACTCACTCTCTCATTGAGCCACCTACACCTATAAGACAATAATCTATCCCTCGCCTAGGTCAATCTCCCATCCTCTTGTGCCCTCATAGCCTATAACTATGCATGAAGCTAGTCTCACTCCTAACCAATACCCCCAATATCAACCAATAAAGCTTTGAGCTCCACTTATAATCTATAAATCAATGCCACATCATTAGTAGATTAGCTAGGGTGAGATGTTCTCACTCCTCTAGATGGCTACCTAGAAATCTATGGTGCATGAGATGGTCACGCTCCTCTAGATGGTTGCCTAGGAATCTATGGTGCATAAGATGGTCCCACTCCTCTAGATGAATACCTAAGAATTTATGGTACCTAAGATGGTCCCACTCCTCTAGATGAATACCTAGGTGTTTGTACCACTAGTTGATCTAGATCTTATCCCTACCCATCACCTTGTCCCTACCCATCACCCCTTGCATCAATATCCATCACATCCTGGGCTAGTCCTTATCTCTACTATTGTGACTACTCCTAAATTCAAGTTCATACTTATATAACCCTCTATAATACTATCCTCATCATCATAAGATGTTAAGTTTACCACCTTAGTACTCATCCCTACCACCACACTTGATACTTGCTTGTAACCCCTAGATCTGGTATAACTATAATAAAATCCAACTAAAATGATACAAAATTATGATAATCAAAGATAGCATCCAATATCTCCACTAGCCTCCCCTAATGTGGCCTCTCCCACACACTTCATGCAAAAATATGCTTAGGATCAAGCACATCTTGAACAAAACCAAATTGGTGATGGACCTAATCTGGTCTATATCTCTTAATCACATAGTCCCATCTCCTAGTGATATAACAAGGGGTCAGCATGAACTAAGTACATACCTTATCTCCCCAACTAAATGTAATGCCTTGGTATGGCATCTAAATAATCTACTCAAGCTATAATCTATCGAATGCCTCCTTATCAAAGAGTAAATCCCCTACATGCTCTTGCACCACACCTACCACCACACACCATTAACATGCCATCACCTATCTTGGCTCTAAATTAGTGAGAACCCTTAATGGTCACTAAATCACAATGTACTCCTAGCTCTATATCTATAACAATAATTATGGACCAAAGCTCTATGAATACCTGTAAGCACCAAGATGTAGTTTCCTATATAAGTGAACTAGCATGATAGGTCTCCATGAAAATACTTATTGATCATAAACCATGTCCACCACCACCTCTCCTAATCCAAGATGAAACCATCTCTCACTCTTACTTAGTAGTAAAATGCTAGATATAATAACCATAACCACATTGTATCTAAAGACCCATCCTTCTAGCATCAATTGAGGTCAATCGATCCATCATGCACATTGATCTATAAACTACCACCCAATTACTTTAACATCTGGATCACCATCTGCAACCTCTAGTAGATCTTAGAACCAGTCATAGACAAATGAAAAATCCTATAAACATCCTTCAAAGTAATGATTAATGCTTGGTCAATCCAAATCAATGGCTTGGTCACTACATCATGTAGCCCTATCAACTCCATAACCCCATACTCTACATCTATCACCCACCACATCTTATATAGTACCTCTAAGTACCTTGATCAAGATGCCAATATGCCTAAGCATTCCTACATCATGAACACATAATCAGTCTACTCATCTCCCCATTTTCCCTATTTACCTCATCTTTCAATTATCCTACCCACTTAGCCTAATTACTTAACCAAAGACATACACTCCCTAACTAGTCCTCCCTAGTCCTTTTTTCCACCTATCCCATATCATGACCCCACTAATATTTCTAAGCAACCACCAATAGTGGTATTTTAATACTAATATTCCCTTCTTATAAGATTAAAATCCTATAATTCCTTAATAAAATGATTACAATCTTGCTACTCCTCTAGTAAAATGATTACAATCTTGCTACTCATCTAGTAACAAGATTATAATCCTACTACTCTCCCTATGCGGGATTGCAATCCTGTTATCTTCTATCCCAATCTCGCTACTCATGTCTATAATACGGTGACAGTGGGAAAATTTTATAGTCATGGGATTATAAGTTCATGATGTCTTAATTATTTTTAACCCTAAAAAGACCAAAATAATTAATAAAAATAGAGAATGGGAGATACACTCACTAGTGGTCATACCTTGATCTCCCACTGATATGTCTGGACTCACTCACCATGATGTGAAGATTAAGGAATGTAGTCTATGGTTCTTAGCTCAAGCTCTGGATCTCCATAAACAAAGAATGAAAATGACATCCTAAACTCACCATTGACCTATATCAAGCCCTCCCTCTCCTAACCAACCTTCCTGTTCACCTAATAAAACCTAGATTCATATCCTCTCCAATCCCAGCTAACCCCTATCACCCTCTTACATGTTAATTTACTCAAGGCATCACCCCAATCATTTGGTCACTCAATCACATCCCTTACTCTTTCTTGTCATCATCATCATCATCATCATCATCATCATCATATTGATCAATTTTAGCCTTAAAATACACCTATTCTATCTTATCAAATCATCTTATCCTAGCCTATATCTCTCCCTTACATGCATCCTTGCTTGGGATACATCTAAAGCTTATGGCATTCGATCATATCATCATCATGTTATAGTTAATTCCCATGCATGTGTCCTTACTTGGGATGTGTCTACAATTGTGACACCCATCACATCTACTCCTTATGCATGTGTCCTTGCAAGGGGAATTGTTATCACTTTTTAGCTCAATGCTCATGTTGACCTCAACCTCTTAATATTCTATCCCACATCTGGCATCCCAACCCATTATCTATCCATTGCATCCCACCCTGTATTTCTTATTTTGAGTGGTCATCTAACTCATTCTTCCTCACATGTCCCCTTGAGGGGGTATCATATCCCTTAATATCAGCTACTAACAATCACCCATGATATGGTTTTTCTTTGAAAGACCATTACTCCTTCTGTTTTGTCCAATCACAATGCTCATATCCATTAGTATTAGCTACTAACAATCACCCACAATATGGTTTTTCTTTGAAAGACCATTACTCCTACTTCATCTAATCATAATTCCCTTTTAAAGAGGGGCAAAATGTATAAACCTAAAAATGCTCTCTGCATTACAGTTGACTAATATTCCTATTATTCGACACTAATTTTATTCCACTAACTAATTTCCCTTCCATTAATCTACATTTCACTAACCTTATCTCATCCCATTACTTGATTAATTCCCTCTAATCTACCATTATCCTAATCCAATTACAATTATCTATTATATGGGAATTTTTAATTCTCATAACCCCACCTAACTACCTACTAGCCTATCCCATAGGTATTCCTACATCCCTAGGAATCATAATGTTATTATTTAAATCCCTAAATGAAACATATTATCCACTAAACCTACCCCTAATCCCACTTTTCAATTAAAAATTCCAAAATAATCTACCTACCCACCCACCACCCTACACTAGCCTTTCCTAAACCCCTAAAACCCTATGAAGAGATCTCTATAATTAGAGATTTTGAGAAATCTCTCCATTCTAGACCTCTTCCTCTATAATTTTATATTCTAGAGGATTCCATGGAATTAAAAAATTCCATGGAAAATCCTCCACCCTAGACCTCGATCTTCCCTTCATGAATCTATAAAACCAACACACCCTCACTTGCTCAAGTGAATGAATGAATGATGGAATTAATGAATTATAAATAGAGGAATGAAGAAGTGAAAGCATAGCACAAGAAAGTCATCTATCAAGCCTATCCAAGCCATTGCCAAGCATCTCCAAACAATCCAATAATCATATTCAATCATACAAATCTTAGATCAAAGCTATGAGAAGGTAAAAATGATGGTAAGCATGCACACTACATTCTAATTTATCTTTCTATCCCTTATTATTGGTGTCATTATCTTTGGGTTTCAAAAGTGAAATTGTCACCACCCTAGGCATGTTTTGACTCTTGCCTATCCCTAACTAAGTATGTTTAGATATTTATATAGAATTTGTTGAGGTCCTACCCAAGTCAGGTAGTAAGTCAATGACTCTTCTAGTAGTGAATCAAATATCAAAGTATGCCTAATTTTTCACCCTAAACTATCCTTTCATTGCTTCCATTATTGCTCAAAAATTTATTGATAAGACTGGTCACCTCCATGGGCTACCTGCTTCCATTATGTTTGAATGTGATTCCACTTTTGCTAGTCATTTTTGAAAGGAAATGTTTCCATCACTATGGCACCCAACTTAAAAATATTTATACCTACCACCTGGAAACTAATTTTCAATAGACTCACTAGGTTAATTGGTTACCACTTGTTGAATGGTGGTACAAATCCACATTCCATAATAGCACTAAGATGACCCCATATAAGGATATTTGTGGTCAACCACCACCTTATCTTTATAATTACCTTCCCTATAGATCAAAAATATAGTAATTTGAAGCCACACTCTATACACATGCCATTATCCTCTATAATCTCAAAGATAACATCAATCTATCATGGAGTAACATGAAGCAATAGGTTGATCAATGCCACTCAGAAAAGTATTTTATTTCAGGTGACATGGTTTTTCTCCAGCTCTAACCTTACAAGTAATCTTATTTTAAGTTTAAATGTCATTATATACTTATACCAAAGTCTTATGGACCTTATAAAGTACTTTTTAAGATTGGTCCCATACCATTCAAGTTGGAACTTACCTCCTTCTCCAAGATCCATCTAGTTCTCCATGTATTATGTTTGAAGAAAGTCATCAGTCAACATGTTTAGACCCAAATGGATCTTTTAAATCTTGATAGTGAAGTATATATACTATTGAAACCCAAATCCATCGTGAATAGGAAATCTCACTATCTCCTCACTCATATCATCATGAATATTTTGGTATAATGGTGCAACATAAAACTAGAAGATGCACCATGGGAACCCCAACTCCAATTACAATAATATTCTACTCTTCTCAAGATTTGAGGACAAAGATTTTTTAAGTGGAAGGGAATGTTAAAACCCCTTTTTCCTAACAATTCTAATTTTATTAGGTATTATAAATAAAGGCTCAAATGCATATGATCTGTAAGTCATCCCATTTTATATTTTTAATTAGAACACATGTATGGGGGTGTTTCACTTGTATTTAGTATAATAACTTAAATAGAGGGGTTGTGTAAGAGGAAAGGATATCTATAAACATTTTATATTTATTTTTTCTCAAAATATATTTACCCATTGAAGAGGCCAATTATTATTTGTAGTGAGATTTTATATTTTCAATAAATATTATTAATTATCTTCTTATTCCATGCATATTGGTTATATTATGTTATATTAAATTTTATGAAATAAAATTACTAACACCCACCTCGAATCCTTCATCATTGAAAATGTCACCCAAGTACTCAACCTCATTGAATCCAAAAACACTTATAAGGCTTCATATAAAGTTGATTTTTCTTCAAAGTTTGTAAATGTATATATGTATATCATCAAAAAACACTAAGATAAAATTATGAAATTTTTTATTGAATATAGATTTTTTAAAACTATGAAATGTATAATGGCAATTTTAAGACCAAAATACATAACTATAAATTCATAATTGTCCTCATACATTTCAAATGTTTTTTGGGGGATATCATCTTCTCTGATTTTGATATTATAATACCTATATTTGATATCTAGTTCTTTAAAGAAACATATTAATGTAAATCATCTATAAAATCATCAATTACATGAATAAAAACCATATCTTTGATGACAAACTTATTTATCTCTCTCTAGTCTAGGTACATACACCAAATTGCATCATTATTATGCACCATTACCACTAGGGAAGAATAAAAATTCTAACTATTGAAAATAACTTATGCTTTTGGTATCCTGAAATGACCTATAATAGGTTCAAAACATAAAAATACCATACATTTTTTTAATCTATAAAAATAAATAATTCATTAAGTAAAAGAATACAACAATATATATTAAAATCAATCTCATATAAGTCATTGTTCCAACCCAAAATATAATGACACAAAATATGATTTAGAAGTGAAATAGTTAACAACATATGTATTATGAAAAATAATTCCAATGAATCAAGTGCAAGACCCAAATATACATCACCCTCCTTGGGGCTCAAACTATACAATAGCATAAAATAATACTCAATAATACCAACAACCTAAACTACAATGTAAAACAAGGTGTAACATCAAAGATACAATAATACCTATAAACTCACTTATAATGTACATCAAAATGTAACATAATAATAATATTAATACTAATAAAATATAAAATTAGTTCATATAAGTATTCATGAGTAAAAATCCAAGACTAATTTTGATCAACTATATGGAGGGAAAGCATCATCTAGGCACTTTCCTCTAACCACAAAATGAGAGTCCCCCACACACCTTCCCACTAAGATTGTCACTTACCTTCATGAAGGAATAGATAATGATGATGTGACCATTTAGAAACATATAATAACAAGTGTAAAACTACAATCCCTATCACATGCATCCAGTCACACAATCATAGGTGCCTCTATCTATTTGACTTTAGGTAAGCATGCAACCTAGAAGGTAATGTGTACTAACAATGTATATAACTATAACATCAATTTGGACAAACCACTTATATACTTTAGACTCCAAAAGAATATGGGTCATTTTCCATATATTAAATACTCTCTGCTATAAAAAAAATTAGTTCAAATTGTAGACACCGCAAACGTGTCTACACCTTGGTTCTCCCCCCTTGTCCACCTCAAACCCCTATCTTAACCCTTGGCCTTAGTCCCCTCCATTCATTTAATTAAAATAACTTAAATATTTTAAAGTGGCCCCCTTTCCACCTCACCCTTGCCACCTTGGATCCTCCCTTGAATCCCTCCACCTTCCCCCTAGCATTTATTATGCCAAATCTCCTCATTATCTTCCCCCCACGCCCATTTAAGCATCCTCGTGACCGTTCTTCCCACAACCCCTCGCCCGGCGACGTGCAAGAATGTGCAGAGGCTATTTTTAGTCTCTGTGCCCATTCTGCCACCACCGACGTCGGTGACCCTTCGGCCGATGTTGGCGAAACTGCCGGCGTCGGCATCCTTCATTACCCCTTTCTGCATCCGTTGCAGCCCATGGACCCTTGAGCTCGCAAACAAAATTCTCTTGGCGTTTTGGCATTCATCTCTTCTCCATCTGGACCTCGTGCAACAGCAGCAACAGGTGCAAAGGCTCTAGATCAGGAATCTCCTCTTACAACAAGCCTTCTGTGGCTCCAACAACAGCTCTCCCACTCTTCATTCGGCAAACAAAAAGGTAAACACAGTCTGTTATTTCATTTCATTTCATTTCTTTAGCTTCCAGTTATCTGGTATATCTACTGTTTCCTGCTCCCTCTATTCTTCCCCTTGAGAGGCTGAAAAGCCTTCTCAAGCCCTGTCCTCTGTGCATCTTCCTCTCACACTGTCCCCTTTTCTATACAATCCCAGACAACTTCCCCATCCCCCTATCAACAAAGACCCTATACAGGGCACCCAACCAGACCTAGACCATTCTCCAAACCATTCAAGCACATCCATAAACTCTATCTCTGACCTGTCCAAAGTCCAGAAACCAAACCAGACCTGACCACAGGCCACAACCCCGATCGACGCCGGTCATTTCCCCAACCGACGTCGGCAGGATAACCGACGTCGGCAGACCAGCTAACCGACGCCGGCGACATTTCTGACCTCGACGACTGTCATCAACCTGACAACTCCTTCAGGTAATCATTTTGTCTTTTCTTTCCTTTCTAATTTATTTATCACTTCTGTATTCTGGCATTCTGTATTTCCTTGGTCTTTTATCTGTTTGTTATCAGTGGGTTGACCTCCCTTGAGGAAGTTTTCACACTTCCGGGAACAAGCTTTTGCTTGGCAACCCACCGCCTATCCATCTAACATTTTCTTGTCCAAGTTCCTTTTCTTTGCAGGTGTCATTCCTCCACAGCCAAAGAGGGGTGCTCACAAATGTCTGGATTACGGTGTGCGATCTTTATCCAGGTACTTCACATGCCTTGTCCATTATTCTTTAGTTTCTTCTCTCTCTTTATAATCTGAAAAAGTGAATTAGCGATAGAACATTCTGGCACGCCCGGTGGGACACTAGGTTCCTCCTGGGTTCCTTTTTCTTCTTCATTCATTTAGGAGCATTAGGTTCTTACCTTTTCTCCTCCTTCTTTTCTTCTCAATGACACTATAAGCAGGACTAAAACGAATCTTTCTTCCTTGCATTCTAGACTAGTCCAACATCATACTCTCAACCCTTTCTCAAACTTGTCTTCATAACAAACATCACATTTCAACTTGGGCTTAAAACACTTTGCATTCATTTCTGCTTGTGCTTGCATCTTCTTAGTCCACATCTAGTAACTTAAACGCATATTGAATAAATCGTAGACACTTGATGTTACACTACCGAACCACATGCACTAAAACGAACATAAAACTTACCTGAGACAAGGCCTGACTGGGATTTCATCCCCCAGCAGATACCTTACCCGTCCCGGTGACCCTACTTGGATTTCATCACCAAGGGGGAAGCCCACTCCGTTCTCTGGTGGAGGATAAACTCTAGGCGAGGTATATCTTGGCTAAGCGAGACCAGCTAACCACTGGAATCGTGAAGTGAGGGGAGCTTGCTCCTTAGCACCAGGCCATGTACCAGACCCTAACACAGATTTTTGAGCACCTAAAACAAGACCCGAAACCAGCTTTAGACTGCCTCTTCTAGGACCTTCTTGACAGCCAATCTCCCTAAACATTCATCTAAGGCATAAGCCACAGATTCTAAGATTAATTTCTAGGATTTATCGCTTAGGCTTGTCTGTCTCTCTCTGTTTTCCTCTTCTCATCTGTTTGTTTGAGTGAGTGAGGACACTTTCTTCATTATTTTTCCAAAGAATCTTAAAATATTTTTTCTCTAGAAGACACAGTCACCGGCATCGGTTCTGTCACCGACGTCGGCTTTCTTACCTTACCGGCATCGGTTATCTAACCGACGTCGGCTATATTCCTTATTGACATCGGTTTTTCAACCAACGTCGGTCTCTGTCACTGTCCTTTTTTTTAAAACCAGTGGCCTAAAACCTATCCATTCTCTGTCAAAAACCACATTCTGGTTTTCTGAGACTGCAAGAACACAGTTTCTGGAACCAGGACTCTCTTCTTAACCACTTTAGCCAATAACCGCTTTCGTCTATCCCGTCCCTAACCAGTCCTATCATGGAGTTCCACTCGGAGACTGAAAGAACTCCTACAGGACCGACCCTGACCCCGACCCCAACTCAAATTCCCATCATCCCTGAAGGGGACCAAGATTTTGAGAGATTCTTGGACCTCAATACCGCAGCCCTTCAAAACTATCCCGCGAGAAACCCAACGCGAGACCTTTCGGGTGACATGGCGACGACATCCACACCATTCACCACCCAACCCTTTATGACCCAGCCTTTCACCTCAACTATTAACCCAACCATGGCCAATACGCAAAGTTTGGCCTCCCCGCCTATTTTTAGACCGACCTCCATCGGGGTTCCATTACCCCCTCAACCACCTGCAATTCAACCAAGTTCTACATCATATCAGAACTTGATTGTCTCAACCCCTCATACTCTTGCACCCACAAATGTAAGCGTGCCAACCTATCTTTCTACCAGTGCCGCCATTCAACCACCTTTGGTGGTGCCCAGTCAACTTATACCTTTGACCTTCGTAATGCAACTACCTTTAGCCTCTACTTCTGTCCCTGCGACTAGTCATCCATACATTGCGCCCTTACAAGCACAACCAACTACGTCGCACGCCTCCTCTAGCCTCTTCCAAGTGCCCTACAACTTAGGGGGCACTCAACCCGCCAATCCGTCAGCAGATCTTATCAAAATGCTGATGGATAAAATGTCCAGTCTCGAAGCCTCTATTTCCGGTTCAAGCAATACTTTGTCATATGAGCAAATTTGCAGTGAGCCCATCCATCCTTCCGTCCCTATTCGACCATACCCTAACCATTGGGAGCTTCCTAAATTCACTCGCTTTCAGAGTAAGGAAGACCCACAACAACATCTACGGGCATTTAGACATGCCTGTTATCTTATTACCCATGACGATGCGTTACTTTTACGCACGTTTCCTATGTCTCTTTCTGGCCCCGCCCTTGACTGGTATAGTTCGCTTGCCAGACACTCTATCTTTTCATTCATTCAACTCGCCCAACTATTTCTTGACCATTTCTCAATCAACATCACCAAACAAGTCTCAATCACAGACCTTTACTCCATCAGGCAATTTGACGACGAATCTGTAGTCAATTTTGTCGCTCGTTGGAGAGGTCTGATCAACCAGCTCTCCTTCTCTTTGCCTCAACCTGAGCTCATCGAGCTCTTCTCTCGAGCATGTGCCAGACACATCTCTTCTACCTTGCAGATTCAGACATTCCACACTTTTGACGAAGCTTTCATCATGGCTTGAAAGCTCAAACTCCACGCCCTTGAAGAAGATAAGGTCAAATTGCGTCATACCAACGCAAAAATCAATGGCCATTCTTCTTCTAGACCTTATTCTTCTGCCAATTCCGAATCTAAAGGAGTGGCCAATACTGTGCTCGTTAGATCACCATCCTCGACAACAACGAATTACTCTCAACCTTTGACATCTCCAAGTATCACCAAACAATTCCAACAACGGTACATTCAGCGTTCTTACACTCCACTTGGAGAACCATACGCTTCCGTTTTGGAAAAACTACTCAAGCAGGGGGTCCTCAACCTCCCTCCAATCCGACCACCTCAATTTGACCCTTCAAAAGCTATCCCTACGTGGTATAGGGAGGCTGACTTTTGTCCCTTTCATCGCGTCCAAGGCCATGACATCGACAACTGCCGAACTTTCAAAAACATCGTCCAAGACATGATCGACAAGGGGAATCTTGTTTTAGATAACCCGAATGCACCGCCTAACCAAAACCTCGACATCTTCAAACAACCCTTTTCGAATCATCTGCCTACTCAGAACAACATCCAGACTTCGACCAACGACCCTCAAGACCATGACATTCACACGATTAGCACTATCTTGCCTCTTGTCCTTGACCAACCTCTTCCATTAAAGGATGAGGAACCTTCTTCTCCTACTAGTCCTCCATCTACCTCTCTTGTATTGGAAGACACTTTGACCACATCAACGCCATCAGGCCCACCTCCATCCGAAGACCCTACCTTGCCTACTCCTCAACTACAAGTAGAAGGCACGATCATCCATGCCCTCTGCCCACTTGAGGAGCCGCCCTCTCTTATTTCTTCTCCACCAAGAGAAGAACCAGTCTCTTTACCCATTTCAACTGAGGAAGACCCAGTCACGGTTTCCTCTTGCCCTTTTGCATGAGATTTCTACATCTCACTCACCTCCGTCCACATCCAAACCCAAACTTACATCTAACCTCGCCTCACACAATAGTGGCCCTCGACCCAAACACACAAAAGCTACTAGACCTCATCGGAAGACTCCTCCTCCACCCTCGTCATTGCCCTCTATCTTGGGCCCGCATCCGTCCACTTTAATAGGAGTGCTTCCCACTCCCATCCTTCACAGAGGCACATCGCCTCCATTACTCTCTCAACACATTAGACATACATCTCATCCAAACCCTCGACCTATGCCTCTTTCACCTCCCAAACCAACGTCACCAACCCTCACTGCAATAAAACATCTAGACCCATTAGCAGGTTCATATGCCTTGCTCTTACGGCACTTGTTGCAGTCCTCTCACCTCAATCTCCCGCCTCTTAGACCATATCACTCTCTCAGACCAAAACCACCTTGGTTCGACCACACTTGCATTTGTGCGTATCATCGCACGCCTGGACACGACACGGAGCATTGTCATGCCCTCAAGGTCGCCATTCGCCAATGTTTGGAGAATGACACCTCTCTTCTCGACCACGTTATCAACAAACCTTCAACACCGCCTCACTCATCAACTCTCAGATCAAGGCCATCTTGGTTCGACAACTCTAAATTTTGCCACTATCACCACATTCTGAGACATGACACTGAGCGTTGTTGCGCTCTCAAAGCTGTCATTCGTTAGCACCGGAAAAAGGATTCCCTTCTCACCAAGGATCCTCTTGACCACCTCTTCAACAAAACATCAACCCTGACTCATGCCTCTCCAACCTCATCACCTAAATCCGGATCCCCACGCCAGACTATGGTCCCTTTGCCACCTTTGACCCCCTTATTCGACATTAATACCATCCATCTGACCACTAAACCTCAACCGACCTTAACCAATCTTTCAAACATTCTCCCTACCCGCTGGGGGAATTCATCCTTCATCCAAACCTCGACCAACTCTTCAACCCAGTCTCTACCACATATCAATCACTCATCTCGACCAAGTATCCATCGGCCCAACCCCCGACCAATTATTCGACTAGTCTCAACCAAACTTCAACCAAATATCAATCAAACAGACCTTTCGACCAAACATTCAACCTTTTTCAACCAACCAACGACAATGTCAACCAACTTCACATCCATCAATCAACACCTGACCAATCTGGAAAGAGGCAAATTGGGGCAAGTTTGCTCCTAATTGACTTGGACCTTATCATAACATACAAGCATGGCCCAGGATCTTCTTGGACCTTGAACCCCTTTTTATGTCTTGCGTCTTCGACCGTTTCTATTGTTAGTCAAGTGTTCGATCACTTGACATTTTACTTGACCTCGTCCCTTGAGCAATCCCCATCCTCCTCGTCCTCATTCCTTTCAACCCTATTTCCCTTTAACAAGTCCTCTACAACCCTTTTATGATGCATGGATGCTTTGTCCTAATAAAAGGGAGTCCTTGAACTTCTACAGTCTTGTCCATGACTCACATTTCTATAAAATCAAAAAAATCAAGATGTCACATAATCCAAGGTCACAAAATCAAATCAAAAAAATAGACTGCTCCCTCAAAGGACAGCTGTACTATCATTGCTGTAGCTAATAGACTGATCCCTCGAAGGACAGCTATTCAAAGTCCCTTATATCAAGCAAAAATATAGACCACTCCCTCGAAGGATGGCTATGACTAAATCTTGTTACAAACAACAACTTTTCTTAGAAGCTTCCCGCATTGATCAGCTTCGCAACCTGACCACTACATTAAAAGACATCTCTATGTAGGCTTCCCGCATCGATCAGCCTGCACCCAAAAAAAAAAAAAAAGGTCATGGACTTGGCTTGTAGTTGTCTCAGGGTCTCCTATAAAAAGGGGCATGGTTATTCCTGCTCTTAAACTGGGTTACCCTATCCTCCTCCTATTACTTGCTCAAGGGACTTCAAGCTCACTTTAATGTCAAAGTGATTCGATTACCGTTCTACCACCACACTGGTCAATGACGCAATGCATGAACGGGGCTTTTGTTCTAATAACCCCTATCTATGCTCCCTTTCTAGTCCTTGTCAATGAAAGAGCAATTTGCCTTTCATCTTTTCTCTACACTTTGGTCACATTTAACCACATCAATTGTCGACTCAAACCAAGCTACTTTTCATCCCATCAGACATCATCCTAGTCCATTTCACATAGTTTCTATGGACACCAATACACATGGAAACTATCGACCAGACCCAATTTATGTTAAGCATAAACCAATACTTGCTGAAGCATAAATAGACCTCCATTCATTTTTAGCATACATCCATCACGACTATGGAAACTTGCTAGAGATGAAAGCCTCTCGACCCCTATGACATCTATAGCATCATCTTACCCTTGTCATTTCAACACATGACCAAACTCATCATCGACCATTTTGACCCTCGCAGTCCGAACTACATTGGTCTGAGGCCCTATGACCAGGGCTATGTAGGCAGCACTCAGATATCACATCCTCTGAGGTTAGCTCGATCACCCCCATTTGTTCGTCTCTTTGATGGACAAACCTTCTCTTCTGCGACTTTGACCAAGACCAATCAACCTCTTTGACCCTTCCTCCCTTTTTAGGGAGAACTACATAGGCCTGAGGCCCCTAACGATAAGGGCTATGTAGGCAGCACTCAGATCACATGACGTTTTCTGAGGTTAGCTCGGCCACATCCTTTCGTCCATCCATCCTCTTGACCAATGACCATTGGAGATCATGCCTATCTCCTCCGACCTCGACTACTTCCAAGCCAATGTTGCCTTGGTTGTTTTTGCGTGTGTGCTACCTCACGACTGGTTAGCAGAATTGTCCGCAGACTATTTTTGACCCTTCGCAAGTATAGGATTGCAAGCCAATTGATCCCTACTACTTGTGACCTTTTTCGTGTCTCTGGGAGCACTTCCTGAGCCTGGGATACCTAGAACACGATGACCATTTGGAGCTTCAGCTTAGATTGAGTGACCCGATCAGTAGATGACTAAATGCTGGGGCCCGGTTACTTCAATTTTGGCACTCCTTGACCCTCGACATGTGACAATTTGACCTACCTGTCCCGTGACGTGGTATGCGCACAATCATGACTTTTGCAGCGTTTTCACTCACTTTTCATCTTTCTCATCCACCTTTTGTCAAATCAGCACCCGACATCAGGTTCCCTTCCCTCGACTCCCACTTTGAGGGGGAATACCTCATCCTTACTTCGGGGCAATCCACATCATCCCTCACCTGGGGCAACCAACTCCTATTTTTGTCTTGCAGTTCGTCAAGAACAACCAACAAGACAAAAAGGGGCAAATGTAGACACCACAAACGTGTCTGCACCTTGGCTCTCCCCCCTTGTCTGCCTCAAACCCCTATCTTAACCCTTGGCCTTAGTCCCCTCCATTCATTTAATTAAAATAACTTAAATATTTTAAAGTGGCCCCCTTTCCACCTCACCCTTGCCACCTTGGATCCTCCCTTGAATCCCTCCACCTTCCCCCTAGCATTTATTATGCCAAATCTCCTCATTATCTTCCCCCCACGCCCATTTAAGCATCCTCGTGACCGTTCTTCCCACAACCCCTCGCCCGGCGGCGTGCAAGAATGCACAGAGGCTATTTTTAGTCTCTGTGCCCATTCTACCACCGCCGACATCGGCGACCCTTCGGCCGACGTCGGTGAAACTGCCAGCGTTGGCAGCCTTCATTACCCCTTTCTGCATCCGTTGCAGCCCCTGGACCCTTGAGCTTGCAAACAGAATTCTCTTGGCATTTTGGCATTCGTCTCTTCTCCATCTGGACCTCGTGCAATAGCAGCAACAGGTGCAAAGGCTCTAGATCAGGAATCTCCTCTTACAACAAGCCTTCTGTGGCTCCAACAACAGCTCTCCCACTCTTCATTCGGCAAACAAAAAGGTAAGCACAGTCTGTTATTTCATTTCATTTCATTTCTTTAGCTTCCAGTTATCTGGTATATCTGCTATTTCCTGCTCCCTCTATTCTTCCCCCTGAGAGGCTGAAAAGCCTTCTCAGGCCCTGTCCTCTGTGCATCTTCCTCTCACACTGTCCCCTTTTCTATACAATCCTAGACAACTTCCCCATCCCCCTATCAACAAAGACCCTATACAGGGCACCCAACCAGACCTAGACCATTCTCCAAACCATTCAAGCACGTCCATAAACTCTGTCTCTGACCCGTCCACAGTCCAGAAACCAAACTAGACCCGACCACAGGCCACAACCCTGACCGATGCCGGTCATTTCCCCAACCGACGTCGGCAGGATAACCGACGTCGGCAGACCAGCTAACCGACGCCGGCGACATTTCCGACCTCAGCGACTGTCATCAGCCCGACAACTCCTTCAGGTAATCATTTTGTCTTTTCTTTCCTTTCTAATTTATTTATCACTTCTGTATTCTGGCATTCTGTATTTCCTTGGTCTTTTATCTGTCTGTTATCAGTGGGTTGACCTCCCTTGAGGAAGTTTTCACACTTCCGAGAACAAGCTTTTGCTTGGCAACCCACCGCCTATCCATCTAACATTTTCTTGTCCAAGTTCCTTTTCTTTGCAGGTGTCATTCCTCCACAGCCAAAGAGGGGTGCTCACAAACGTCTGGATTACGGTGCGTGATCTTTATCCAGGTACTTCACATGCCTTGTCCATTATTCTTTAGTTTCTTCTCTCTCTTTATAATCTAAAAAAGCGAATTAGCGATAGAAACACAAATATCCCATCTAAATATGGAGGAGATATTGAACTCAAATTTCCTATACCATCTCTCATAATCTCATAGACTATAAATATAATTTTCAAGTAATACTTAATCATCTCAGAGATAATGCACATTTGTAAAAACATGCAATAGATGGATATCTATAATAATATATAATCATCATATACTTAAATATAGATCGGTATATCTTATTTCATGTTTTCCACACAAGAACCCAAAATACAAACTTTGATATAATTGTATTGCTATCAAAACCATTTAGATATTATTTTATATATATCTTTACTTAGGACTAAAAATAAGAACATTTACTTATATGTACAAAATTGAATCACTTACACCTTATTTATCACAATATGAACTTGTAAGTGTTTGATTACCCATTTCTTGAAGGTTTAGGATCTAATATAATTTATGGATACATATCTAAATAACATCTTATTCAAACTGTAGACACATGGCTTATGCCACTATAGTGTCACAAAATTTTCTAATCATTAACATTATTTATTTCACCAATTCTTCATACTAACTTACCTATCACCAAAAACCTATATTTTTATCTTAGTCCCCAAACATTACCCATTTTTTATTGAAAAACATTCATTTATTAATGTAAAAAATATAGCACACTATTAATCATACAAAAAAGATGAGTGTAAAAGTCACATCCCACAAGAAAGAACACACTAAGCTAAGAAAAATCCTCAAGAAGATATTAAAATAACAAAATGGCCAAACCAAGGCCACTCAAAACTATGAGTTACACTAACTCAAGTGCATATCAACCAAAAAAGGAAAATAAAAGCAAGATCACCAAGGACCAAATTAAGCAGTAACATTGAACTTGGCATTTGATGAAGGAGGAGGATGTAGAGGAGAAGGGGATTTCCTCCCCAACCCTTGTGAGTAGGTGGGTCCTCATCAATAGGTAAGGAATCCCATTCATCATCTTATTACTTTTTCTCTTCTTCCTATCAAGAGGGCAAAATGAAAATAACTAGTTGTATAAACTTATCTTGTTGAGGGGTACCTAAAATTCCCCTCTACTATCACCTCCATTGGTATTTTTAGACCCAAAATAGTGTGGGGAAAACCATTAATAATGAGAATAGGGGATCTATTAACTCCAAGACCTATGATTACAAACCCCACATCCGCATTATTGAGAATGAGAGTGATGTTAGGGAGGATTTAAAGCTTTGTGGATGATAACATAAAGAACATTCCCCCAATGATCTAGGAGGATCTACAAATGGTAAATATCAAGCCAAAATTTATCAATTTTTACACGGATCTAAAGGGTAACGTTAGAAACAACAACTTTTTTAGTTACATAAAATATCTTTTTTATTTCTTCATGATTAAAATAATCATTATTTATAGTTTGCCAAATCTGAAAGATAATGTCAACATGGAAAATTTACAAAATTTTGTTGAATCTTATAAGAAGAAAGGTAAAGTCCCCCAAGAGATCCATTTTATAAGGGAATGATATGGATATAAAGGGATAAAAAAGGGTATGAATCCATCTCCAACTAGAAAATAAAGGGATAAAAAAGGGTATGAATCCATCTACAAATTTCATAACTTGATGAGTTGTCTATCTCAAGTTATAAAACTTCAAATTTAGACTTGTAGAATGAAATAGGCATGTGTACATAAAGAAACCATTTGATTTCAAATGAGAAATATCAATGGTTGGTATTCAATCATACCAAAGATCCAACAGTGAGTAGGTGAGGATAGATATCAATGGGTCCTTAGATCTAATGATAAATGTTCAATCATAGCAAAGAGATCAATGGTGAGTATCAAGTCAAATAGTTAGCATAAGTTAGAAGCTAACAAGTAGTAATATCTTGAGTGTCCTAATAGAGATCCAATGATATGCTTCAATCTAATAGATGTTAGTAGGTCCCAAGATATAATGATGTATATTTACTCATATAGATCAAATCAATAGGGAGCAAAGATTTAAAAGGTCAAAGGATATCTAGGGTGAATAAGAAGATGCAAGGTGTCACAAGCATGTTAGACTATCATAAAATCTAATGATTGCATTTAATTATACAAAATTATATCTACAATATGTAAGAGGTCAAAACATCAAAAGGATCTTGTAGAAAAAATGTGGAGCTAATAGTTGGCATAGTATAGAGATTCCAGATCAATATCAATGACCAATATTAAAGGTTAAAGATATTGAGTCCAACAGATCAATGGTGCTCATACAAATTCCAAGTAGATCGATGGTCAAAATTAAAGGTCAAAAGATAAGAGTTTTCAAGTGGAAAATAATTATGACCTAGGTTAAAGTGGAGGAAAATCTTACAAAGATCATCTTATCACCATTAAATCTTGATCAAAATTCAAAAATAGACATAAATATAGAGTTAGGGGTTGTTAACATAAGGTTTTGATGCCATGAACGTCTAGTTCAAAGATTTAGAACACATAGGGTCCATCCTTTTGGGTTATAGTATGGTTTCATAACTTTGATCTTTGTTCTTTAAAGGAGACCTATGTATATGGTGAATTCTTAGTTTCCTTAAATTATTAGAGGTAGGATAGGTATATTTAAGCCTATTGGAGATCAAGAAGGAGACTATGTAGTCTATAGGCCTACATTGATATGTTGTAACTATATGAAAACCAATGAAGGAGATCAATTTTAAATCTATAATATTGACCTATGATTAGATATTGAGTAGGGACAAATATTAATGGTTATAGATAAGTGTCTCACCTTTCAATATGGTCACAACTTTGATATATAGTTGTTAGGAGTAGACTTGGGCATGGCTTTGTCAATTACATGGATATAGGGACCTTACCCTCATAATGAAGTAAGTGGAGATGGTGAAGAGTACCAAGATGGAGATCTAGTCGTCAAAGAGAGTAGTTGTATAATTTAAAGAATTTTAGGGTGTCCAAGGGTTCTCCCTCATAATTAGGATCATAAATCACCACCTTTACAACTATTATCCTCTAATACATTTCTCTCAGCTAATGAGAGGATTTAGGGGCTATTAGGACACAAAAAAGATAACTTGTCAATAGATAATTGGGGCTGATTTGATAAAAAGGTGGTAGCTGAATTAATGAATTTTGTACTCATACTTCATCTTCTCTCTCTCCCTTTTTAATATATTACCCATTCTTTGCATTTGGTAAGCTCTCTCTTAGTTTTTAGAAGAAAATGCATTCTCTCAATTCTAGAAGGGCATAGACTCTCATTTGATAAGGCTAGACCCTATAAAAATGTGTATGAAAGACCTATTGAATCTAATAAATATTTCCTTTACCTATTTCTTGATTTTAAACTATGTTTAAGTAAGCTTGTGCATGATGGCATTGTGAAGGAGAATCTTCCATGCCCATTGTCCTTCTTCCTTGACTATTTTAGGTTGTTTTCTAGTTTATTGTAGGTCTTAATTTATGTTATTTATACCATTAATGTAAGTTTTGTGTGATTCTTATAAATCCTCTTAGCTTCATTCTTTGCTTCCTAAACATAGTGTATGAAATACTTATGCAATTGGTTAGATTTTGAGATTGTGTAAGCTAGTGATATCTTATGTTTCTTCAGTGTACATTTCATGCTTGTGTAAGTTCTCATTTTACTTGGTGAATCACCATTTTATCCTTCTTAGGATCCCTTTACCCCTTCTCTAACCCTTTTTTTAGTGCAAACATTAGCATAGGTGATCCATCAAGAAGAAGCTGGCCTTCTCCAAAGGTTCAACCCCACCATAGGTGATCCACAAATTGGGGTTTTCCTAATAGTGTAGCTCAATTAGAGAGAGCCTAAGAACCATCTCCAATGATATAAATTTAATATACAATAGTTTCTAGCATGCCTAATGAGACTCAATTTAAAGAAAATATTGATCAAGTTTGATTTTGGTTTGATCAATTTACAGTAGTTATAGCTTCACACAACAATATCTGGTCACTCCAAAAGAATAATCAACACTTTGGTGTAGATTATTTGTTATCTTTCATGTAAAAGGTGACTACAAGATCAAATTCTAGAGTTATTACTTTTGAATTTGTTGAAATACCTTTAAATTCATCAAAGAGATTAAGGTTTGATAATACACACCCATATAAAGGCAAATTTTTTCCTAGATCAATTCCAAGGTCTACCCCTACTAGAAGATCTTCATCAACCCCTTTTATTTCCATGGTAATCCCTAGAGATTTTATGGATTTTAATGGCTAAAGTCCTTTGGTCCTCCCTCATTATGATCATATTCTAGTATCAACTCTTAAAAGTGTCGCTTATTTTACTAGAGACCAAGCCACAACCCTTTCTGAAAACCTCATAGATATAGCCAACTTCTGCAACATTCATGATAACAATGAGGGAAATGTGGAAATAAGGTTATTAGCCATATCTTTCAAAGGTAAAGCCTTAAATTGGTATAAAATCTTTACTGATAATTCCATTTCCATATGGGACCAATTATGAGAGGATTTATGTCAAATATTTGAAGATAAAAGTGACCATTTGTCACTTTTAGAATAATTAAGTGTAATAAAAAGAGCCCCTCATGAAGTCATGCAAGACTTCAATACAATGTTCCAAAAAACCTAGGATAGAATCCTAGTCTCTGTTAGGCCTACCCATAACTTTTCCTTCCTATACTATTTAAAATCCCTTAATAGTGACATTATAGTAATGATCTAGTCTATGGGAGGAAACACATTACCAAATGCATATGAGGTGTCAATCATGGAAAAAAATTATCTAGTCTAAGCTGGCACGCTAACACATAGACCACCAAGGCCTTTGTTCCCTGAGATCAAACCATCTCCTATTTATATTCCTCCCCTATATGTAATTCCTCATATGCCTACAATTTATGTTATACCCTCACCTAAGCAAGAAAAGTCTTCCACTAGTGGATCTAGTGATTCTCAATAAAAAAAAATAACTTTCAAGAGCTTAAAATCTTGTTCCAATTTTTGGAAAATGAATTACTAAATGCTAATAGGTAATAATATTTCAATAGGCCTCATCAAGCCTCATATAAACCTTAGAAGCAATCCTATAAAGCAAATAGACCACCTTACAATGAAAACTTCTAAGGCTAAGCTCAAGGTCAAAACCAAGGATAAGGGTAGCCTAGCTATAATAGATATAGCAACTATAATCCAAATGTTTCAAGCACTTCCAACACCATAGTCCCTATTTAGAATAATGTTGCTCAAGAAGTTGAGTGTACCATGACTTGAAATTAGTATTTTGGGAAATCCATTATCCAAACATTAATTTTACTCAATCTTTCAATGATCAATGGTAGTAGGCTACAAATTATGGGTAAAATCAAGCTCTTAAGGCTCAAAACATAGAGGTGGCCATGATGATAAAACCAAAGGAGCCTTAACAAGGTCCAAGCTAGTTGGGTTATACAATGGTTAATTATGAGTAAGAAGAGTGTTATGCACTCAATTAGCAGGCTAGAAAAAAGCCAAGCATACATCCCAGTGGTAAAAAATACAAGGTTCAAAATAAGGAACATGGATATAAATCAAGAGGTAGTCAAAGAGCTTCCTAACATTACTCCTTCAATATCAAAGCCAAATGTATGTATTATTATTCTAAGGGTTCTAATAGTTATAAGGAATCAAAATCAAGGGAATGACTTTGTTACCCAATACTCATAGACCTAAGGTGTAATTATGGCTCCCAAAAAATAACTAAAGGTTGGTGGTTCACCCATGAACATTGTGGAACAAATGAAAAAGTCCATTGTGAGTGTGTCAATGTGAGATATGCTTTCCATGCCTGGCCAGGTGGATATTCTTCAAAAAGGTTTATCCAAGATTAATGTTGCACCAATTCTAGACAAGCCATCAAGTAAGGTGAATGAGGTCTTTTCCATGAAGGAGATCATATGAGAAAAAATAAGGGAGTGATGTCAACCAATGAAGAAAAATATGAAAGAGTCCTTATTTTTAAATACAAGCTCCTCAAGCTTGGAAAGGTAAACACTAAAGTTGAGAGGCATACTTTCATAGAAACATTTAAAGAATATGCAAACATCTTTATTTGGGAATATAGTGACCTGAGAGGCTTTGATCCCAAGATGGCCCAACATACTATCAGACTAGAGGCTAATGCCAAACATTTCAGGTAGAAGAAGAGGCCTATAAACCCTAAAATGTAAGATCTTATGAGGAAATAATTGACCAACTTGATTGAATCCAAGATCATTATTTCCATTAAGCACTCCTCATGGGTAGCTAATTTGGTACCTATGAGGAATAAGAGTGGGGAGATCAAATTATGTGTTGACTTCAAGGATCTAAATAGAGTCTCTCTAAAGGATCACTATCCTTTTCCATCCATTGAGTAAATCATTTAGATAGTTGTTGGTTCAGAATGCTTCTCCCTCTTGGATGGATATTTAGGTTACAATCATGTACTGGTGAGAGAAGAAGATTAATATAAGACTGCCTTCACCATAAAGTAGGGCACTTATGCATACTAGAATATGCCTTTTGGATTTCCAAATGTTGGGGTGACTTTCCAAAGAACCATGGATATTATTTTCTAAGGGTTTTTGAATCAAATATTGTTGGTCTAACTGTATGACATCATTATTTTCTCAAAGCAGGATAGTGAACACATGGACCATCTAAGAATGATCTTTAAAAGGTGAAAAGAGTATGGGATCTCTTTAAATCCCAAGAAATGTGTTTATTCCATGCATGAAGGAAAATTTTTGGGTCACATTGTCTCAAAGTAGGGATTATCTATTGATCCTAATAGGATAAGTGTTATCTTAGCACTATCTCTACCCAAGAATAAGAAAGGAATCTAGAGCTTCCTTGGGAAAATAAACATTGTGAGAAGGTTTATATCTAGTTTTAAAAACCTGGTCAAACCCATCACCACCACTCTAAAAAATATCCAAGTGTTTTCTTGGTCAAATGAAGGTAAGGCAAAATTTAAGGCCATCAAGTAGGACAATGCCCAAGCACCCTCACTCATAAATCCTAACTTCTCAAAGGATTTTATATTGTACACCTTTATCAATATTGATGCCATATCATCTATGCTTATGTAGAAGAATGGTGAAGGACTTGAGAAACCAGTTTCCTTTTTTAGTCAAGGGCTAGAGGGATATGAGGTAAGGTATACCTTCATATAGAAGCAGGTTCTTTCAACTCTGAGGAGTCTAAATAAGTTCAAACCAATGCTATCTAATAGTAAGGTTCATCTTATGGTGTCTCATCCTGGAATGAGGAACTTTCTCCTCAATAAGGATTTGAATGAGAAAAGAGTATTCTAGATTACCAAGGTCATGGAGTATGATGTGGAGATCAAAGTCACCAAATTGGTAAGAGTTAAAGGCTTGTGTGAGCATATGGTGGATGACCTTCAAGATGACAAAGAGGTTGTTTTGGTGACACAATACAACTCATAATTAGATGAACCTCCACTTAAAAATAGTTGGATCTAAGATATGACCCATTTTTTGATGTCATGAGAATGCCATCAAGGTTTGAATAGAGCAAAAAAAAGGTTTTCTAGGCTTTAGTCCATAACTTATGCATTAATTGATGGTGTTATTTTTAGAAGGAACCAAAATGGGGTACTTCTTAGGTTCATTGATAATAATAAAGTGATAAAGTTTTTGGATTAATTTCATGATGGACCTATAAGAGGACATTTTTATCTAAGAATAATAGCAATAAATGTAATGAGGGTTGGCTATTAATGGCCTAGCCTTTTAAAACATGCTTATGTATGGGTCAGCAAATTCCAAAAGCATGATTTATTTTTAGGAAAGTAGAGATTAACAACTCTTTCACTCAACCCAATTCAGGTAGAGCAACCCTTCATACAATGGGGGTTGGACTTCATAGGGATAATCAATCCACCTTATAATATAGGACATAAGTGGGTGATCACCACAAATGAATACTTCACCAGGTGGGTGGAAGTAATTTATTTGAAATAAGCTAATGAAATAGTATTATTGGACTTCTATGACAACACAGTGACCAGGTTTGGTGTCCCATATACTATAATTTTAGATAATGCCTTAGCATTTATGAGTAGAAGATAAGTAAATGGGCACTTAATTTGGTCATCTATCTCAGCACATCCTCCAACTACTACCCCTAAGGTAATGGATTGGTAGAGTCCACAAACAATAAATTGATAATGATTATCAAGAGGACCATGAGGAAAATCAAAGAGTGTGGCATGAAAATTTGAGGATATCTTTGTGGGCTAACAGAGTGACTCCCAAACCTACCATTGGAAATTCTCCATATGTCCTTATGTATAGAAGGGAACCCAAATTTCCCCTCTCTCTTAAAATACTTGCATTGGAGTTAGCCCATTATATTAAGTTAATGGAAAATGATCTTATGAGTGTGAGGATGGTAGAGCTCATGGAGCTTGAAGAAACCAGGGACCTTTTAATGAAGACATTAGATTCACATCAAGCTCAAGTAAATAAATCCTTTAATAAGAGAGCCATGGTAAGGGAGTTTAAGGAAGGGGACTTAGTCCTCAGGTGGGACTCAAATAAGTTTAATTTAGGCAACCATACCAAGTTTGATAGCTTATGGAGTGGTCTTTATTTGATCCATAAATGCAAATAACATAATGCTTTGTAGCTTTCCCAATTGGATGGAGAGGTATTACCCAACTCAATCAATGGAATTCATTTAAAGATTTATTATTAGAAAACTTTGCATATATTGTATGATATTTTAACATGTTAGAGTAATTTTCTATGGATTCTTCTAAGTGTCTTGAGCACATTTCCTTGCAGTTGTTGGTTTCTATTTCAATAAGTGACTTGGGCACAGTTTTTTGTTTTGCTCTTTTGTTCCTTTTATCTCAAGAATAAGTTTTATAAAGGGTCAAACCTATAGTCAATTTCATAATAGTTTAAATTGAGAGGAGAGACTATGACTCTATGTACCCAATGGATCAGTTTAAGGCCACTAAGTCTTTTCATAACAGGCATGCAACCCCAAGATGTCACCAAAAATGTTGGCTAATTTTGGCCCACATATAGAAATTTGTCTAGATGGATCATTTTCTAAATATATTGGTATGGAGTGATTGACTGATAAAATTTCTTAATTGAGGAGATCAAAGGTCACTTAAAAAGCTTTTAAAACACTTTAAGCAAGCTTAAAGTGCAAATTATTGATCTTTGACAAATAGGTCTTGAAATAGGTCCAAAGTTATAAAGTGTAAATATTAGTAGGTTCTCATGTTGATCATGACCTTCATAGAAATAAATTAGGTTTCACAGGTGTTAGAGACTCATTTTTAGCCTTGAAATATCAAGCACAAGCTTTGAAGAACCAAATCATCATTAAGACATCATGCATAAATAGACTAGCCAGCTCATTTATACATTCTATAAATATGCTAATAAATCCTATTAATACCTAAATATATGGACTTGAATTTATTCATGCCTAGATCATCCTCTAAAAATTTCATAACTTGATGAGTTGTCTATCTCAAGTTATAAATCTTTAAATTTAGACTTGCAAAATGAAATAGGTGTGAAAATATCAAGTTTAAGCTGTGTGAAGTAGCCATTTGATTTCAATTGAGAAAGATCAATGATTGGCATTCAATCATACCTAAGATCCAATATCAAGTGGTTTTGGATAGATGTTAGTGGGTCCTAAGATCTAATGGTATGTATTCAATCATACCAAAGAGGTCAATGATGATCATCAAGTTAAAAGGTTATAATAAGTGAGAAACTGACAAGTGGAAAGATCTCAAGTGTCCTAACATAGATCCAATGGTATGCATCAATATGAAAAATGTTAATGGGTTCTGAGATCTAACATCACATATTCACTCGTATAGATTAGATCAAGGGTGAGCAAGGAGTCAAAAGGTAAAAGGATCACTATGGTGAATAAGAAGTTGTCAAGTGTCACAAGCATGTTAGACTATCAAAAAATATAGGGTTCATGTTTAATAATACAAAAGCATATCTATGATGCATAAGAGGTCAAAAAGGTAGCAAGATCTTGTGGAACAAATAAGAAGCTGATAGTTGACATAATATGGAGATTTTAGATCAAGATAAATAATCAATATTAAAGGTCAACAATAATGGGTCCAAGAGATCAATAGTTCTCATTCAAATGTTAAGAAGCAGATCAATGGTCAAAATTAAAAGTTGAAAGATCAGTTTTCAAGTGGAAAATAATTGTGACCTAGGTCAAAATGAAGGAAAATCTTTTAAATGTCATTATGTCACCATTAAAACTTGATTGAAAGTTACAAGTGACATAATAATACAATCAGGGGTTGTCAACATAAGGTTTCAATGCAATTAACCTCTAGTTCAAAGATTTGGAACACACTGGGTTTATCCTTTTAGGCTACAGTATGGTTTCATGACTATGATCTTTGTTCTTTAAAGGAGACCTATGTACATGGTGAAATATCAATTTCCAAAAATGCTCAAAGGTAGGATATGTCTATTTAAGCCTAATGAAGATCAAGAAAGAGATTATGTAGTTTATAGGTTTGCATTGAGATATAGTAACTATATGAAAACCAATGAAGGAGATTGGTTTTCAATCTATAATATTGACCTATGATCAAATATTGAGTAAGGATAGATATGAATGGTTATGGATAAGTGCATCACCTTTAAATATGGTCCTAGTTTTGATAGATAGCCACTAGGAGGAAAATTGGGCATGGATCTATCAATTACATTGATATAAGGACCTTGCCCTCATAATGAAGTAAGTAGGGATAGTGTAGAGTCCCAATATGGATTTCTAATGGCCGAGGAAAGTAGTTGCTGCATTTAATGAATTTTAGGGTGTCTAAGGGTTCTCCTTCATAAGTAGGATCATGACTCACCACCTTTGGTGACTATTGTCCTCTGGTGCATTTCTCTCAGCCAAAAAGAGGATTTAGGGGCTATTGGGACAAACAAAAAGATAACTTGTCAATAGAGGATTGGGGCTGATTTGATAAAAAAAGAGGCAACTCAATTAATGACTTTTGTACTCATTCTCCCTCTTTTCTTTCTCCCTTTCTGATATATTACCCATTATTTTCATTTGGGAAGATCTCTCTTGGTTTTTAGAAGAAAAGACTTTCTCTCAATTCTAGAAGGGTAGAGACTCTCATTTAATAAGGATAGACCCTATAAAAATTTGTATGAAAGACATCTTGAAGCTAATAAAAATTACCTTTACCTATCTCTTGCTTTTAAATTATGTTTAAGTAAGCTTGTGTGCGATGGAATTGTGAAGGAGAATCTTCCTTTCCCATTGTCCTTCCTTGACTATTTTAGGGTGTTTTCTAGTTTATTTCAGGTCTACAATTGTGTTCTTTTTTCAATTAATGTAAGTTTTGTGTGATTATTAAAACTCCTCGTAGCTTTATTCTTTGCTTCTTGAACTTAGTGTATGAAATAATTATGCAATTAGTTAGATTTTGAGATTGTGTAAGCTAGTGCTATCGTATGCTTCTTCAGTGTACATTTCATGCTTGTGTGAGTTCTCATTTAACTTGGTGCATCACCCATTTAGCCTTATTAGGAACCCTTTAACCCTTATCTAACCCTTTTATTATTGCAAACATTATCATAGGTGATCCGTCAAGAGGAAGCTAGCCTTCTCTAGAGGTTCACCCCACCATAGGTGACCCACAGCCTGGGGTTGTCCTAATAGTGTAGCTCAATTAGAGAGAACCTGAAGAACCCTCTTCAAGGTTGAAAATTGAAGATACAACATAAACTATATGGAATCCCTTGTGGCCTTCAGAATTGGCCAAGATGAAATATTTTAATATGTTTTCCAATTTAACATAATAATAATTAGAAGGATCTCAACATGAGTAGTATACATGAATAGAAGATAGAACCTTAGAGCATATCTAAAATTTTGCTGCTAATGACAAGGTTTTGTTAATCTAGAAGTATTTTGTTTTCAACCATTTAAACAACATAAGACCATAAATCAGTAGGTGAGGCATGAATAGAAAAGGGGATGTCTATAAAATATGTCTATAAAATTGAACTAAAATCTAAGGAGAATACACTATCAATGAAATCCATGTATCCAAGGAGATTTTAGAGAGAGAAATTAGTGATAGCACTAGGTTTTATTCCATTTGATGGATGAAACAAAAATAAGAAAAAATATATCAAGGCATTCCATTTCATTTTTAGCAACATATTCATCCTCCTTAAGGGTAAGAAAGGATTTTTTGGTGAAGCTCCCATTGATCAATTGATGGTCTAAATTAGGGAGAGAAATACCATTTTCCAAACCCTTGGAATCATAGCTAGACAATAGATAGCTAAAACCTTTAACAACCAAAACATAAAGAGAAGTAACTAAAGCCAACCCTACTTGATAGATCTATGAATCTCAAAATGATGATATTTGGTAGCATTTATAGTAATGCATGCATCAACATCTTAAAAATCATGTTAACAAACTACACAAACTTGAGGCTAAAGCCAAGAGCCTGAATCATTATTCAATTAAAGGGCCACTCTATTCAATCATAAGCCTTCTCAAAATCAATCTGTACAAGTAAGGCCTTTTTATCAGAGACTATGGACCATTCAATACCTTACAAACAATAATAATATTTAAAATAATGCATATTCTAAATAAAACTTATATGTTTAGTTCTAAAAATTAAGGGAAGAAAATGCTTAATTATAAGTGCTAGACCTTTAACAATAATTTTGTAAGAAAAACTGAGAAGGGTCATAGGTATCCAATTAGTAATTAATTCATGATCACTAGCCTTAGGAATAAACTCAATGTTACCTTGGTCTATTAGGAATCCAAGAAAATTATTTTAAATAGTTTTGAATTAAATTTTATGAATATCAAACCCCACAATATCCCATAGGGTTTGAAAAAAATCACAAGGAAAACCATCAACACCTTGGGTATTTTTTAGTGTCCATCTACATAATAAATTCCTTAAGATCATTCAATTTTAGGGGTATTTCAAAATACACTTTCTATGATTAAAAGAGATTACAAAATACAACACCTAGGCATTAAGATAGAGTAACTTCTTGAGTAGAAGTAATGGATTGAGACAAAAATGCACATGGTAATGGTGCACAAAGGCTTGAAGAATACAAGGTAATTTTTTAACTCTAACTAAAGCATACTTAATTGATTTGATTTTATCTACAACCCTTATTAAATTAATTAAATAGAATAACTCCTTGGTTACTTTATCTCCAACCTTTAGCTAATGCATATGAGCTCAAGGTTATACTCCTCTAGCTTTATATGCCTCTTTAATTTAGAGTTTGTCTCCAAAGGGATGCTTAGTCTAATTTTAATATTAAAAGGTTAAGCCTCTAAATCATATGAAACAATAAGTAATTCATATTTATTATCATGGTGAAAGCACTATTAAAAGCTAACAACTTGTTTATCATATATTCAAAGAAAAATGGTGTTGTAATAAATGGAATTGAACTACTAGTCAATCCAAAAACATCTCCAATAACTCTAGGGGTTAAATTGAAAATTTGAGAATATTACCAAAAGTTATTTCATGCTTGAGATTTAAAGTCTTGATATAGAACTACATTTTTAAATGTCTAACCTCAAGAGTGGTGCATTTAATATAGAAGCAAATAGGATGATGATTGGATAAAAAAAGTTTTAGAAAACACAAAAACTAGCCAATCATGAACATAAGCAAAGGAAAAGAACATCTTGTTTTGTAATGTGAGCAGAATCAAGACACTTAATAGCTATATATTATCCATGTCATAAATTATAATAGGTGAACCAAGGAGAATTTTAGTTTTTACTTTGGTGGTTATTAGGATCAAACACCTTGAGTTTTTTATACATGTAGAACCATGTCTCCAACTCTCCAGCACACCAATAGATGGGTAGGTTCCCTTCCTTGTCTTTAGAGGATTAAACCATATTAAATTCTCCATATATGATATAATGAGCATCAAGAAGAGAAACTGCCAACCATCACCATAACATAATTCATTCCACAATATCATTCGACCCATATAGATTGAACAACCCAATGATGTAGTTATAAAAATAAAAAAAGGGTCTAAATAACCCTATGAGAGGGGTATGATCCCAAAGAAATAATATTTTGAGAAATATTGGGCACTAAAGGATGATAACACATCCATGGACAAACTCATGATAAGTGGCTTGATAGAGGGCACTTGGCCAAATAATTCAAGTAGTATATTGGAGAAAGAAGTCATAGATATTTACTTATTTCATACATATAATTGTCATATGAGAATTTTTTTGGCAATATTTTTAAACCATATACTTATGTGGAGAATTATTAAGACCTCAAACATTCCATGAGTAGACTAACATTGGGAAACATCAAGATTCATATCATTCCCCTATGTATGATTTGTGAGGGATACAAACCAATTGAGAATGGGATTATGAATCGTAAGTCCTCTAATCTAAAAATTATCTAGCATGTATTCATCATCCCAAAAAGGTGAGGGACTATGATAACATTGTAGAACAGATTTGTAGTTAAGAGTTATGAGATTAACCTCAACATTTAATATTTTCACTCTAGAAGGGGGTTGTGATGAAGGAAATGGAAGAGCAAGATGTGGAGATTAAAAAATTTGGCCGCAACTTGAGGTGTGTGAGAAAAAAGTGACAAAGCCTTAGCAAGGGAAAAAGAAATAAATTTACCAAAAGAAGCCAAAGGGATAGGATCACCTTTGGGTTAGTACACAATGGATTGAGGTTTAACATTACCATGAACCAAGTTATTTTTATTATTAATGACTGTGATCCAACCATCAGAATTCCCATTGTGGAGTTTGGGCTTAGACCCACCTTTTTCTTGAGGAGGGGTGGGGAATATTAAATGGAATTATTGAATTATATGTTTTGAGGATTGGCATATGAAGTAAGTGCTTATAAAATTAATATAAACCACATGTTGTGTGAACTAGATGTTTCACATTTGAATCTCTATGGACTCTTTAAGATGTTTTTCTAGGTCAATCTCAACATAAAACCTTTTCTGAGTATTTATTTCACATAACTTTGTTTTTTTAATGGAAAATAAATCATCCAAGAGGATTAATGAGTTGATGAATGAAACCCTATAGGGGTAGAAACACTCTAGATCATTCTATCTAAAATGGGATCTTAAACTTGGCTTGTTCAAAGACCTGAATGTCTTGAGTCTAGTAAGAAAAAATAACCAGAGTGTTATGAATAAACTAGGGGCCATGACTAACAATAAATTTACATTACTTTGGGTTGGTAAAGTAAAACAATAAAAAACTTTTGTTAAGGTGTTAAAACTCTTCTAGTTTCACATCATGGCCTTTCTAATGGTTTTAAAGCCATTTTTTAAGTAGGCTATTAGGAGGGACTCTACCCACAAAATAATCAACCAAAGTGAAATATTCAAAATAAATACAATCTTTATCAAATTCATGAAAATAAATAACAACATCATGTAAATGAGTGTATGGTTAGAACCATTACCTCATGATATATCTTCGGTATAAAATTATGTGTTGTCTTAGGCACCATTAAATCTTGGTCTCCCACTATCCTTCCCTGCATCCAAAGATGTATAGTGGTGGTGGCATCCATTTAATAAAGGGTTTCCAAAAATACCCAAAGACTAAAGTGCCAACCTAGCTTAGTGAAATAAATTCATAATAAAACCAATTAAATCCTACCTAGATTAATTAGGATTGGTGGTATGACAGATGGGATAGAATACCTAAAACTCTACAAACATTCATACAATATAAAAACCCTAAAAGTATAACAATTATGGAATAAAACACTTACTTGTATACTAATGAACATTACCCATTTGATTAATTAACTAATTAATCACTAATTATATTATGTACCAAAAATTACAAATAAACAATTACAAATAGATAAATATTACCCACACCACCTCATCCTCATACTCAACTAAACTCATTTAATTCCCCTAGCCTCCTCATTTAACCATTAACCAATTTGTATACATATTAATTTGCTCATATTTTCACCATGTTAATTTCATCTCATAATCCCTTATTCATCCTAATATCATATTCTTAACTTATCTTAATATTGATTATATCTATCCATATCACATACTAACTTTATTACCCATATTATGTCAATTAAGCATTTATCATCATCATCATCATCATCTTATGACTCCATTTAATCACTAATCATGTACTCCATTATTATTGAATTTAAAATTCAATCTCACCTACCACTATCTACCTACTACTAGCTTCTCCTATAATCCTAATAACTAAAATCCATCTAATTATCCTTTATCAAAACCTAATCATCATTAAACACCTCTAGTAGATTGTAGAGTCTTATATGCTCTAGAATCCTCCACATTTATCCACACTCTCTTGAGAGTTATTCTATATTCTTATGAGTAATTTTTAATTCCTTATAAATTCCTCATCCTCTTGTATATGAGAAATCTCACTCCATGCAAATGGAAATCTTTCAATCCTATGATGCACTACTGATACACTTCAAATCCAAATCCTATGATGTCATATTTTCAATCAAATTATCCAATCCATGTCCAAATTTTGTTGATGTTTAGAGTCCAAGAAATCCAACATTATATATCAAGCATTAAATTGTCAATTTGGGGCATGCCATTTAAATTTGGAGGTAAATTGATTGTAATATTGAGGTATAACTATTTTATTTCAATTTTTATTTGCATTATTTTTATTTACCTTTCTGAATCAGGTGTTTAGAGTATATTTGAGATTGATTTTCAATAATTTGGAATATTGTTGTTGTTTTTGGCATTTGAATTTGATTTCAAGTTTATACTAACATAATGGTGACCATAATGGGAGCTCTCTTTTGATTTAGTGTTCTTGAGTTACTCTTAAGCTTTCAATACTAACTGAAAGACAAATTTGAGGCAAAGCTCCCAAAATTATGTGTTTGGACATTTATAACAAGTGTCGTGACTTTGATCTATGCAAACATGAGATTGATCACTATATATGTGACTTTTTATCTGATAGCCATGACATCATTTTAACTATTTAATCTAACTATCACAGTCTAATTGATTTTTTTATTTAGAATATCTTCCTTCCATGAAATATAGTTTTGGGATTCATTATTTTATTTTCAATATATATGATTTCATTAATATATTGCATGAATTTGTTTTTATTTGTGTTTTGTTTTTGTAAAAGCAAACTTGTGGCTACAGAACTATGACATTGGAATGCATAACCACGACATTTCTAAACTCATCCATGATTTTGATAACTATGTTTTTATGTCATTTGGAATTGATTTTTTAATATTAATGAACTCTTTAATTTATAAGTGTGGAATTTATTTCAAAAAATGTATATTTACTAACCTAAATGTGGATTTGCATTCAAAAGTGTGGATTTGCTAGCCTAAAAATAGATTTGCATTCAAAACATGGATTTGCTAACCTAAACAAAAAATTACATCCAAAATGTGGATTTGAAAACCTAAATGTATATTTACATCCAAAAAATGGATTTTCTAACCTAAATTCATATTTTTTGACTAGAGATGCGAGTTCACACTATGACTAAACAACCCATCTTCTAGAGGCCATACATTTTGATTCTGGTATCCGTTTGACCTCTCATTTATGCCAAAATCAAGGTAATTAAAAGATACATATTTAAAGATAAAATGTTTTTATAAAACTTGAGAATCCACATTTTATTAAATGAACCATTATTATTTTGAAGTGTAACATCATGAAAGTCATTTTTAGCATTATGTAGTTGTAAGATTTTTAGTTTATGATTTTCTATCTATTTTAATATCACATTTTTTATTCTAAAAAATCATTAATTTAGTTACGATATTGTCTCTATGATATTAAATTTTTTATTTAAATTTTTTATCCAACCTTGTTTTATAGCTATAGACACCAAAATTACGTCACACACATGTGTGTAACTCCTTGTCTCAAAACCCCCCTTAAGCTAATTTCCAATAATTATTATTAACCTCCCTAACCCATGATTTTACCCCTCACACATGTAATTAATTTTAAATACTTAATTACATTAATTAAAAACCCCTTATGCCACCTTACCTAGCCTTCTTATCCTAAGACTAATTCTTACCCGATGAGTCACCTCAAGACTTGGTCCCCTTATCCTAACTACCCAAGACTTATTCTCACCTCAAGATTAAATTCCTGACCAACTACATCCTTCTTAACCTCCTATTTTTACCATTTTGTAATGGGTGGCACACATGGCATGAGGAACAATATAAAATCAGCCAAAAATATTAGTTTTACCTATTCTAAGGCTGTTAACATTGGTCAACCCATGACTGACATCACTAGGATCACCAACATCATCTATATAAGCCAAACTCTAACCTAATGTTCATGTTAGTAAAAATCAAGAAATTTCATTCTTATTTGCATCTAAGCTTCCAACATTCAGATTTTGGCATCTTGGCTTACTGTTAATCTTGCATAACTCAACCCAGATCAGGAACTAAACTCTTGAGAACCAACAGCACCCACTTGTTTTCTCCGTTCAAGGCATCAATTCAAACTACCTAATAGGAGCCATCCATATAGCACTTATCATTTAATCACCACTACAGCTAAGTACATAACTTATTTAGTAGGTCTTTTAAGTAGCTACTTTTCCATCGCTTTATATCTACTATTCATTGCTTAACACATTCTTTACTAAACCTTGTGAAGGAGTTATAAATCCCTCGTACTTATTTTTCCTTCATCTAACACACCAAACCTCTAACCAAATCCACCAAAACCATACTCTCTCTCTCTCTCTCTCTCACACACACACACACACAACTCTCCCCAACCTCCCAGACCTAACTAAAACCAATTCTTAGACCTGAAAAAGCCTTCTACAAACTCCTAGGTAATTATTACCCCTATCGACCTCAGTAGCCTAGCTAACATAAATCACCTTCCCCCCCACTGACCTCAATATCATAACTAATATCAGTCACTTCCTTGCTGACCTCATAAGCATAACTGACATCAGTGATTATGGATTTCTCAACCCTTTTAAGACCTACCTAAATAACTTGCAAAATACAAACAAAGCATACCACTTACACTCTGTTACTTTCTACTGTACTCAAGTTGAGAATAATGGTAACATTATCTCTCTTTTACTCTCTCTTTGCCTATTTTTTGGTTATTTATTACTCTTTTGTCTCTCAAAAGTGGACTATCATCTCTAAGGAAGTTTGACACTTCCTAGAACAAGCATGTAGCTTGGCAACCCTCTCAAATATTTGCTAACAAACATTTTGTGGTAGTACTTTCTTAGTTTTAGGAAGTCCTCCTAAACCAAAGAGGAGTGCTCACAACATCTAGATATGGCAAACAAATAAATCTAGGTTCATTATAATCACTTATCCCTATCCTTCTTCTCTATTTTTCTTTAGACTTGAAATAGACAAATTTTAGTAAAGCTTTTCTAGCATGCCCCGTGGGACCCTAGAGTTTTCTTTGAGTTCATTTCTTGTTTTAAGCATTCATATAGGTGAATTATAGTGGAAATTTCATTTCTTGCACGTTCTCCTTCCCTTCTCCCCCAAAACAAAAAATTCAACATTTTATTTTCTATTTAAAGGCAATAAACTAAAAAAAAAAATCTTCCTTACCACTCTTCTTTTCTCTTTGCCTCTAAAAGAAATTTATCATTTCACTTAAAAATTAAAAAAAATATCTTCTTTATCTTTTTTTTATATGCACAATAAGATAGTTAATTTCATTCTCCACTCCTATTTCATCTTTGTTTTCATTTGAATCTAAACATTTCAGATTTGGTTTTAAAACTTACTACACTTCATTGTTTGCTTGCTACATATTATCTCACCTAGTTAATTACAATAATTATGAATAAATTGTATTGCACCTATGTTACACAACCAAATTACACTCACACAAACAAACATCTAAACTCCCATAAGATATGGCCCATCAAGATTTCATCACTTGGTGGATTACCTTACCCTACTTGACTATCCTACTTGGATTTCACCACCAAGGGGAGAACCCACTCCATTATCTAACAGAGTATAAACTCTAGGTAGAAGATATATTTTGGCTAAGTAGCTTAGCTTGGCTTCAAGTCTGTGAAGTACAGGGAGCAATACCCTATAACAATCCACATAACTGGTCTAACACAAATTTCCTATTAAGCACTAAAACTAACCTAAAACTAGCTCTAGATGGATTTGTAGTACCTTCGATAACAAAATTTGTATTCTCACTATCTGATTAAGGCATAAGCCAATACAAGACTAAAATTAATCTCTAGGATTTACTAGTTGTTGGTTATATGTTATTTTTCTTCTGTTCTATTGCCTTCTTTATTTTGGATTTGGTAAGGACATTTTTTTATTTATTCATAAAGTCAACACTATTTCTAATACTTAGTTTATCTAACCTATTATATCAGGTAACCTGAGTGTTCTTCCTTCTTACACAAACCCCTTGTATCCACTATTTTACCTAGTTTCTACTTATAAGTTTCTAAAACTTTAGATTTTTTATCTCCCAACACACAACAGTGACCGACATCGATTAACTATATTGACATTGGCAAATTTTAGCTTATCGACATCGGTTAATCCCACCAATGTCGACAAACTTTTACTATCGACATCGGTCAAGTGATTGACATTGATGACTGTGTAATTTTCATTTACTCAAAATAGAAAGTTAAAATAACCCACTTACTTGCACCCAATCCTAGTTTTTCCTTATTCTATCACTAATATAGAGTAGTAAGACTATTTATACTTCTTGCATGGTATTGACATGAACTCAAGCCAAAAATATTATTGATTATGCAAGATAACAACCACTTCTACCTTAACCTCTTGTTGTTGATTCTATCATGGAGCATACTTCAAATATAGAGCATACTCCTAGCCCCAACCAAATTTTCATTGTGCCTAAAGGATATCAATATTTTGATAAATTTTTAGATAGCAATATGGTAGCCCTTCAGCATTACCTTTCCATGAGTCAAACCCACAATTATTCAGGTGACCTAATCTATGTTATGCCAACCTCTCTAATAGAGACAACTTTAGTTTCAACTACCTCCATTATTTTCCCCATGGTTATTTAAACCACTACTTTGACAAGTAACCCAACCATAAACAATGTCCAAAGTTTAACATCACCAACTTCCCAATCTCACCTAAACCTTGGCATGACTTGCCTATTTTCAAAACCATAAGTAGTTTAGTCAAGTCTTACCCCATTATATAATTTGGTGGTACCTATTCCATCTACTCTTGTGCCTATACTTACTTGAGTTAGGACTCACCCTTCATCTAGTCTAACCATGCCAACAACCCAACCCATAAGAACAACATCCAACCAAAACATAGTCTCTAACCCAATGGGACAATCCCCTTTTCAAACCACACCTTAGCCTATGACTCATTATCCTTATGTTTCCCCAACACAACCTCAACAAGCTATGTCATATGATCCCTTTGCTTCCTATTAAGTTACCTATAACTTAGGAGGTATCCCCCAAACTAATCCCCCTCCAGACCTCATTAAGATGTTGATGGACAAGATGTCTAATCTAGAGACTTCTATTTCTAGTTCAAATAATGTATTATCTTATGATCATATATGCAATGAACCCTTCCATCCTTTTATGCCTATTCACCCTTATCTAAGCCAATGGGAACTCCCTATATTTACTCATTTCCAAAATAAATAGGACCCACAATAGCATTTATGAGCATTTAAACATATTTTTTATTTAATACGACATGATGATGCATTACTACTTCACACTTTCCCTATGTCTCTTTTAGGTGTTACCTTAGATTGGTATATTTCTATAACTCAGCACTCCCTTTTCTCATTTACCCAACTCATAAAAATATTCCTAGACCATTTCTCTATTAACATTTCTAAAAAGGTTTCTGTTACAGACCTTTATTCTATCAGACAATTTGATGATGAGTCTATCATATATATTTTTGCTCACTAAAGAGGCTTGATTAATCATCTCTCCTTCTCCTTACCCCAACTTAGGCTTATTGATTTCTTCTCAAGGGCATGTGCTAAGCACATCTCATCCACACTCTGGGTAAAAACTTTCTACGCATTTGATGAGGCCTTTACAATGGCACAAAAATTTGAGATTCAGAATATAGATTAAGGTAGAGTCATGTTACACAGTAAGAACCCTAAAAAAGATTCCAAATCTAATGACTCCTCTTCTTTTAAGACTTATCGTTATAACCAAAAATCTAAAGGCTCTACCAATGTAGTGGTCATTGAAAAAGATTCTTCCATAACCACAAACCAATCTAATTCCTCAACTTCCCAAAATCCAACCAAGAAATTCCAACAATGGTATGAACAAAGGCAATACACTCCCATTAGGGAGTCATATACATCCATTTTGGAAAAATTATTACAACAAGGTTTCATAACCCTTCCTCAAATCAAACCTCTTATACAATTCAACCCCTCCCATCCTATTCCAACTTGGTACAAGGAAGATGAGTTTTGTGGCTACCATCAAGTTAAAGGCCAAAATTTTAATAACTGTAAGACACTTAAGAACATTGTTCAAGACATGCTTGATAGGGGTTATCTTGTCTTGGATAATCCTATTGCACCCACTAATTAGAATATGGATGTGTTCAAATAGCATTTTCCTAACCATTCACCCAATCAAAATATTATTCAGACCATAACTAACTTAGGTGATCATAATATCCATATGGTTAATATGGTACTTCCTTTACCTCTAGTTTAACCTCCCCCTCAACAAGAGGCATCCATTTTATCGACTCTTCCTCCATAGTCAGTGGCATTTATTTTGCCTATTCTTCCTCCTTAGGTAGAAGATCATATTTCACCCATTCCACTCCCACATGAGGAATAGTCTCCTTTACCACTTCTTTTGCCACCAAAGGAGCCTATATTACCAATTCTTTTTACACCAATATTACCTATCCTCTTACCACTTGAAGACCATGCCTTACATGTTCTGAAACCACATGTTGAGGGGAACATAATTCCTATGTTATACCCTCTTAAATAACCCTATTCACCTACCTCTCTTCCACCAATAAAGAGTACCCCCTTGAGGAATCCTCTTTACCTACATTTCTTCCACCCATGGAAGACCATGCCTCTTCTCCTATCTTTGTCGAAGAAGACCCTATTACAGTTCTTTCTCATCTTTGGCCCAAAGTAGTAAAAACCAATAATTTCCCTCTTTCTCAAACACCTCAACCTTCTAAAGATGTAACCATAAATCCTACATCAACTTCATCTAAACCCTTCTCATGGTTGGTGAAAAGTCTAGAATTTCTTGACTCCATGAAGCTAGATCATGCGGTATTTTGGGATAAGCTTAAAACTCCTTAACCAACACAATAAGTGTCGACCTTTATCACCAACCCTCTCACTACCCTTTACCCCAAGGTCCTTGACAAAGTAAGAGCTTCTTCACTAAAATCACCAGAAGCTCATCCATCTATGTCAGAACCCTCACCCTCATAGACATCTACCACATTAAAGTAGATTAGGCCTTTAGGTGTACACCTTGTCTCTAATCTAATTAATCCATAGGTGAAATTAGATTTGACTCCTCAACCATAAGTTAGATTTTAATAGCCTAAAATACAAAAAAATGTTAAGCTCCCTAGATCTTGTCAATCCTTCCCTTTTTAACCCTCAACTTTACCATCAATTTTGGGACCACACCCCTCTACTTTAGTTGGAGTATCGCTGACCCAAGCAAAATAAAAGGTTAAGTTACCTTCACTACTACCTTTGCAACCTGGTAGGCCTTTCACATTTGACAACATGATACCTAACATTGAGAAAGTGTCAAAAAAACATGTAACTCCACTGCCACTAAACAAGGCACCACATAAATTCACCCCTGCAACTCCTAAACAAAAGAAGGTGTCCACTTATACTAGCATAACAAGTGCAATCCCACTTACAAGCTCTTACATTAGTTATTACAATCTTTTGTAATAACTCTTCCTCCCGATAAGCCTTATAGTCCTCTCAGAATGAAACCATCTTCATTTAATGATACATAAGTGTGTTTATATTATCGTTCACCTAGACATGATACTGAGAGTTGTAAATCTCTCACAATAGTCATTTGACAACACTTTGATGTCAACCCTCTCTTTGATGATACTCATGTTAACCTTCCTATTATTCCACCTTGAGCATCCATAATGCCTCCTACTATTCCACCTCAATTCAAACCCAAAGATGTTGTCATACTCCCTTTGCTACCTCCTTCACCTATAGTTTAGATTAACATAGTTAATGTGGCCACACAATCATGAAACCAAAAATATAATGGTAAGGAAAAAACCACTGCTCCTTGGTCCCATCCCTTTTCCAAAGACACTCCTCTGAATCCCAAGATTTCCATCTTAGGGGTCCTAAAACCAATATCTTCATATGTTATTCAAAGCTCAATGGTGAAAAAGATTCACCAAACTCCTATGAAAATTTCCTTATATGATTTAATCCAAAACTCATCCCAACACCATCAAGATTTGATTAGTTCCTTTCAAGTGGTTGAGGTACAACTAGATGATCCCCAACCTCTTATCACTTTGGTCAGCTCTCTTAATTCCATCTCCTTGATTTCCTACATTAATTTAGAAATTCTGCTTCAACACCCTGAGGATTAGGATTCTACCCTTTTTATTACCACATTTATTGATAAAACTCATGTCAAAAGAGTCATGATTGATGGGGGACCTAGTATTAATATTATTTCCACCCATGCCTACAAACAACTATCTCTTCCTGACAATTTCATGTCTCAAACCAACATGGTACTCCATTCCTTTAACAATACCATAGTTACTATGATGGGAACTATTATATTACATATCCATGTATGTCCCCATACAATTCCTAAGATATTATATGTTGTATAAGGATATTTATAATATAAAATACTACTTTGGAAACCTTGGATACGTGTTATGGCATGTGTACCCTCAAATTTGCATAGTTGTGTCAAGTATGAGCACGATGGACAAGTATATGTTATACGTACTAACCCACCTCTATTTAAAACATACAACATGACTTATAATATCAATGATATTATCATTCCATTGAAGACATCATCTTCCCCACATGATACTTTTAAATGTTCCACAAGCTCCACTCCCTTGATTACATAGATACTAGAAACACAAATTCCTGACAAGGATCCCATGGAGGAAACTTTTCAATTCTTATCACTCAATGAATATCATTTATTGACACTTGACATGTTCTATACTCCACAATAGTATTAAAAGCTTAGCATGTACCCAAATTATGATCCCTGCATCAGGATGGTCATTCCTTATTGGCCCCCTAACCTTTAAACTAATTTCACATATGGGGGAATTGATCAGGCTTCCACTATTGGTAATCCATCTTCTTCATCACAACCATTTACCTGTGACTTCTCTTTCTTGACCAACCCTATATTTTCACACACCTATCTCTATAGGTGTGCTTGGAAAGGATTTGGTTTAGGTTGTTATGATTAGGGTGTCCATATGCCTATTGAATATCCTACTAGTACAACCATTGAAAATGCCAAAAAGAGGCATGGAGTGCGTTATGACAAACCAACTAAACTCACCAAAACTTCCCATGTACCAATTATTGAAGAGCCAGCCTCTCCTTCCCCACCTTCTTCTCCACCATCACATTCCGAATCAAAGGTATCTTACCTCCTAATTTTTTTTCAATAAATGACATCCATTTGGGGCCTCTCACCTATCACCAGGGTAAGGAAATAAGGTCCCTTCCTCTCATTCATCCTAAAATAATTGATGAAGACTCTCCCACTATTAACACTATCCAATGTAGAGAGGATGACATTATTCTCACATACATGGGTGTGGATGATTCTTATATCTAATTATCACTCCCATTTGAAACACAAGCTATGTTAAATGAATCAACTATTGACATCAATCTACCCTCTCACAATAACCCCCATGTCTTCAAGATTGGCCAATCTTTGGATTCCTCTGAGGAAGTTGATTATGCCACATATCTTAATAACAATAAAAAATCCTTTACTTGGTCTTATAATGACATGCTTATATTGATCCCTCCATTGTCACCCATAACATTGTCACCAATCAAGGTGTTAAACCTTTAAAGTAAAAGCTTCACAAGATATATCCTCATATTACTCTTCATGTCAAAGAAGATCTCTAATGCCTCCTTTCTGTTAACTTTATCCAACCCATTGAATACCCATAATGGATTTCTAATATTTTTCTTGTCACAAAATCAACTGGGGGCAATCCACATTTACACTAACTATCATGACTTAAACCTCACTTGTCTAAAAGATGAGTTCCCATTGCCAAGTATCAACCAACTTGTTGATCTAATAGTCAATCATAATATTCTATCACTTATGGATAGGTTCTCTAAATATAATCAAATCCTAGTTTCTTCTGAGGATCAACACAAGACAACCTTCATTACCCCATGGGGGACTTTCTATTATTGGGTCATACCTTTTGGTCAAAGAACGCTGATACCACCTATCAACACACTATCACTTACATCTTCCATGATCTCCTACACAAAATTATGGAAGATTACATGGATGAATTATTCATCAAGCCTAAACTACACCAAGATCACTTAACAATTTTCAAAATCATATTTTCTCATCTCCTCCAATATAACGTTTGATTAAACCCAAAGAAATGTGTCTTTGGTGTTCTTTGTAATAAGTTCTTAGGTTTTATCATTTCTCTCCATGGTATTAAGTTGATCCTACTAAGGTTAGAACAATACTAGAGATGCCTCCACCTACTAATATCAAATAACTCCATAACCTACAAGGAAAACATTAGTCAATCCATAACTTCATCTCTTAGTTATCTATTCACTGCCAACCCTTTCACCATATCCTCAAAAAATATGTCTCCTTCTATTGGAATACAGATTACCAGGAAGCTTTTGATGCACTCAAACAATATCTGTTTTCCCCATTGGCTCTTATTCCACCTAAGGAAAACCAACCTTTTTACCTTTACATCTCTACCATAGACCAATCTCTGGGTGCTATGATTGTACATCAAGATGATCAACATTGAGAATAGGTGGTTTACTACATAAGCCACACACTTATTGATTATGAGATAAAATATACCCATACTAAAAAACTTTGCCTCATATTGGTCTTTTTAGCCTCTAAGCTCTTCTATTATCTCCTAAATCAAAAAACCTATGTGGTCACCCATACTGATCCCCTTAAATACAAGCATTCTAATCTATAACACAACCAACAAGTATCTCGGTGGCTCATGCTCCTTGATGAATTTGACTTAGATTTTATTCAACAAAAATTTATCAAAGGGAAAACAATCACTGAGCAGTTAGTTGTTGCACCTTTACCTGAAAACCAACCTTTGAACCTTGAATTCCTTGATTAATCCATCATAACACTCTCCATCGATGACATACCCTATAAAATGATGATGTTCTTTGACAGGTCTAAGTGTCAACACAGTGGGGGTGTAGGGGTCATTCTTATTACTCTAAATGGTGAGCCTATGCCTTTTTCATTTAAACTATATTTTGAATGTACTAACAATATGGTTGAATGTGAGGCTTTGATCTTAGGGATTCAAACATCTCTCTTCTTGGGTATTGAATTCATAACCATTTTTGGTGATTCTCAGCTAGTGGTTAATAAGGTTAATAATTCCTACCTATGTAAAAATTAAATTATGTAGTGGTATAGATATCATGTAGATACACTCTTGGAATCATTTGGCTCTTATCTCTTAAAAATTGTTCCTTGATCTACAAATAAGTTTGTTAACACAATGGCTTCACTTGCTTCACACATACCCTCTTCATCCTCTTTCTTGAAAATATATGTCATTGTGCATCGCTTAATATTACCCTCCTATGTATCAACTAACATCATCTTTATTATAAATGTATCATCCAACCCACATGACTTATGGTACAAACAAATCATAAATAATATTTCCTTCTCTATTACCCCTTCTAATCTCTTTGATAATGGGAAATGTGCCTTCATAAAACATGTTGGTCATTACACTATGCTAAGGGGACTCCTCTATAAGTGAGGTTTTGATGGTTTCCTTCTTAGATGACTCACTAGTATTGAGAATCCCTTCACTATTAAGGAGGTCCATGATGGGATTTATGGTGGAAATTTTAATGGTCATGTAGTTAACAAGTGTAACCTTTGACTCAACTTTATTGGCCAACACTCCACCAAGACTGTGTTGAGTACATTTGGTGTTGCATCAAATGTCAATAACATGCTAACCTCCTTCACATTATGATTCATGCATTACAAGTCACTAAAGTATTTTGTCCCTTTCTCCCAATGGGGATTGGATTTGATTAGGGAGATTAACCTTCATTCATCCCTCCACCATCATTCTATCATTACTTCCATTAAATACTTCACCAAGTGGGTTGAGGCCATTCCTCTCATCTCCACTAAGGCTAACAAAATTGTTGACTTCATCAACCATCACATCATCTATCATTTTGGGGTTCTACATAAAATTATAATAGATAGTGGAAAACCTTTTAAAAATAAGACTATTCAAAGTCTTTGTGATACATTTGGATTCAAATTAATCTTCTCATCACCATACTATCCATAAGCAAATAGACAGGTAGAAGCTTCTAATAAAACATTGACCTAAATTCTCATGAAGGTAGTCAAAGATACATGCAAGGATTGGCACATGCACATTCCTTTTAATTTATGGGCTTATTACACTAGCATTCAAACCTCTATGGGTGCTACACATTTTTCCTTGGTATATGGGATGAAGGTTATTTTTCATCTTGAGGTTCAGATTCCTTCTCTTTGTATTTATTTAAAAGACATACTTACTAATGATGACTTTCACCAAGAATGTTTGGCTCAACTATAATTTCTTGATGAGTGCCATCTCGTATCCCTCAACCACCTCCAAATGTATCAAGAGAATATCAAATGTGATTATAACAAAAACCTTAAAGAGTGAGATTTCAATATTGGAGATCTTGTCTTAAAATAAAATCAACATGTGACAAACATGGAGAAAAACAAACAGGTTAAGTTTTCTCCTAATTGGATTGGACCCTATATCATAACTCACAAGTATGGCTTAGGAAATTATCACTTGTCTTCTCTTAAAGGAAGGCTAGAACCCAAGCCTTTAAATGCCTTACACCTCTGACCATTATTTTATTAACCAAGCATTACTTCACCTTGTGTTTAACTTGAGCTCGTCCCTTGAGAAACCTTATTACATTCATCTCCATTCCTTTTCACCCTTACTCCTACACACTTAGTTAACTTATAAAGTGCTATGGTTTTTCCCTCAAAGTGGAAAAATTATAAGCCTCAATAGTCTTATCCATGACTAAAAGAAAAAAAATGGGATATGTGACTAGGTAGAAACTCTCAGGTCATGATTCTCAATGTAGATTACTCCCTTGAAGGATAGCTATGTGACTTCTCTTTGCTACTGTCAATAGATTGCTCCCTTAAAGGATATCTATTTAAAATTAAAAATTAATACTTAGACCACTCCCTTGAAGGATGGCTAGGCCAAATATTTGTTCCTAAAGGTAAATAAAAATAAAAAGCTTCTCATATTGATCAACTTCATACGACCTTAACACATCCAAAAATTGTATTGTAGGCTTCCCGCATTGATCAACTTACATAAAAAAAAGCTTTAAGTCATGAACTTTCCTATAGTAGTTCTCGAGTCACCCACATCAAGGGCATATCATCCCCACTTTGAAGGTTATGCTACCCAACCATTTTTCCTCATTTTACCTTTTTTCACTCATACTATTTCAAGGGACTTTGAACTCACTTACCATAAGGTGAACACGATGGTTCACTAACAAACACAATGATCCAATGATGTAAGGTATGAAAAAGGATCATTTTCCTAAGCCTATTTATGTTCTAATTATGGTCTTTATCAGTGTATGATCATTTCACCTCTTTGTTTTCCCATCCAAATCAAATGTCGATCTCTCGATTGAGATGATAAATGTCATACCAACACTATCAAGCCTACTCCCTTTATTTTAATCATATACCATCACAAATATGGAAAAACCTTGAAATAAAATAACATAACCAACCTATTCATTTTAAAACATACACCATGATAAATATGCAAAAATACTAGGATGAAGCTAACAAACCAACTATGCATATACCATCACATATATGGGAAATTCTAGTCTAATTCAACTAACATGATCAACATTAAAATCAAAATTAACATAAAATTTATATAATTATCTACATCAATATCATCAATATACATCTCATATATATATATATATATATATAATGAGATGTACACACACACACACACACACACTTAACATACATGCCCATCAAAATATCATCTCTCTCTCAAAATATAAATTTCTCATCTTTAGCTTGTAGGCCAATATGTATATAATATATATAACAAAAATGCACTATGGCACTCAAAGTCCTCAAGGCTCTCCATGTGTTCATGAAGAAGTAGTGGCATCACCACTCTCCACTGATCTAGATCTACATGAGCTAGAATTTGTGGCATGTGTCACTAATATCTCTTGCTCTTTAAACTTGGAATACCTCTAAATCTATGGGAACTCCCTAATGGCCCTCTCGTAATAGGTAATCTCATCAAGGGTAGAAGTATATCTCACCAGAGATACAGTCTATGGAGGTCCCATAACACCTACTGATGACCTAGCCTGTACTGGTCCCTATAGAGGAGGAGGAGTATCCTGACTTATTACTCTCAAATTATCCCTATCTATTTTTAGTATAGTAACCTAACCCTATAACACCTTGACCTAGCCCTAAAGTGCCTTGACCTAGCTTTGTAGTGCCCCAATATGGCCCTACAATGTTACCAACTATCCCTATAAGTCTAATAGCTATGCATGTGTTATATCCCATGCATGTATGTTTGCATCTCTCTATCTCTCACCAACCCCTATAAATCTAGTGGTGGCCTCTTGACCTCCACCATAGGATATAAACCTATCCACCAAGCCATATATGCCTCTATACATCCTAGATCTACTAAACCTGGCCTTGCTAGCATCTCCTCAATATATGGCCCATCTATCTCCTTGGTAAATGGTAGGGGTGCCTATATATCATCCCTCTTATATCAAGGGAAGGTAGGTGGTACATCTTTTAGTAGGCTGAATTACCTCCTAACCTATGCCATAGGTACCAGCTTGCTAGCTCATCTCTCCCTAACCCATAATGAGCTCTATAATCCAACCAACTACTCTACCTATCCTCTAAAGGAAGGGTATGTCATGTAACATCTCCAAAAAATATTTTTAGGGATCAATCCTTCCATCATGCACCTATAATAGGCAATGTCATGTATAACACCATAAATTTGAGTCTATGCCATACCCTCTCTCCACCATCTAAAACCAACCCTAAACTGGGTAGAATCATGGTAGGTAGCCCCAATGGTTGTGTCACTATGATATGCTCATATGCCCAATAGTGGAGTAAATGGCCAATACATAAATTGTATCACCATCATAGTCTCAAACCCCATAGCTCTCTATATCACTGAGCCAAAAATACTAGCCCCCATGTAAAAATAGTTCACTTCTCAACAATCTGTGCTAGAACACCTATCATTGCAATCATATATATCCCACCATCTACATTTGGTAATGTATACATGGTGATCCCTATCATCATCAAGATGTTCATTTGATGTTGCTCCTCATCAGCACTATACAGTGGCTCATAGGTAAAACTCACTGAATGATAGGTATCCTCACTAACATGCTCACCAAATAATGCCACCATGTGCATATCATGCTCCTCCCTTGAGCATTTGAAAATCTCCTCACCCTGGAGTGGCAACCATAATATCTTGTATACATCCTCTTGGGTCACTGTTAACTCTCTAATTAACAAATGGAAGGTGTTGGTGGTGTGATCCCACCTCTCAATCATTGTTATCATCAGGATCACATCTTGGGTGACTCTACAATATCATCACACTCCTCCTAACCCTACGACTACCATGTGCTCCCACTTGTCTAGGGTGACATCCCTCCTTATACACATCAACAACTTTGGTAGATGATCCTATAGTATTAGCTCCATCCTAGCCTGCATCCATACACACACAACTCAAGTCACATACTTTTTAATATAACTTACCACCACTTTTTTCCCTTCTTTTTGGGAGAACTACATAGGTCTGAGGCCCTCCATCAGGTTATGTATGTAGCACTCAATCAACATAGGGTCTTCTAAGGTTATCTCAACCATATACCCACCCAACTATCTAACCTACTCTCCCCTCTCTACCCTAGGATTCATTGCCTCTCTCTCTCCACCCTAGGCCCAACTGCCTATCACAAATCTAGGCCACACAACTTATATGCCTAACCCTCGACCCTATATCCTATCTTTTAAGCCCTAGGTCTTCTGACCTATCTCAACCTCTCTTTTTTAACACACTTTTAACCTTTCTTTAGATCTTTTTCCTTAGGTTCTGGGAGAACTGCATTTGCCTAAGGCCCTCCACTAGGATATATAGGCAGTACTCAATTGACAAGGGGTCTTTTGAGGCTAGCTTATCCATTAGGTTAGTTGATTGCTTCAATTAGGGATCAAAATTTACCTTTTCTCCTATTTTTAGGTCCTTCATAGTCACTGACATTGATCTTGTCTACTGACATCAGTGCCTATGGTCAGCTAACATTAGTAGAAACATGTTAACATCAGTGCCATGTCGACCGATTTTGGTGGACCCCATTGATGTCGGTGATTGGTTCAGCCCTAGGGCCAAATGACCCATCCCCTAAAATTGAAATTTCCACCTAAAATTTACCCCAAATCTCTCTCAACTTGCCCTAACCCTTCCCCACCCCATTTCTTACCCCTCTACTAACCTTTTCTTTCCCCCCAACTCTAAAAGTAACCTACCAAAACAAATTAACCAACTCACATTCAAAACCAAATCATAAAGACTCTTACCTCATCTCTTCATCTCCTTCATGTTGGCACAACTAGCTCTTATGGTGGTGCACCTCCTATTGGGTCCCCTCCTCTTTCTACCATCTCAATCATAGTTAGAGCTCTATTTTTCTCTAATAAAATATTGTAAATGAGTTTGGTGGGCCACCAAACCCCCTTTTGTCAAGTTTGGTCACCCATCGACATCAACATACTTGACCTAATCTACCAACATCAGTACTTAAGCCTACAAATATTGGCAACTTTGCCCTATGTTACTATTGTCAACAATATTAAATACCAACATTAGTGATGTCACCAATATTGAAACTATTTAATTAATGTTTCCACTAATACCCCCAAATTTTTTATACTCTACCCATAATCTGGGGCAATTTGAAAATCACGTATATCTTTATAACCACACAAACTAACTTGGAGATCACATATATCTCCCCAACCATGATAACCACCCTTGGAGATCACTTAAATCTCCACCCATGATGAATTTTCTTAGATATCATGAATATCTTCTTTCTCATTGACTCTTTTACACCAACCTTACATTGGTTGTCTTGACTGCTTATGATATTTCGCTATAGTTGGTTATTATACACATGCATGTATATTAGGTGTTTGTTATGCCCCTAACCTATCACATGTATTAGAATAGGAATAAATTAATTATGGATTACTTATCCCTCTTTGATGCTATATCACATTTCTCTATGCATTCATTTGGTTAGTAGGTTGGCCTATGGAGTAACCATGGCCTAGTAAGACTATATATAGGAGGTAGTGGATAATTATTTATCATAATATTATGAATTATGCTCTTACTAAAACTTGTGGGGGTTTCCCCCTCGAAGTGGCTTGTCTATTATCATATATTTTGATATATTTCAATCATATTTGGATCTATTTCTATTATTCTACTTTATTGGTGAAGTAATTTCATTACAAGTGGTATCAGAGCTGCGATTTGGGCAATCTTGTGGGTGAAACCCTAATGTTTTAAATTTGGATATATATAAAAAATGGTTGAAAATTTCTTTTTAATGTTTTTACTTGAGGTGATAAATAATTAACTTAAGCTTCCATTAAAATTTTAGCTCATTTGGATCTGTTTTACAAAAGTTATTACCATTTTAGGGTTTTTCATGAAATTGCTATATAGTGCGCAGTTCAAAGATTATTTTTGATTTATTTACATTTTTTTAAATATTATAGAAACTTGGATAGGTTATGTTCTTTGTATTTTTTTATTTGATGCTGACATTAGTCCAAAATTTCTTGGTGAAAGTTGGTTCAAAAGTGCCAATCAGGGTCGACATTTTAAAGCCCTTTTATGGTAGGTCCACAAACTCGTGGCTGAAGAAAGGGTGTTAAAAATCTAGGTAAAACTCCTAATAAGGAATAGATGGATTCATAAGGGGGATGTACTAGATCGTTTGTACCAAGGTTCTCTGACTTAGATCACAAAGTGAGCCAACTTGACAATAGTGTGTAAGACATTGAAAGTGAGGTGCAAGGCATACAATCTAAAATGAAATCCATACAAAATAGTTTGGTATATATCATGAAATATTTGAAAAATAATTATTCAAATCATCCAGATATCACTATTACACAACCCCATCAGGGTGGTTCTCCCAACCAGTTTACTTCAAACCCAGCCACATTGCCACAGAGGAACCTATTACCAAAGGTGGATATGCACAAATTTGATGGAAAAGATACACTTAATTGGATTAACCAAACAGAGAATTTTTTCAATTTGCATCAGATCCCAAGTGGATAAAAGGTTACCATGGCATCCTTGTATCTTAAACCTGATCAATTCATTTGGTATCAATGGTTGTGTGCTCAAAAAAAAAAAGATGACTCTTAGTGTCACCTAGTCAGTTTTTATAGAGGAGTTACAATTACACTATGGCAATAGTGTGACAGAGAATTACTTTAGCCAACTAGTAAAATTGTGATAGACTAACTCTATCAAGGATTATATTCATCATTTTTAGAACCTATCCTTATGTGTGGAGACAATTTCTGAGGATAACTTGATGTAGACACCGAAATCGTGTCGACTCCCCTGGTCATTCCCCATTTTATTCTTCTTCGCCTATTTAACCCTTGTCGATCACTTGTTCCACCAACCTTGACCCTGGCAGCATGTAAAAATGAGCACAGAGCTAAAGCTAGACTCTATCCCCATTGTGCATCTGCCGACGACGGTCTTTTCCCGGTCGATGTCACCGACGTCGGTCACTTATCGACCGACGTCGGCAATCCTGCCGATGTCGGTCACCTTACCATTATCCATTATCAGTTGTCATTCGGTTTCTCGAACGGTTATCGAACCGTCTCTCGAACCGTCCCTAGCCTTCATCAACGTCCGCCAATCAATCCCGAAGGCTATTCAACCATTTTTCGAATCAACCTGATCAATCAATCAATCGACCTCCGAATTCTGACATCCACAGACTCTGGCAATCAACACTCTCACGATCAACCAACTCCGGCATCAACCAATCTGCATTCACTTCAATTCGGCACTGCACAGACAACTTCAACTATGGCTTTCATCACGTCTTCTGACAGGTAAGTATTTACTCTGTTTGTTTTATTTCTTCTTGGTTATTATTTGTTCATTATTTCTGTCATCCCGAATCTTCAAACCACAGACCCAAGTTCTGCATCTCTCCTTTACATCCCTGCCCACTATTCGAATCCATAACTCTATCCAGACTCGACTAAAACCCCCAGACTCTGTCCAAACCCAACCTTACCTTGCCCAGACCTTGTCCTGACCTTATCTCGATTCTATCAGACCCTGTCCCGACCCTGTCAAGACCCTGTTCTGACTCTCCCAGACCTTCTGTAACTCGTCCAGACCCTGCCCCGACCGACGCCGGTCACTACCCCGACCGATGCCGGCAGTTTGACCGACACCGGCACCTTCCCTGACCGATGCCGGCACCACAGAGACCGACGCCGGTGACTGTGCAGAACAGTGCTGCATATCAGGTACGCATTTTTGTTTTCTGTCATTTATTTTTGTCATTTTATCTTTTATTATCTACTTTCGTCCAATATTCTACTTTTTTATCAATGGATTGATATCCTTCTAGGAAGTCTTCAAACTTCCAAGATCGGGCGTTCGCCTGACAGCCCACCTTATCCTTTGACTAACGTTTTTTCGTGTTTTAGCCTTTTCTTCGCAGGTGTCATTCCTCCATAGCCAAAGAGGAGAATCTTCAAATGTCTGATTTTGGTGCGCACGACTTTATCAGGTATCTTCTAGCCTTGACCATTTCTTTTAGTTTCTTATTTCTTCTTTGAATGTAGAAAGCAATTTTGCATAGAAACATTCTGGCACGCCCGGTGGGACCATTTTGCCAGAATGTTTCTATGCAAAATTGCTTTCTACATTCAAAGAAGAAATAAGAAACTAAAAGAAATGGTCAAGGCTAGAAGATACCTGATAAAGTCGTGCGCACCAAAATCAGACGTTGGAAGATTCTCCTCTTTGGCTGTGGAGGAATGACACCTGTGAAGAAAAGGCTAAAACACGGAAAAACGTTAGTCAAAGGATAAGGTGGGCTGTCAGGCGAACGCCCGATCCCAGAAGTTTGAAGACTTCCTAGAAGGATATCAACCCACTGATAAAAAAGTAGAATATTGGACGAAAGTAGATAATAAAAGATAAAATGACAGAAATAAATGATAGAAAATAAAAATGCGTACCTGATATGTAGCACTGTTCTACACAGTCGCCGGCATCGATCTCTGTGGTGTCGGCGTCGGTCAGGGAAGGAGCCGGCGTCGGTCAAACTGCCGGCGTCGGTCGGGGGTAGTGACCGGCATCGATCGGGGCAGGGTCTGGATGAGTTGAAGAAGGTCTGGGAGAGTCAGAACAGGGTCTTGACAGGGTCGGGACAGGGTCTGATAGAATCGAGATAAGGTCAGGATAGGGTCTGGGCAAGGTAAGGTCGGGTTTGGACAGAGTCTGGGGGTTTTAGTCGAGTCTGGACAGAGTTATGGATTCGGATAGTGGGCAGGGATGTAAAGGAGAGATGCAAAAATTGGGTCTATGGTTTGAAGATTTAGGATGACAGAAATAATGAACAAATAATAACCAAGAAGAAATAAAACAAACAGAGTAAATACTTACCTGTCAAAAGACGTGATGAAAGCCATAGTTGAAGTTGTCTGTGCAGTGCCGGATTGAAGCGAATGCAGATTGGTTGATGCCAGAGTTGGTTGATCGCGAGAGTGTTGATTGCCAGAGTCTGTGAATGTCAGAATTCAGAGGTTGATTGATTGATTGATCGGTTGATTTAAAAAATGGTTGAATAGCCTTCGGGATTGATCGGTGGATGCTGATGAAGGCCAAGGACGGTTCGAGAGACGGTTTGATAACTGTTCGGGAAACTGAATGACAACTGATAACGGATAACGATAAGGTGACCGACGTCGGTAGGATTGCCGACATCGGCCGATAAGTGATCGACGTCGACGACATCGGCCGAGAAAAGACCGTCGTCGGTAGATGCACAATGGGGATAGAGTCTAGCTTTAGCTCTGTGCTCATTTATACATGCTGCCAGGGTCAAGGTTGGTGGAACAAGTGATCGACAAGGGTTAATAGGCGAAGAAGAATAAAATGAGGAATGACCAGGGGAGTCGACACGATTTTGGTGTCTACATTTGCCCCTTTTTGTCTTGTTGGTTATTCTAGATGAACTGCAAGACAAAAATAGGAGTGATTGCCCCAGGTGAGGGATAAGGTTGATTTCATCTTGTTGGTTGTTCGAATGAACTGCAAGACAAAAATAGGAAGTGAATGCCCCGAGTAAGGATAAGGTATTCCCCCTCAAAGTAGGAGGCGAGGGAAGGGAACCAGAAATCAGGTGCTGATTTGACAAAGAGTGGATGAAAAAGGGGTGAGGGTGAACGCTACAAAGGTCGTGATTGCACGCATACCACTACACGAGATGGTCAGGCCAAAGTGTCACAGGTCAAGGGTCGAGGAGTGCCAAAATCAAAGTAATCGGGCCCCAACATTTAGGCGTCTGCTGATTGGGCCACTCAATCTAAGCTGAAGCTCCAAATGGTTGTCGTGTTCCAGGTATCCCAGGCTCAGGAAGCGCTCCTAGAATCATGAAAAAGTCACAAGTAGTGTGGATCAACCGGCTTGCGATCTTATACTTGTGAGGGTCCAAAAAGGTCTGCGCACAATTCTGCTAACCAGTCATGAGGTAGCATACATGCAAAAACAACCAAGGCAACAGTGTCTTGGAAGTGGTCGAGGTCGAAGGAGATAGGCATGATCTCCAATGGTTAGTGTTCGAGGGGAGGAATGGATGAAAAGATGTGGCCGAGCTAACCCCAGAAGACTGCATGTCATCTGAGTGCTGCCTACATAGCCCTGGTGAGAGGGCCTCAGGCCAATGTAGTTCTCCCTAGAAGGGAGGGAGGGTCAAAGGGATAAAATGGGTCGTGGTCAAGGGCAAGGTTATGGTTAAAAGAAGGAAATAAGGTTTGTCCATCAGAGAGATGAACAAACGAGAATGGTCGAGCGAACCCCAGAAGACGGTCGTGTCATCTGAGTGCTACCTACATAGCCCCGGTGGAAGGGCCTCAGACCAATGTAGTTCAGACAAAGGGTCCGAGTGGTAGACAGGTGGTTAAAATGGTTGATAGATTGGTCTTGGTTATGATGAAATGATGAGGAAAAAAGATGTTGCAGCCTTTTCCAAATGGTGTATTCTGCAACATTGGTTGAGGGGTTTTTCATCCCTAACAATATTCCATATTCATGATGGATGTATGCTAAAAATGAATTGAGGTTTATTTATGCTGCAGCAAGTATTGGTTTATGCTGAACATAAATTGTGGCGGGTCGATAGTTTCCATGTGTATTGGCGTCCATAGAAACTAGGATGAATAGGCTATGGGAGTGGTCTAAAAAGAGAGTTGAGTTGAGTCGATTAACAGGTGATGAAGGTGAATGTGACCAAAGTGTAGAAGAAGTGAAAAGCATATTGTTCTTTCATTGACAAGGAATAAAAAGATAGCATAGATAGGGGTTATGAGAACCAAGAGCCCCATTCATGCGTGACGTCGTTGACCATAGTTATGTTAGAGCGGTAATCGAATCACTTAGACATTAAAGTGAGCTCGAAGTCCCTTGAACAGGTGATAGGAGGAGGAAAGAGGGTAACCCATTTTAAGAGCAGAGATAACTTTGCCCCTTTTTATAGGAGACCCTGAGATAATTATAAGTCAAGTCCATGACTCTTTTTTTTTTTTTTTTTCTTTTTTTTTTTGGCGCAGACTGATCAATGCGGGAAGCCTGCATAGAGATGTCATTTGCTTGGTGGTCAGTTGTGAAGCTGATCAATGCGGGAAGCTTCTAAAATAGTGTTGTTTATTGCCAGATTATTCATAGCCATCCTTCAAGGGAGTGGTCTAGATTTTTGTGTAATATAAAGGCTTTTGAATAGCTGTCCTTCGAGGGAGCAGTCTATTAATAACAGCAATGATAGTACAGCTATCCTTCGAGGGAGCAGTCTACTTTTTTTGATTTGATATTGATATAGTGACCATGGATATTGTGACATCGTGATTTGTTTTTATAGAAATGTGAGTCATGGACAAGATTATAAAAGGTCAAGGGCTCCCTTTTATTAGGACAAAGCATCCATACATCATAAAAGGGTTATAGGAATTGTTAAGAGGAATAGGGTTGAAAGAAAGTAGGATTTAAGGGGACGGGGATTGCTCAAGGGATGAGCTCAAGTTAAGTTTCAAGTGGACGAATACTCGACTAGCAGTAGAATGGTCGCAGATGTAACGCATTAAGAGGCTCAGGTTATGGTCGTCCATCAAGAGAAGACAGACGGTAAGTCCCTGATCCATACTTGTGCGTGATAATAAAAGGTCCGAGCCAATTAGGAGCAAACTTGCCTCGTTTACTTTGCTCCATGTTGGTCACGTGTTGATTCTCTTTGAGGACGAGGTCTCTGATGTTGAAATCTCGTTCTCACAGATTTTTGGCATAGGCGTGCTTGATGCGATGTTGATAGACATAGAGATGATTAAGGGTAGCAAGACGGCGTTCATCAAGTAACTCAAGTTGAGCTAAGCGATCTTGATGAAAGTCATCGTTGGAAAGGATATCATGTAGAGAAATGCGAAGAGACGAGATCTGTACTTCGAGAGGTAAGACAGCCTCTGTTCCGTACACGAGAGAAAAAGGGGTAGCACCCGTAGAGGTTTAGATGCTAGTGCGGTAAGCCCACAAAGCGAAGGGAATGTGAATGTGCCAATCCTTGCCTGTGTCACTGACCACTTTCATGAGAATTTTGGTGAGAATTTTGTTGGAAGCCTCAGCCTGCCCATTTGCTTGTGGGTAGTAAGGCGAAGAGAAACTGAGTTTGATGCCGAAGTAGTCGCATAGCTTTTGGACAGTTTTGTTTTTGAAGGACTTGCCGTTATCAGTGATAATTTTATGAGGGACACCGAAATGATAGATGATATGGGTGTTGATGAAGTCGACAATCTTGTCGGCTTTTGTGGAGACGAGAGGAATGGCTTCCACCCACTTGGTGAAATATTCAGTGGCTGTGATGATGGATTGATGATGAAGAGACGAATGAGGGTTAATCTCACTGATGAGATCTAAACCTCACTGAGAAAAAGGCCAGAAATCCTGAGCAATTTGTAAGGCGTGACTGGGGAGATGGTGCAAGTGAGAGTGCTGCTGACACTTGATGCAACGCCGAACATAGTCGCTACAGTCTTGATGAAGGGTAGGCCAATAATAGCCCAGACAAAGGAGGCGCTTGGCAATCGAATTCCCACTGAAATGTCCACCACAAATCCCATCATGGACTTGTTGAATGGCGTGAGATGCTTTAGTGGAGGTGAGACAGTGAAGAAGGAGGCCGTCGAAGCCTCGCTTATAGAGAAGACCCCCTAGCATGGTATAGCGAGCAATACGTTTGATAAAAGCTTGTCGTGCATTACTAGAGAGGTTGGGAGGAATGACAGAGAGAGATAAGAAGTCTACAAGTTGCTTATACCAAGCATCTTGTGGGCTAGGGTCTATAGTGTTGACATGATGAATGTGAGGAGAGATATATGAAGGTAACGGCACACGATGCACCGTGACAAAAAGTCTGGATGCAGATGAGGAAGATGGGATATGGGAAGCGAGAGAAGCCATGGTGTCAGCAAACTTATTCGTGGATCGAGAAACAGTCTGTAGGAGGAAATGATCGAAAGATGCAAGGAGAATGTCAGTACAGTTTTTGTACCTTTGCAAAATTTCATTTTTATAGAGGTATGAACCGTTGACCTGATTGATGACGAGCTGCGAGTCGCCGAAGATGTTGATGGACTTGATGCTGAGAGAGAGGGCGGTCTGAAGTCCCAAAATTAAGGCCTCGTATTCGGCCATATTATTGGTATAATCAAAGTCGAGTTTAAAAGACAAAGGCATGGGCTCCCCTTCGAGTGGGATGAGAATGACCCCAGTACCCCCACCTAGTTGACATTTAGATCCGTCAAAGAACATAGTCATCTGATAGGTGGTGTCGTCGGAGGAAAGCGCAGCGATAGACTCGTCAGGGAATTCACACTGCGAAGGTTGATTGTCAGGAAGAGGGTCATCTGCTAGTTGATCAGCGATGGTTTGCCCCTTGATAGATTTCTGTTGGATGAATTCGAGATTGAACTCAGTAAGCAGCATGAGCCACCGAGCCATACGTTGATTCTGATATGGCTTGGAGTGCATATACTTGAGAGGGTCGGTGTGGGTGATGACAAAAGTTTTGTGACTGAGAAGATAGTGGCGAAGCTTAGTAGCAGTAAAGATTAACGCTAAACAGAGTTTCTCGATATGGGTATACCGAGTTTCATAGTCGACCAGTGTTCAGCTGATATAATAAACGGCTTACTCACGGTGATAATCGTCTCGATGCGCGATCATGGCACCTAACGAATGGTGAGTGGCTGAGATATAAAAGTAGAAGGGTTGGTCATCTTTAGGTGGAATGAGAACTGGTGGAGAGACCAGATAACATTTTAAGGCTTCAAAAGCCTCTTGACAGTCCTTATCCCATGTAAAAATGATGTCCTTAAGGAGATGATGAAAAGGTTGGCAGCGGTCAGAAAGCTGCGAGATGAAGCGATGAATGGACTGGAGCTTGCCTTGCAAACTGCGAAGCTGCTTGAGATTGGTCGGGGGAGGCATTTCAAGGATAGCGCGAATCTTGGCAGGATCTATCTCGATGCCATGGAAGGAAATGATGAAGCCAAGAAGCTTTCCAGAGAGGACCCCAAAGACACATTTCTTAGGGTTAAGACGGACATTGTACTGAAGAAGATGAGAAAAGATGATTTTGAAAATGGTCAGATGGTCACGGTGAAGTTTGGACTTGCCGAGCAGGTCATCCACATAGTCCTCCATGATTTTGTGGAGGAGATCATGGAAAATGTAGGTCATGGCATGCTGATAAGTGGCACCTGTGTTCTTCAAGCCGAAAGGCATGACTCGATAGCAGAAAGTCCCCCACGGGGTAATGAAAGTAGTCTTGTGCTGATCTTCCAGAGCAATCAGGATTTGATTGTATCTTGAAAACCCGTCCATAAGAGATAGCATCTCATGGCCGGCCGTAAGATCAACTAAAATAAATAAGAAACTAAAAGAATGACTTCAAAATAGTGGACCAACTAGCAGATGCCCCTCTTCCTGACACTCAACCTTCACAGTGTGAATTCCCTGACGAGTCTATCGCTGCGCTTTCCTCTGACAACACCACCTATCAGATGACTATGTTCTTTGACGGATCTAAATGTCAACTAGGTGGGGGTGCTGGGGTCATTCTCATCCCACTCGAAGGGGAGCCCATGCCTTTGTCTTTTAAACTCGACTTTGATTGTACCAATAATATGGCCGAATACGAGGCCTTAATTTTGGGACTTCAGACCGCCCTCTCTCTCAGCATCAAGTCCATCAACATCTTCGGGGACTCGCAGCTCGTCGTCAATCAGGTCAATGGTTCATACCTCTATAAAAACAAAATTTTGTAAAGGTACAAAAATCGTACTGACATTCTCCTTGCATCTTTCGATCATTTCCTCCTGCAGACTGTTCCTCGATCCACGAATAAGTTTGCTAACACCATGGCTTCTCTCGTTTCCCATATCCCATCTTCCTCATCTGCATCCAGACTTTTTGTCACGGTGCGTCATGTGCCGTTACCTTCATATATCTCTCCTCACATTCATCATGTCAACACTATAGACCCTAGCCCACAAGATGCTTGGTATAAGCAACTTGTAAACTTCTTATCTCTCTCTGTCATTCCTCCCAACCTCTCTAGTAATGCACAACGAGCTTTTATCAAGCGTACTGCTCGCTATACCATGCTAGGGGGTCTTCTCTATAAGCGAGGCTTCGACGGCCTCCTTCTTCACTGTCTCACCTCCACTGAAGCATCTCACGCCATTCAACAAGTCCATGACGGGATTTGTGGCGGACATTTCAGTGGGAATTCGGTTGCCAAGCGCATCCTTCATCTGGGCTATTATTGGCCTACCCTTCATCAAGACTATAGCGACTATGTTCGGCATTGCATCAAGTGTCAGCAGCACTCTAACTTGCTCCATCTCCCCAGTCACGCCTTACAAATTGCTCAGGATTTTTGGCCTTTTTCTTAGTGGGGTTTAGATCTCATCGGTGAGATTAACCCTCATTCGTCTCTTCGTCATCAATCCATCATCACAGCCACTGAATATTTCACCAAGTGGGTGGAAGCCATTCCTCTCGTCTCCACAAAAGCCGACAAGATTATCGACTTCATCAACACCCATATCATCTATCGTTTCGGTGTCCCTCATAAAATTATCACTGATAACGGCAAGTCCTTCAAAAACAAAACTGTCCAAAAGCTATGCGACTCCTTCGACATCAAACTCAGTTTCTCTTCGCCTTACTACCCACAAGCAAATGTGCAGGCCGAGGCTTCCAACAAAATTCTCACCAAAATTCTCATGAAAGTGGTCAGTGACACAGGCAAGGATTGGCACATTCACATTCCCTTCACTTTGTGGGCTTACCGCACTAGCATCCAAACCTCTACGGGTGCTACCCCTTTTTCTCTCATGTACAGAACAGAGGCTGTCTTACCTCTCAAAGTACAGATCTCATCTCTTCGCATTTCTCTACATGATATCCTTTCCAATGATGACTTTTGTCAAGATCGCTTAGCTCAACTTGAGTTACTTGACGAACGCCATCTTGCTGCCCTTAATCATCTCCATGTCTATCAACATCACATCAAGCACGCCTATGACAAAAATCTGTGAGAACAAGATTTCAACATCAGAGACCTCGTCCTCAAAGAGAATCAACACGTGACCAACATGGAGCGAAGTAAACGAGGCAAGTTTGCTCCTAATTGGCTCGGACCTTTTATTATCACGCACAAGTATGGATCAGGGACTTACCGTCTATCTTCTCTTGATGGACGACCAGAACCTGAGCCTCTTAATGCGTAACATCTATGACCATTCTACTGTTAGTTGAGTATTCGTCCACTTGACACTTAACTTGAGCTCGTCCCTTGAGAAATCCCCGTCCCCTTAAATCCTACTTCCTTTCAACCCTATTCCTCTTAACAATTCCTATAACCCTTTTATGATGTATGGATGCTTTGTCCTAATAAAAGGGAGCCCTTGACCTTTTATAATCTTGTCCATGACTCATATTTTTATAAAAACAAATCACGATGTCACAATATCCATGGTCACTATATCAATATCAAATCAAAAAGCAGACTGCTCCCTCGAAGGACAGCTGTACTATCATTGCTGTAATTAATAGACTGCTCCCTCGAAGGACAGCCATTCAAAAGCAATAAACAGCACTATTTTAGAAGCTTCCCGCATTGATCAGCTTCACAACTGACCACCAAGCAAATGACATCTCTATGCAGGCTTCCCGCATGGACTTGACTTATAGTTATCTCAGGGTCTCCTATAAAAAGGGGCAAAGTTATCTCTGCTCTTAAAATGGGTTACCCTCTTTCCTCCTCCTATCACCTGTTCAAGGGACTTCGAGCTCACTTTAATGTCTAAGTGATTCGATTACCGCTCTAACATAACTATGGTCAACGACGTCACGCATGAATGGGGCTCTTGGTTCTCATAACCCCTATCTATGCTATCTTTTTGGTCCTTGTCAATGAAAGAGCAATATGCTTTTCACTTCTTCTACACTTTGGTCACATTCACCTTCATCACCTGTCAATCGACTCAACTCAACTCTCTTTTCAGACCATCAACATGACCTAGCATATTCCCCTAGTTTCTATGGACACCAATACACATGGAAACTATCGACCCACCACAATTTATGTTCAGCATAAACCAATACTTGCTGAAGCATAAATAAACCTCAATTCATTTTTAGCATACCTCCATCATGAATATGGAATATTGCTAGAGATGAAAAACCCCTCAACCAATGTTGCAGAATACACCATTTGGAAAAGGCTGCAACATCTTTTTTCCTCATCATTCCATCATAACCAAGACCAATCTATCAACCATTTTAACCACCTGTCTACCACTCGGACCCTTTGTCTGAACTACATTGGTCTGAGGCCCTTCCACCAGGGCTATGTAGGCAGCACTCAGATGACAGGACCGTCTTCTGGGGTTAGCTCGACCATTCTCATTTGTTTGTCTCTCTGATGGACAAACCTTCTTTCCTTCTTTTAACCATAACCTTGCCCTTGACCACGACCCATTCTATCCCTTTGACCCTCCCTCCCATCTAGGGAGAACTACATTGGCCTGAGGCCCTCTCACCAGGGCTATGTAGGCAGCACTCAGATGACATGGGGTCTTCTGGGGTTAGCTCGGCCACATCTTTTCATCCATTCCTCCCCTCGAACACTCACCATTGGAGATCATGCCTATCTCCTCCGACCTCAACCACTTCCAAGACACTATTGCCTTGGTTGTTTTTGCATATATGCTACCTCATGACTGGTTAGCAGAATTGTGCGCAGACTTTTTTGGACCCTCACAAGTATAGGATCGCAAACCGGTTACTCCGCCGTACTTGTGACTTTTTCGTGTTTCTAGGAGCACTTCCTAAGCCTGGGATACCTGGAACACGACAACCATTTGGAGCTTCAGCTTAGATTGAGTGACCCGATCAGCAGATGCCTAAATGCTAGGGCCCGGTTACTTTCAATTTTGGCACTCCTCGACCCTTGACCTGTGACACTTTGGCCTGACCATCTCGTGTAGTGGTATGCGCGCAATCACAACCTTTGCAGCATTCACCCTCACCCCTTTTTCATCCACTCTTTGTCAAATCCGCACCCGATTCCTTGTTCCCTTCCCTCGCCTCCTGCTTTGAGGGGGAATACCTTATCCCTCACCTGGGGCAATCACTCCTATTTTTGTCTTGCAGTTCATCCAGAACAACCAACAAAACAAAAAGGGGCAAATGTAGACACCGAAATCGTGTCAACTCCCCTGGTCATTCCCTGTTTTATTCTTCTTCGCCTGTTTAACCCTTGTCGATCACTTGTTCCACCAACCTTGACCCTGGCAGCATGTAAAAATGAGCACAGAGCTAAAGCTAGACTCTATCCCCATTGTGCATCTACCGACGACAGTCTTTTCCCGGCCGATGTCGCTGACGTCGGTCACTTATCGGCCGACGTCGGCAATCCTGTCGACGTCGGTCACCTTATCGTTATCCGTTATCAGTTGTCATTCGGTTTCCTGAATGGTTATCGAACCGTCTCTCGAACCATCCCTGGCCTTCATCAGCGTCCGCCAATCAATCCCGAAGGCTATTCAACCATTTTTTGAATCAACAGATCAATCAATCAATCAACCTCTGAATTCTGACATCCACAGACTCTAGCAATCAACACTCTCATGATCAACCAACTCTGGCATCAACCAATCTGCATTCGCTTCAATCTGGCACTGCATAGACAACTTCAACTATGGCTTTCATCACATCTTCTGGCAGGTAAGTATTTACTCTATTTGTTTTATTTCTTCTTGGTTATTATTTGTTCATTATTTCTGTCATCCCAAATCTTCAAACCACAGACCCAAGTTCTGCATCTCTCCTTTACATCCCTACCCACTATCTGAATCCATAACTCTATCCAGACTCGACTAAAACCCCCAGACTCTGTCCAAACCCGACCTTACCTTGCCCAGACCCTGTCCTAACCTTACCTCGATTCTATCAGACCCTGTCCCGACCTTGTCAAGACCCTATTCTGACTCTCCCAGACCTTCTGCAACTCGTCCAGACCCTACCCCGACCGACGCCGGTCACTACCCCGACCGACGCCGACAGTTTGACTGACGCCGGCACCTTCCCTGACCGACGTCGGCACCACAGAGACCGACGCCGGTGACTGTGCAGAACAGTGCTGCATATCAGGTACGCATTTTTATTTTTTGTCATTTATTTCTGTCATTTTATCTTTTATTATCTACTTTCGTCCAATATTTTGCTTTTTTATCAGTGGGTTGATATCCTTCTAGGAAGTCTTCGAACTTCTGGGATCGGGCATTCGCCTGACAGCCCACCTTATCCTTTGACTAACATTTTTCCGTGTTTTAGCCTTTTCTTCGCAGGTGTCATTCCTCCACAGCCAAAGAGGAGAATCTTTCAACGTTTGATTTCATTGCGCACGACTTTATCAGGTATCTTTTAGCCTTGACCATTTCTTTTAGTTTCTTATTTCTTCTTTGAATGTAGAAAGCAATTTTGCATAGAAACATTCTGCCACTATTATCCCAGAAGGGAACCAAGATTTCGCACGATTCTTGGACCTCAATACCAAAGCCTTACAACACTATCTCGCGAATAGCCAAACATGAGACCCCTTGGGCTATCCAATTTATGGAATGCCGACCTCTTTCCTCGAGACTGCGGCCGTATCAACGGCGTCCGTAGTCCAACCCTTAGACACCCAGGCTCTTGCCTCAACCAATGACCAACTTTTCACCAACCATCCAAGTGTGGCCTCTCCTTCCATCGTTGGGCCCACTTTCACTGGAGTTTTGGCCCCCAATCAATCTCAGTCCACTCAACCACTTTCTACCCCCTTTCAAAACCTGGTCGTCTCTATTCTTCCCACCCTTTCTCCTATCAACACTAGGGTGGCTACCCATCCATTGGCCCATGTTACCTCTAGCCAACCTCCCATGACAACATCAAACCTAGCCATGCCTTCCATCCAACCATCCTTAGTCACTTCTTCTGTCCCTACGACTAGTCATCCGTACGTTGCGCCCTTATTGGTACAACTGACTACGTCATATACCTCTTCCAGCCTCTTTCAAGCACCTTACAATCTAGGAGGTGCTCCACCCGCCAATCCGTCAGTAGATATTATCAAGATGCTGATGGATAAAATGTCCAACCTAGAGACCTCCGTTACCGGCTCACGCAACACTCTCTCGTATGAACAAATATGTAACAAGCCCATCCATCCTTCTGTCCCCATCAGACCATATCCCAGCCAGTGGAAACTTCCTAATTTTTCTCGTTTCCAGAGCAAGGAAGACCCACAACAACATTTACGGGCATTTAGACACGCCTATTACCTTATCGCCCACGATGATGCGTTGCTCTTACGCACGTTTCCCATGTCTCTCTCAGGTGCTACACTTGACTAGTACAGCTCTCTTCCCAGCCATTCCATCCTCACGTTCACTCAGCTGGCCCAGCTCTTCCTCGATCATTTCTCCATCAAAATTACCAAGAAGGTCTCTATCAAAGACCTCTATTCTATTCGCCAGTTCGAGGATGAATCTATTGCTGATTTCGTCGCTCGGTGGAGGGGCCTTATCAATCAACTTTCATTTTCCTTACCTCAGCCTGAGCTTATCGAACTTTTCTCTCAAGCCTGTGCTAAACATATTTCTTCTACCTTGAGGGTTCAAACCTTTCGCACTTTTGACGAAGCCTTCACGATGGCTCGTAAACTTGAGTTACGTGCTGTCGAGGAGAATAAAGTCAAGTTGTGGAGTAAGAATCCCAACTCCAAAACCAATGAACCTTCTTCTAAGCCCTCCTCATCCAATCCTAAATCTAAAGCTTCAGCAAATGCTGTGGTTGTTAGATCTTCCTCCTCTTTGCCTTCAACTAATCAACCTGAACCATCCACGTCTATGAGTGCCACTCGCCAATTTCAGCAGAGATACATACAGCGACAGTTTACTCCACTTGGAGAATCATACGCGTCTGTGCTAGAAAAACTCGTCAAACAAGGGGCCATCAATCTCCCTCAGATCCGACCTCCACCACAATTTGATCCCTCACGCGCCATCCCTGCGTGGTATAGGGAAAATGACTTCTGCCACTACCACTGTGTTAAAGGTCATGACACGGGCAACTGTAAAACCCTTAATAACATAGTCCAAGACATGTTGGAAAAGGGTGACCTCATCCTCAACAATCCTAACGCCCCTCCTAATCAGGGTATTGATATCTTCAAACAACCGTTCTCCAATCATCCACCAACCCAAAACAACGTCCAGACCTTGACTGACAATACCCATGAACATAATATTCAAACAGTCAATACGGTCTCACCCCTCATTTCTAACAAACCCCAAGAGGTGAGTTCATCCATTAGTCCATCACATGTGGATGAACCTCTTTCTCCGGCTAGTTCCCCCTCAACTTCTCTCATTTTGGAGGACGCCTCGACCTTACCAGCACCGCCAGTTTCACCATCTTCCTTCTTGCTGCCCATGGAGGACCCAACCTTTCCTACTCCTCGACCACAAGTGGAGGGCACTATCATCCCTGCCCTTTACCCGCTTGAGGAGCTTCATTCTCCAGTTTCTTCTCCACCCAGGGAAGAACCCATCTCTCCTTCGTCTCCAACCAAACATGAACTTGTCACAACTTCACCATGCTTTGGACCCGAGACTACTACACCCATCTCACTTTCAGTCCCACAACCATCGACGTCTTCTCAAGAGCCTAAACCTCATCCCGCATCTTCTCAGTCGTTTTCCCGACTAGTGGAGAAACTCGAACTTCTCCCTTCTAGGAAAGTGGAACATCAGGGATTGTGGGACCGTCTCACAGCTCTTCAACAAGCCCGGGCCCTTTCATCTCATGCTGCTAATCCTCTCATGGCAGAACCTCCTAAGACTATCAACAAAAATCAGATCTCTACTTCCAAATCGTCTACATCTTCATCAACTTCATCAAAACAAAAATCCTCATCTACTCTGCCTAAACCTATCAAAACACTTGGCGTTCGCCCCATCTCCAACCTCACTCATCCACAAGTGAAGGTGGACTTAACCCAAACTTCAACTAATAGTAGTCTTCAACGCAAATCACAAAATACTGCCAAACCACAGAGGCGAACGCCTCCTCTTCTGTCACCATTGCCCTCCATTTTGGGCCCGCATCCTTCAACCTTAACCAGAGTCCTTACCACTTCAACCTCTAATCAAAATCGGTTGCCTCCTTTGCTTCCTTTACCTACCGCTAGCCTACCCTCTCCCAAAAGGGTGATACCTCTCACGAAGAGTGTACCATCTCCGCCTGTCATCGCACCATCAACACAGAAGGTGGTACGAAAACCCCCTCCAATTTCGCCCAAGCAAAAGTCACTGACATCGCATACATCGATGAGCACGGACCCTTTAGTGGGCTCATACTTTTTGATCTTGCAACGACTTTTGCAAACTTCTAGCATAACTCTTCCACCCATCAAGCCCTTTCAACCTCTCGGGTCTAAACCCTCCTAGTTCGACGACACGAAGATTTGTTTATATCATCGTACACCAGGACATGACACCGAGACTTGCTGTGCCCTCAAGGCTGTCATTCGCCGTTATCTGGAGAAAGACACTCTTCTCTTTGAGGACACTTTCGACTGACCCCCGACTCCTTCTCATAACCCTTCAACCTCTTCAAACCCATCCAGATCTCATCAACCGGTTACAACTCCCTCATCACCTTCACCTCCCATCTTTGAAATCAATGCCATTCACATCACCACTAGGTCACAAAAGGACAAGGCGAAAGAAAAAGCCACCATTCCTTGGACCTACCCTTTTGTCAATCCACCTCAACCGCCTAAGCCTAAGATTTCTATCCTTGGCGCGCCTCAACCCTCTTCTTCTTCTTCTTCCTCTTCCAGACCAATCCACGACTCCATGTTGAAACAGCTTCACCAGACGCCTGTGAAGATGTCCCTCTACGATCTCATCCAAACCTCACCCCAACATCGTCAGGCCCTCATCCAAGCCCTGCAGGCAGCGGAGGTCCAACCCGAGGACCCCCAACCACTTGCTGCCCTTGTCCACTCCTTAGCCCTTGTTGCCTCCATAACATTTAGCGATTCTGAGATTTCCACATCCAACACGGAAGATCAGGATGCCGCCCTCTTCATCACTGCCTATATCGATCGGACACGCATTAAACGCGTTATGATCGACAGGGGCGCTAGCATCAACATCATCTCCACCCATGCCTTTGATCAGTTGGCTCTTCCCAAGAATTGCGTCTCCAAAATTGACGCGATCTTGTGCTCTTTTAATGACACTACTGCCACGACCATTGGCACAGTCATCCTTCATATCCGCGTTGGTCCATGCACAGTCCTAGAGCTCTTCTACATCATCGAAGGAGAGTTCCAATACAACATCTTGCTGGGCCGACCCTGGATCCGTGCCATGGCCTGTGTCCCCTCCACCCTGCACCATTGTGTGAAGTTTGAGCATGACAGACAAGTCCACACCATTCCCGCTGACCCTTCACCCTTCAAAACATGCAACACCACCTACCGTCCAAACGATGTCCTCATTCCTATCAAGCCATCAACCCCGACACTGCCTCCATCTGCAGAAGCTTTGACCAGTTCCCCACAGGCAGTCGCCCTTACACCTCCCCTTCAAGCAACAACCACAGACCCCATGGAAGACGTCTTCCAAAGACTTTCATTGGGAGAGTATCACTTGCTGGCTTTAGACATGTTCCAAACTCCGCAAGAGTATGGACGCCTTCATCACAGCCCCAGCTACGACCATCGGATAGGGATGATCATACCTTATGGTCCCCCTCACCTCTGCACCAACCTTGTCTATGGGGGGCTTAATCAAGCTCCTACTGACGATAATCCTCTTTCTTCACCCCAACCTTTCACATCAGATTTTTCGTTTCTTGGCAACCCCGCCTTTGCACATACTTACCTTTACAGGTGTGCATGAAAGGGTTTTGGTTTCGGATGCTATGAGCAGGGCTCCCATCAGCCTATCCAACCGCTCAATGATGACGACGCCAAGAAACGGTATGGTCTGGGATATCACGACCCCACTCAAGACCCTATAGACCTTTGTCCTGAACCAATCCTTGACCAATCTCCTCCACACTCGCCTATTTCGCCACCTTCACCTACGGAGTCAGTGGTTTCCATTCCTCCTAGTTTTTTTTTTACATAAACACCATCCGCCTGGACCCCTTGACTTATCAGCTCAATGGGGTATCCAAGTCTCTCCCTCTCATTCTTCCCAGCATGATCGAAGATGAGTCGGCAACCATTCACACTGTTCACTGCGTTGACGATGATGCCATTCTTTCTTACATGGGCGCTGATGATTCTTTCATCCAGCGCTCCCTCCCTTCTGAGACCCAGGTTATGTTAAATGAATCAACCATTGACATCAACCTTCCTTCTTCTGATGTTCCTTATGTCTTAAAGATTGGCCAATCTTTAGACGCTCAGGAGCAGCTTGACTATACCCAGTTCCTCTCCAACCATAGCAAGGCCTTTGCCTGGACTTACAGTGATATGCCTGGCATCGACCCCACCATCGTTACCCATAACATTGTCACTAAACCAGAGGCTAAGCCTGTCAGGCAAAAGCTTTGAAAGATGCATCCTCGCGTTGCCCTCCTTGTCAAGGAGGAGCTTCAGCGTCTCCTTTCTGTCTCCTTCATCCAGCCCATCGATTATCCACAGTGGGTCTCTAACATCATCCCAGTCACCAAGGCAACTAGGGGGATTCAGATCTGCACAGACTATCACGACCTTAATCTAGCCTGTCCTAAAGACGACTTTCCTCTTCCTAACATCGACCAGCTTATTGATCTTACGGCTGGCCATGAGATGCTATCTCTTATGGACGGGTTTTTAGGATACAATCAAATCCTAATTGCTCCAGAAGATCAGCACAAGACTACTTTCATTACCCCATGGGGGACTTTCTGCTATCGAGTCATGCCTTTCAGCTTGAAGAACGCAGGTGCCACTTATCAGCGTGCCATGACCTACATTTTCCATGATCTCCTCCACAAAATCATGGAGGACTATGTGGATGACCTGCTCGGCAAGTCCAAACTTCGCCATGACCATCTGAACATTCTCAAAATCATCTTTTCTCATCTTCTTTAGTACAATGTCCATTTTAACCCCAAGAAATGTGTCTTTGGGGTCCTCTCTGGCAAGCTTCTTGGCTTCATCATTTCCTTTCGTGGCATCGAGATAGATCCCACCAAGATTCGCGCTATCCTCGAATGCCTCCCCTGACCAATCTCAAGCAGCTTCGCAGTTTGCAAGGCAAGCTCCAGTCCATTCGTCGCTTCATCTTGTAGCTTTCTGACCGCTGCCAACCTTTTCATCATCTCCTTAAGAAGGATGTCATTTTTACATGGGATAAGGACTGTCAAGAGGCTTTTGAAGCCTTAAAACGCTATCTGGTCTCTCCACCAGTTCTCATTCCACCTAAAGATGACCAACCCTTCTACCTTTATATCTCAGCCACTCACCATTCGTTAGGTGCCATGATCGCGCATCGAGATGAGTATCACCGTGAGCAAGCCATTTATTATATCAGCCGAACACTGGTCGACTATGAAACTCGGTATACCCATATCGAGAAACTCTGTTTGGCGTTAGTCTTTGCTCCTACAAAGCTTCGCCACTATCTTCTCAGTCACAAAACTTTTGTCATCACCCACACCGACCCTCTCAAGTATATGCACTCCAAGCCATATCAGAATCAACGTATGGCTCGATGGCTCATGCTGCTTGCTGAGTTCGATCTCGAATTCATCCAGCAAAAATCTATCAAGGGGCAAACCATCGCTGATCAACTAGCAGATGCCCCTCTTCCTGACAATCAACCTTCGCAGTGTGAATTCCCTAATGAATCTATCGCTACACTTTCCTTCGACGACACCACCTATCAGATGACTATGTTCTTTGACGGATCTAAATGTCAACTAGGTGGAGGTGCTAGGGTCATTCTCATCCCACTCGAAGAGGAGCCCATGCCTTTGTCTTTTAAACTCGACTTTGATTGTACCAATAATATGGCTGAATACGAGGCCTTAATTTTGGGACTTTAGACCGCCCTCTCTCTCAGCATCAAGTCCATCAACATCTTTGGTGACTCGCAGCTCATCGTCAATCAGGTTAACGGTTCATACCTCTCTAAAAATGAAATTTTGTAAAGGTACAAAAACCGTACCGACATTCTCCTTGCATCTTTTGATCATTTCCTCCTGTAGACTGTTCCTCGATCCACGAATAAGTTTGCTGACACCATGGCTTCTCTCGCTTCCCATATCCCATCTTCCTCATCTGCATCCAGACTTTTTGTCATGGTGCATCGTGTGCCGTTACCTTCATATATCTCTCCTCACATTCATCATGTCAACACTATAGACCCTAGCCCACAAGATGCTTGGTATAAGCAACTTGTAGACTTCTTATCTCTCTCTGTCATTCCTCCCAACCTCTCTAGTAATGCACGACGAGGTTTTATCAAATGTACTGCTTGCTATACCATGCTAGGGGGTCTTCTCTATAAGCGAGGCTTTGACGGCCTCCTTCTTCGCTGTCTCACCTCCACTGAAGCATCTCATGCCATTTAGCAAGTCCATGACAGGATTTGTGGTAGACATTTCAGTGGGAATTCGGTTGCCAAGCGCATCCTTCGTCTGGGCTATTATTGGCCTACCCTTCATCAAGACTGTAGCGACTATGTTCGGCGTTGCATCAAGTGTCAGTAGCACTCTAACTTGCTCCATCTCCCCAGTCACGCCTTACAAATTGCTCAAGATTTCTGGCCTTTTTCTCAGTGGGGTTTAGATCTCATCGGTGAGATTAACCCTCATTCGTCTCTTCGTCATCAATCCATCATCACAGCCACTGAATATTTCACCAAGTGGGTGGAAGCCATTCCTCTCGTCTCCACAAAAGTAGACAAGATTATCGACTTCATCAACACCCATATCATCTGTCGTTTCGGTGTCCCTCATAAAATTATCACTGATAACGGCAAGTCCTTCAAAAACAAAACTGTCCAAAAGCTATGCGACTCCTTCGTCATCAAACTCAGTTTCTCTTCGCCTTACTACCCACAAGCAAATGGGCAGGCCGAGGTTTCTAACAAAATTCTCACCAAAATTCTCATGAAAGTGGTCAGTGACACAGGCAAGGATTGGCACATTCACATTCCCTTCGCTTTGTGGGCTTACCGCACTAGCATCTGAACCTCTACGGGTGCTACCCCTTTTTCTCTCGTGTACAGAACAGAGGCTGTCTTACCTCTCGAAGTACAGATCCCGTCTCTCCGCATTTCTCTACATGATATCCTTTCCAACGATGACTTTCATGAAGATCGCTTAGCTCAACTTGAGTTACTTGATGAACGCCGTCTTGCTGCCCTTAATCATCTCCATGTCTATCAACATCGCATCAAGCACGCCTATGCCAAAAATCTACGAGAACGAGATTTCAACATCGGAGACCTTGTCCTCAAAGAGAATCAACACGTGACCAACATGGAGCGAAGTAAACGAGGCAAGTTTGCTCCTAATTGGCTCTGACCTTTTATTATCACGCACAAGTATGGATCAGGGACTTACCGTCTGTCTTCTCTTGATGGACGACCAGAACTTGAGCCTCTTAATGCGTTGCATCTGCGACCGTTCTACTGCTAGTCGAGTATTCGTCCACTTGACACTTAACTTGAGCTCGTCCCTTGAGCAATCCCCGTCCCCTTAAATCCTACTTCCTTTCAACCCTATTCCTCTTAACAATTCCTATAACCCTTTTATGATGTATGGATGCTTTGTCCTAATAAAAGGGAGCCCTTGACCTTCTATAATCTTGTCCATGACTCACATTTCTATAAAAATAAATCACGATGTCACAATATCCATGGTCACTATATCAATATCAAATCAAAAAAAGCAGACTGCTCCCTCGAAGGACAGCTGTACTATCATTGCTGTAATTAATAGACTGCTCCCTCGAAGGACAGCTATTCAAAAGCCTTTATATTACACAAAAATATAGACCACTCCCTCGAAGGATGGCTATGAATAATCTGGAAATAAACAACACTATTTTAGAAGCTTCCCGCATTGATCAGCTTCACAACTGACCACCAAGCAAATGACATCTCTATGCAGGCTTCCCGCATTGATCAGTCTGTGCCAAAAAAAAAAGAGTCATGGACTTGACTTATAGTTATCTCAGGGTCTCCTATAAATAGGGGCAAAGTTATCTCTGCTCTTAAAACGGGTTACCCTCTTTCCTCCTCCTATCACCTGTTTAAGGGACTTCGAGCTCACTTTAATGTCTAAGTGATTCGATTACCGCTCTAACATAACTATGGTCAACGACGTCACGCATGAATGGGGCTCTTGGTTCTCATAACCCCTATCTATGCTATCTTTTTGGTCCTTGTCAATGAAAGAACAATATGCTTTTCACTTCTTCTACACTTTGGTCACATTCACCTTCATCACCTGTCAATCGACTCAACTCAACTCTCTTTTTAGACCACTCCCATACCCTATTCATCCTAGTTTTTATGGACACCAATACACATGGAAACTATCGACCCGCCACAATTTATGTTTAGCATAAACCAATACTTCCTGAAGCATAAATAAACCTCAATTCATTTTTAGCATACATCCATCACGAATATGGAATATTGTTAGGGATGAAAAACCCCTCAACCAATGTTGCAGAATACACCATTTGGAAAAGGCTGCAACATCTTTTTTCCTCATCATTTCATCATAATCAAGACCAATCTATCAACCATTTTAACCACCTGTCTACCACTCAGACCCTTTGTCTGAACTACATTGGTCTAAGGCCCTTCCACCGGGGCTATGTAGGCAGCACTCAGATGACACGACCGTCTTCTGGGGTTCGCTCGACCATTCTCGTTTGTTCATCTCTCTGATGGACAAACCTTATTTCCTTCTCTTAACCATAACCTTGCCCTTGACCATGACCCATTTTATCCCTTTGACCCTCCCTCCCTTCTAGGGAGAACTACATTGGTTGAGGCCCTCTCACCAGGGCTATGTAGGCAGCACTCAGATGACATGCGGTCTTCTGGGGTTAGCTCGGCCACATCTTTTCATCCATTCCTCCCCTCGAACACTAACCATTGGAGATCATGCCTATCTCCTCCGACCTCGACCACTTCCAAGACACTGTTGCCTTGGTTGTTTTTGTATGTATGCTACCTCATGACTGGTTAGCAGAATTGTGCGCAGACCTTTTTGGACCCTCACAAGTATAGGATCGCAAGCTGGTTGATCCCCACTACTTGTGACTTTTTCGTGATTCTAGGTGCACTTCCTGAGCCTAGGATACCTGGAACACGACAACCATTTGGAGCTTCAGCTTAGATTGAGTGACCCGATTAGCAGATGCCTAAATGCTGGGGCCCGGTTACTTTGATTTTGGCACTCCTCGACCCTTGACCTGCGACACTTTGGCCTGACCATCTCGTGCAGTGGTATGCACGCAATCACGACCTTTGCAGCGTTCACCCTCACCCCTTTTTCATCCACTCTTTGTCAAATCAGCACCCGATTCCCGGTTCCCTTCCCTCGCCTCCTGCTTTGAGGGGGAATACCTTATCCTTACTCGGGGCATTCGCTTCCTATTTTTGTCTTGCAGTTCATTCGAACAACCAACAAGACGAAATCAACCTTATCCCTCACTCAGGGCATTCGATTCCTATTTTTGTCTTGCAGTTCATTCGAACAACCAACAAGACGAAATCAACCTTATCCCTCACCTGGGGCAATCACTCCTATTTTTGTCTTGCAGTTCGTCCAGAACAACCAACAAGACAAAAAGGGGCAAATGTAGACACTGAAATTGTGTCGACTCCCCTGGTCATTCCCTATTTTATTCTTCTTCGCCTATTAACCCTTGTCGATCACTTGTTCCACCAACCTTGACCCTGGCAGCATGTAAAAATGAGCACAGAGCTAAAGCTAGACTCTATCCCCATTGTGCATCTACCGACGACGGTTTTTTCCCAGTCGATGTCACCGATGTCGGTCACCTTACCGTTATCCGATATCAGTTGTCATTCAGTTTCCCTGACGGTTATCAAACCGTCTCTCGAACTGTCCCTGGCCTTCATCAGCATCCGCCGATCAATCCCGAAGGCTATTCAACCATTTTTTGAATCAACTGATCAATCAATCAATTGACCTCCGAATTTTGACATCCACAGACTCTGGCAATCAACACTCTCACGATCAACCAACTCCGGCATCAACCAATCTGCATTCGCTTCAATCCGGCACTGCACAAACAACTTTAACTATGGCTTTCATCACGTCTTCTGGCAGGTAAGTATTTACTCTATTTATTTTCATTTCTTTCTGATTATTCTTTGTTCATTATTTTCTGTCATCCCAAATCTTCAAACCACAGACCCAAGTTCTGCATCTCTCCTTTACATCCCTGCCCACTATCCGAATCCATAACTCTATCCAGACTCGACTAAAACCCCCAGACTCTGTCCAAACCCAACCTTACCTTGCCCAGACCCTGTCCTGACCTTATCTCGATTCTATCAGACCCTGTCCTGACCCTGTCAAGACCCTGTTCTGACTCTCCTAGACCTTCTGCAACTCGTCTAGACCCTCCCCGACCGACGCCGGTCACTACCCCGACCGACGCCGACAGTTTGATCGACGCCGGCACCTTCCCTGACCGATGCCGGCACCACAGAGACCGACGCCGGTGACTGTGTAGAACAGTGCTGCATATCAGGTATGCATTTTTATTTTCTGTCATTTATTTCTGTCATTTTATCTTTTATTATCTACTTTCGTCCAATATTCTGCTTTTTTATTAGTGGGTTGATATCCTTCTAGGAAGTCTTCAAACTTTTGGGATCGGGCATTCGCCTGACAGCCCACCTTATCCTTTGACTAACGTTTTTCCATGTTTTAGCCTTTTCTTCGCAGGTGTCATTCCTCCACAGCCAAAGAGGAGAATCTTTCAACGTCTGATTTCGGTGCGCACGACTTTATCAGGTATCTTCTAGCCTTGACCATTTCTTTTAGTTTCTCATTTCTTCTTTGAATGTAGAAAGCAATTTGGCATAGAAACATTCTGGCACACCCGGTGGGATCCTAGGTCCTCCTTGGGTTCTTTCTTTCTTTCGTTCATATAGGTGCATTAGGTTCCTTCCTTTTCGCCTCCTTTCGTCTCTTCTTAAATGACATCATAAGCAGGACTAAAATGAACATTTCTTTCTTTCTTGCACTTCTAGACTAGCTAAAACTCATATTCTTCGACTCTTTCTCCATTCGTTTTCATACGAACAAACACTTCAACTTGGACATTAAAACACTTTGCATTCATTTTTGTTTGCCTGCATCTCTTAGACCACACATAGTAATTAAACTGCATATTGAATTAATCTAGATCACTTGATGTTACACGACCAAACCACCTGCACAAAACAAACATTTTAACTTACCTAAGACAAGGCCCGACTGGGATTTCATCCCCCAGCGGATACCTTACCCGTCCCGGTGACCCTACTTGGATTTCATCACCAAGGGGGAAGCCCACTCCGTTCTCTGGCGGAGGATAAACTCTAGTGGAAGTATATTTTGGCTAAGCGAAACCAGCTAACCACTGGAATCGTGAAGTGAGGGGAGCTTGCTCCTTAGCACCAGGCCTGTACGGAAGCTAACACAGATTTCTTGAGCACCATAACAAAACCCGAAACCATCCATAGACTGCTTCTTCTAGGACCCGAATCACAAAGCCAATCTTCCTCTACACACATTCTAAGGCATAAGCCACTATAATCCTAATAATTTACTTCTAGGGTTTTAGGATCTGCTTGTGTCTTCATATTTTTGGTTCTTATCTGCTTGTTTGAGCTTGTGAGGACATTCTTCCTTGCCTTGAATGGTTCTAACTCGTAGCCAAGCCAAGGCTCTAGTCGATCACGCGAGGCATCATCCTCTTCCATCTACCCCGCCTACAACCAACCCTATAATGGAGTTCAACTTGAAAACTGAAAGAACTCCTACCAGACCATCTCCGACCCAAACGCCTATTATCCCAGAAGGGGACCAAGATTTCGCACGATTCTTGGACCTCAATACCAAAGCCTTGCAACACTATCTCGTGAATAGCCAAACGCAAGACCCCTTGGACAATCCAATTTATGGAATGCCAACCTCTTTCCTCGAGACTGCGACCGTATCAACGGTGTCCATAGTCCAACCCTTAGACACCCAGGCTGTTGCCTCAACCAATGACCAACTTTTCACCAACCATCCAAGTGTGGCCTCTCCTTCCATCGTTGGGCCCACTTTCACCAGAGTTTCGGCCCCTAATCAATCTCAGTCCACTCAACCACTTTCTACCCCCTTTCAAAACCTGGTCGTCTCTATTCCGCCCACCCTTTCTCCTATCAACACTAGGGTGGCTACCCATCCATTGGCCCATGTTACCTCTAGCCAACCTCCCATGACAACATCAAACCTAGCCATGCCTTCCATCCAACCATCCTTAGTCACTTCTTCTGTCCCTACGACTAGTCATCCGTACGTTGCGCCCTTATTGGTACAACCGACTACGTCGTATACCTCTTCCAGCCTCTTTCAAGCACCTTACAATCTAGGAGGCGCTCCACCCGCCAATCCGTCAGTAGATATTATCAAGATGCTGATGGATAAAATGTCCAACCTAGAGACCTCCGTTACCGGCTCACACAACACTCTCTCGTATGAACAAATCTGTAACGAGCCCATCCATCCTTCTGTCCCCATCAGACCATATCCCAGCCAGTGGGAACTTCCTAAGTTTTCTCATTTCCAGAGCAAGGAAGACCCACAACAACATTTACGGGCATTCAGACACGCCTGTTACCTTATCGCCCATGACGATGCGTTACTCTTACGCACGTTTCCCATGTCTCTCTCGGGTGCTGCACTTGACTGGTACAGCTCTCTTCCCAGCCATTCCATCCTCACATTCACTCAGCTGGCCCAGCTCTTCCTCGATCATTTCTCCATCAATATTACCAAGAAGGTCTCTATCACAGACCTCTATTCTATTCGCCAGTTCGAGGATGAATCTATTGCTAATTTCGTCGCTCGGTGGAGGGGCCTTATCAATCAACTTTCATTTTCCTTACCTCAGCCTGAGCTTATTGAACTTTTCTCTCAAGCCTGCGCTAAACATATTTCTTCTACCTTGAGGGTTCAAACCTTCTGCACTTTTGACGAAGCCTTCACGATGGCTCGTAAACTTGAGTTACGTGCTATCGAGGAGAATAAAGTCAAGTTGCGGAGTAAGAATCCCAACTCCAAAACTAATGACCCTTCTTTTAAGCCCTCCTCGTCCAATCCTAAATCTAAAGCTTCAGCAAATGCTGTGGTTGTTAGATCTTCCTCCTCTTCGCCTTCAACTAATCAACCTGAACCATCCATGTCTATGAGCGCCACTCATCAATTTCAGCAGAGATACATACAGCGATAGTTTACTCCACTTAGAGAATCATACGCGTCTGTGCTAGAAAAACTCGTCAAACAAGGGGCCATCAATCTCCCTCAGATCTGACCTCCTCCACAATTTGATCCCTCATGCGCCATCCCTGCGTGGTATAGGGAAAATGACTTCTGCCACTACCACCGTGTTAAAGGTCATGACACGGGCAACTGTAAAACCCTTAAAAACATAGTCCAAGACATGTTGGAAAAGGGTGACCTCATCCTTGACAATCCCAATGCCCCTCCTAATCAGGGTATCGATATCTTCAAACAACCATTTCCCAATCATCCACCAACCCAAAACAACGTCCAGACCTTGACTGACAATACCCATGAACATAATATTCGAACAGTCAATACGGTCTTGCCCCTCATTTCTAACGAACCCCAAGAGGTGAGTTCATCCATCAGTCCATCACATGTGGATGAACCTCTTTCTCCGGCTAGTTCCCCCTCAACTTCTCTCATTTTGGAGGATGCTTCGACCTTACCAGCACCGCCAGTTTCACCATCTTCCTTCTTGCTGCCCATGGAGGACCCAACCTTTCCTACTCCTCAACCACAAGTGGAGGGCACTATCATCCCTGCCCTTTACCCGCTTGAGGAGGTTCATTCTCTAGTTTCTTCTCCACCCAGGGAAGAACCCATCTCTCCTTCGTCTCCAACCAAACATGAACCTGTCACAACTTCACCATGCTTTGGGCCCGAGACTACTACACCCGTCTCACCTTCACTCCCACAACCGTCGACGTCTTCTCAAGAGCCTAAACCTCATCCCGCATCTTCTCAGCCATTTTCCCGACTAGTGGAGAAACTCGAACTTCTCCCTTCTAGGAAAGTGGAACATCAGAGATTGTGGGACCGTCTCACAGCTCTTCAACAAGCCCGGGCCCTTTCATCTCATGCTGCTAATCCTCCCATGGCAGAACCTCCTAAGACTATCAACAAAAATCAGATCTCCACTTCCAAATTGTCTACATCTTCATCAACTTCATCAAAACAAAAACCCTCATCTACTCCGCCTAAATCTATCAAAACACTTGGCGTTCACCCCGTCTCCAACCTCACTCATCAACAAGTGAAGGTGGACTTAACCCAAACTTCAACTAATAGTAGTCTTCAACGCAAATCACAAAAGACTACCAAACCACAAAGGCGAATGCCTCCTCTTCCATCACCATTGCCCTCCATTTTGGGCCTGCATCCTTCAACCTTAACCAGAGTCCTTCCCGCTTCAACCTCTAATCAAAACCGGTTGCCTCCTTTGCTTCCTTTACCTACCGCTAGCCTACCCTCTCCCAAAAGGGCGATACCTCTCACAAAGAGTGTACCGTCTCTACCTGTCATCGCACCATCAACCCAGAAGGTGGTACGAAAACCCCCTCCAATTTCGCCCAAGCAAAAGTCACCGACATCGCATACATCGATGAGCACGGACCCTTTAGTGGGCTCATACTTTTTGATCTTGCAATGACTTTTGCAAAATTCTAGCATAACTCTTCCACCCATCAAGCCCTTTCAACCTCTCGGGTCTAAACCCTCCTGGTTCGACGACACGAAGATTTGTTTATATCATCGTACACCAGGACATGACACCGAGACTTGCTGTGCCCTCAAGGCTGTCATTCACCATTATCTGGAGAAAGACACTCTTCTCTTTGAGGACACTTTCGACCGACCCCCGACTCCTTCTCATAACCCTTCAACCTCTTCAAACCCATCCACATCTCATCAACCTGTTACAACCCCTTCATCACCTTCACCTCCCATCTTTGAAATCAATGCCATTCACATCACCACTAGGTCACGAAAGGACAAGGTGAAAGAAAAAGCTGCCATTCCTTGGACCTACCCTTTTGTCAATCCACCTCAACCGCCTAAGCCTAAGATTTCTATCCTTGGCACGCCTCAACCCTCTTCTTCTTCTTCTTCCTCTTCCGGACCAATCCACGACTCCATGTTGAAACAGCTTCACCAGACGCCTGTGAAGATGTCCCTCTACGATCTCATCCAAACCTCACCCCAACATCGTCAGGCCCTCATCCAAGCCCTGCAGGCAGCGGAGGTCCAACCCGAGGACCCCCAACCACTTGATACCCTTGTCCACTCCTTAGCCCCTGTTGCCTCCATAACATTCAGCGATTCTGAGATTTCCACATCCAACACAGAAGATCAGGATGCCGCCCTCTTCATCACTGCCTATATCGATCAGACACGCATTAAATGCGTTATGATCGACGGGGGCGCTAGCATCAACATCATCTCCACCCATGCCTTTGATCACTTGGCTCTTCCCAAGAATTGCGTCTCCAAAACTGACGTGATCTTGCGCTCTTTTAATGACACTACTGCCACGACCATTGGCACAGTCATCCTTCATATCTGCATTGGTCCACGCACAGTCCCAGAGCTCTTCTACATCATCGAAGGAGAGTTCTAATACAACATCTTGCTGGGCTGACCCTGGATCCGCGCCATGGCCTGTGTCCCCTCCACCCTGCACCGTTGTGTGAAGTTTGAGCATGACGGACAAGTCCACACCATTCCCGCTGACCCTTCGCCTTTCAAAACATGCAATACCACCTACCATCCAAATGACGTCCTCATTCCTATCAAGCCATCAACCCTGGCACCGCCTCCATCTGCAGAAGCTTCGACCAGTTCCCAATAGGCAGTCGCCCTTACACCTCCCCTTCAAGCGACAACCACAGACCCCATGGAAGACGTCTTCCAAAGACTTTCATTGGGAGAGTATCACTTGCTGGCTTTAGACATGTTCCAAACTCCGCAAGAGTATGGACGCCTTCATCACAGCCCCAGCTACGACCATCGGATAGGGATGATCATACCTTATGGTCCCCCTCACCTCTGCACCAACCTCGTCTATGGGGGGCTTAATCAAGCTCCTACTAACGGTAATCCTCTTTCTTCACCCCAACCTTTCACATCAGATTTTTCATTTCTTGGCAACCCCGCCTTTGCACATACTTACCTTTACAGGTGTGCATGGAAGGGTTTTGGTTTCGAACGCTATGAGCAGGGCTCCCATCAGCCTATCCAATCGCTCAATGATGACGACGCCAAGAAACGGTATGGTCTGGGATATCACGACCCCACTCAAGACCCTGTAAACCTTTGTCTTGAACCAATCCTTGACCAATCTCCTCCACACTCGCCTATTTCGCCACCTTCACCTACGGAGTCAGTGGTTTCCATTCCTCCTAGTTTTTTTTTCCATAAACACCATCCGCCTGGACCCCTTGACTTATCAGCTCAATGGGGTATCCAAGTCTCTCCCTCTCATTCTTTCTAGCATGATCGAAGATGAGTCGGCAACCATTCACACTGTTCACTGTATTGACGATGACGCCATTCTTTCTTACATGGGCACTGATGATTCTTTCATCCAGCGCTCCCTCCCTTCTGAGACCCAGGTTATGTTAAATGAATCAACCATTGACATCAACCTTCCTTCTTCTAATGTTCCTTATGTCTTAAAGATTGGCCAATCTTTATACGCTCAGGAGCAGCTTGACTATACCCAGTTCCTCTCCAACCATAGCAAGGCCTTTGCCTGGACTTACAGTGATATGCCTGGAATCGACCCCACCATCATTACCCATAACATTGTCACTAAACCAGAGGCTAAGCCTGTCAAGCAAAAGCTTCAAAAGATGCATCCTCGCGTTGCCCTCCTTGTCAAGGAGGAGCTTCAGCGTCTCCTTTCTGTCTCCTTCATCCAGCCCATCGATTATCCACAGTGGGTCTCTAACATCGTCCCATTCACCAAGGCAACTGGGGGGATTCGGATCTGCACAAACTATCGTGACCTTAATCTAGCCTGTCCTAAAGATGACTTTCCTCTTCCTAACATCGACCATCTTGTTGATCTTACGGCCGGCCATGAGATGCTATCTCTTATGGATGGGTTTTCAGGATACAATCAAATCCTGATTGCTCTGGAAGATTAACACAAGACTACTTTCATTACCCCATGGGGGACTTTCTGCTATCGAGTCATGCCTTTCAGCTTGAAGAACGCAGGTGCCACTTATCAGCGTGCCATGACCTACATTTTCCATGATCTCCTCCACAAAATCATGGAGGACTATGTGGATGACCTGCTCGGCAAGTCCAAACTTCGACGTGACCATCTGACCATTCTCAAAATCATCTTTTCTAGTCTTCTTCAGTACAATGTCCATCTTAACCCCAAGAAATGTGTCTTTGGGGTCCTCTCTAGCAAGCTTCTTGGCTTCATCGTTTCCTTCTGTGGCATCGAGATAGATCCCGCCAAGATTTGCGCTATCCTCAAAATGCCTCCCCCGACCAATCTCAAGTAGCTTCGCAGTTTGCAAGGCAAGCTCTAGTCCATTCTTCGCTTCATCTCACAGCTTTCTGACCGCTGCTAACCTTTTCATCATCTCCTTAAGAAGGACGTCATTTTTACATGGGATAAGGACTGTCAAGAGGCTTTTGAAGCCTTAAAACGCTATCTGGTCTCTCCACCAGTTCTCATTCCACCTAAAGATGACCAACCCTTCTACCTTTATATCTCAGCCACTCACCATTCGTTAGGTGCCATGATCACGCATCGAGACGAGTATCACCGTGAGCAAGCTGTTTATTATATCAGCCGAACACTGGTCGACTATGAAACTCGGTATACCCATATCGAGAAACTCTGTTTGGCGTTAGTCTTTGCTGCTACTAAGCTTCGCCACTATCTTCTCAGTCACAAAACTTTTGTCATCACCCACACCGACCCTCTCAAGTATATGCACTCCAAGCCATATCAGAATCAACGTATGGCTCGGTGGCTCATGCTGCTTGCTGAGTTCGATCTCGAATTCATCTAGCAGAAATCTATCAAGGGGCAAACCATCGCTGATCAACTAGCAGATGCCCCTCTTCCTGACAATGAACCTTCGCAGTGTGAATTCCCTGATGAGTGTATCGCTGCGCTTTCCTCCGACAACACCACCTATCAGATGACTATGTTCTTTGACAGATCTAAATGTCAACTAGGTGGAGGTGCTGGGGTCATTCTCATCCCACTCGAAGGGGAGCCCATGTCTTTGTCTTTTAAACTCGACTTTGATTGTACCAATAATATGGCTGAATACGAGGCCTTAATTTTGGGACTTCAGACTGCCCTCTCTCTCAGCATCAAGTCCATCAACATCTTCGGCGACTCGCAGCTCGTCGTTAATAAGGTCAACGGTTCATACCTCTGTAAAAATGAAATTTTGCAAAGGTACAAAAATCATACTGACATTCTCCTTGCATCTTTCGATCATTTCCTCCTGCAGACTATTCCTCGATCCACAAATAAGTTTGCTGACACCATGGCTTCTCTCGCTTCCCATATCCCATCTTCCTCATCTGCATCCAGACTTTTCGTCACAGTGCGTCGTGTGCCGTTACCTTCATATATCTCTCCTCACATTCATCATGTCAACACTATAGACCCTAGCCCACAAGATGCTTGGTATAAGCAACTTGTAGACTTCTTATCTCTCTCTATCATTCCTCCCAACCTCTCTAGTAATGCACGATGAGCTTTTATCAAACGTACTGCTCGCTATACCATGCTAGGGGGTCTTCTCTATAAGCGAGGCTTCGACGGCCTCCTTCTTCACTGTCTCACCTCCACTGAAGCATCTCATGCCATTCAGCAAGTCCATGATGGGATTTGTGGCAGACATTTCAGTGGGAATTCGGTTGCCAAGTGCCTCCTTCGTCTGGGCTATTATTGGCCTACCCTTCATCAAGACTGTAGCGACTATGTTCGGCGTTGCATCAAGTGTCAGCAGCACTCTAACTTGCTCCATCTCCCCAGTCATGCCTTACAAATTGCTCAGGATTTTTGGCCTTTTTCTCAGTGGGGTTTAGATCTCATCAGTGAGATTAACCCTCATTCGTCTCTTCATCATCAATCCATCATCACAGCCACTGAATATTTCACTAAGTGGGTGGAAGCCATTCCTCTCGTCTCCACAAAAGCTAACAAGATTGTCGACTTCATCAACACCCATATCATCTATCATTTCGATGTCCCTCATATAATTATCACTGATAACGGCAAGTCCTTCAAAAACAAAACTATCCAAAAGCTATGCGACTCCTTCGGCATCAAACTCAGTTTCTCTTCGCCTTACTACCCACAAGCAAATGGGCAGGCCGAGGCTTCCAACAAAATTCTCACCAAAATTCTCATGAAAGTGGTTAGTGACACAGGCAAGGATTGGCACATTCACATTCCCTTCGCTTTTTAGGCTTACCGCACTAGCATCCAAACCTCTACGGGTGCTACCCCTTTTTCTCTCATGTACGGAATAGAGGCTGTCTTACCTCTCGAAGTACAGATCCCATCTCTCTGCATTTCTCTACATGATATCCTTTCCAACGATGACTTTCGTCAAGATCACTTAGCTCAACTTGAGTTACTTGACGAACGCCGTCTTGCTGCCCTTAATCATCTCCATGTCTATCAACATCGCATCAAGCACGCCTATGAAAAAAATCTGCAAGAATGAGATTTCATCATCGGAGACCTCGTTCTCAAAGAGAATCAACACGTGACCAACATGGAGTGAAGTAAACGAGGCAAGTTTGCTCCTAATTGGCTCTGACCTTTTATTATCACGCACAAGTATGGATCAGGGACTTACCGTCTGTCTTCTCTTGATGGACGACCAGAACTTGAGCCTCTTAATGCATTGCATCTGCGACCGTTCTACTACTAGTCGAGTATTCGTCCACTTGACACTTAACTTGAGCTCGTCCCTTGAGCAATCCCCGTCCCCTTAAATCCTACTTCCTTTCAACCCTATTCCTCTTAACAATTCCTATAACCCTTTTATGATGTATGGATGCTTTGTCCTAATAAAAGGGAGCCCTTGACCTTCTATAATCTTGTCCATGACTCACATTTTTATAAAAATAAATCACGATGTCACAATATCCATGGTCACTATATCAATATCAAATCAAAAAGCAGACTACTCCCTCGAAAGACAGCTGTATTATCATTGCTGTAATTAATAAACTGCTCCCTCGAAGGACAGCTATTCAAAAGCCTTTATATTACACAAAAATCTAGACCACTTCCTCGAAGGATGGCTATGAATAATCTGGCAATAAACAGCACTATTTTAGAAGCTTCCCGCATTGATCAGCTTCACAACTGACCACCAAGCAAATGACATCTCTATGCACGCTTCCCGCATTGATCAGTTTGCACCAAAAAAAAAAAAAAGAGTCATGGACTTGACTTATAGTTATCTCAGGGTCTCCTATAAAAAGGGGCAAAGTTATCTCTGCTCTTAAAATGGATTACCCTCTTTCCTCCTCCTATCACCTGTTCAAGGGACTTCGAGCTCACTTTAATGTCTAAGTGATTCGATTACCGCTCTAACATAACTATGGTCAACGACGTCACGCATGAATAGGGCTCTTGGTTCTCATAACCCCTATCTATGCTATCTTTTTGGTCCTTGTCAATGAAAGAGCAATATGCTTTTCACTTCTTCTACACTTTGGTCACATTCACCTTCATCACCTGTCAATCGACTCAACTCAACTCTCTTTTTAGACCACTCCCATAGCCTATTCATCCTAGTTTCTATGGATGCCAATACACATAGAAACTATCGACCCGCCACAATTTATGTTCAGCATAAACCAATACTTGCTGAAGCATAAATAAACCTCAATTCATTTTTAGCATACATCCATCACGAATATGGAATATTGTTAGGGATGAAAAACCCCTCAACCAATGTTGCAGAATACACCATTTGGAAAAGGCTGCAACATCTTTTTTCCTCATCATTTCATCATAACCAAGACCAATCTATCAACCATTTTAACCACCTGTCTACCACTCGGACCCTTTGTCTGAACTACATTGGCCTGAGGCCCTCTCACCAGGGCTATGTAGGCAGCACTCAGATGACATGTGGTCTTCTGGGGTTAGCTCGGCCACATCTTTTCATCCATTCCTCCCCTCGAACACTAACCATTGGAGATCATGCCTATCTCCTCCGACCTCGACCACTTCCAAGACACTGTTGCCTTGGTTGTTTTTGCATGTATGCTACCTCATGACTGGTTAGCAGAATTGTGCGTAGACCTTTTTGGACCCTCACAAGTATAGGATCGCAAGCCGATTGATCCCCACTACTTGTGACTTTTTCATGATTCTAGGAGCACTTCCTGAGCCTGGGATACCTGGAACACGACAACCATTTGGAGCTTCAGCTTAGATTGAGTGACCCGATCAGCAGACACCTAAATGCTGGGGCCTGGTTACTTTGATTTTGGCACTCCTCGACCCTTGACTTGCGACACTTTGGCCTGACCATCTCGTGCAGTGGTATGCGCGCAATCACGACCTTTGCAGCGTTCACCCTCACCCCTTTTTCATCCACTCTTTGTCAAATCAGCACCCGATTCTCAGTTCCCTTCTCTCACCTCCTGCTTTGAGGGGGAATACCTTATCCTTACTCAGGGCATTCACTTCCTATTTTTGTCTTGCAGTTCATTCAAACAACCAATAAGACGAAATCAACCTTATCCCTCACCTGGGGCAATCACTCCTATTTTTGTCTTGCAGTTCGTCCAGAACAACCAACAAGACAAAAAGGGGCAAATGTAGACACCGAAATCGTGTCGACTCCCCTGGTCATTCCCCATTTTATTCTTCTTCGCCTATTTAACCCTTGTCGATCACTTGTTCCACCAACCTTGACCCTGGCAGCATGTAAAAATGAGCACAGAGCTAAAGCTAGACTCTATCCCCATTGTGCATCTGCCGACAATGGTCTTTTCCCGGCTGATGTCACCGACGTCGGTCACTTATCGGCCGACATCGGCAATCCTACCGACGTCGGTCACCTTACCGTTATCCGTTATCAGTTGTCATTCGGTTTCCTGAACGGTTATCGAACCGTCTCTCGAACCGTCCCTGGCCTTCATCAGCATCTGCTAATCAATCCCGAAGGCTATTCAACCATTTTTCAAATCAACCCGATCAATCAATCAATCGACCTCCGAATTCTGACATCCACAGACTCTGGCAATCAACACTCTCGTGATCAACCAACTCCGACATCAACCAATCTGCATTCGCTTCAATCTGGCACTGCACAGACAACTTCAACTATGGCTTTCATCATGTCTTCTGACAGGTAAGTATTTACTCTGTTTGTTTTATTTCTTCTTGGTTATTATTTGTTCATTATTTCTGTCATCCCAAATCTTCAAACCACAGACCCAAGTTTTGCATCTCTCCTTTACATCCCTACCCACTATCCAAATCCATAACTCTGTCCAGACTCGACTAAAACCCCCAGACTCTGTCCAAATCCGACCTTACCTTGCCCAGACCCTGTCCTGACCTTATCTCGATTCTATCAGACCCTGTCCTGACCCTGTCAAGACCCTGTTCTGACTCTCCCAGACCTTCTACAACTCGTCCAGACCCTGCCCCGACCGACGCTGATCACTACCCCGACCAATGCCGGCAGTTTGACCGACGCCAGCACCTTCCCTGACCGATGCCGGCACCACAGAGACCGACGCTGGCGACTGTGCAAAACAGTGCTGCATATCAGGTACGCATTTTTATTTTCTATCATTTTATCTTTTATTATCTACTTTCGTCCAATATTCTGCTTTTTTATCAGTGGGTTGATATCCTTCTAGGAAGTCTTCAAACTTCCGGGATCGGGCGTTCGCCTGACAGCCCACCTTATCCTTTGACTAACGTTTTTTCGTGTTTTAGCCTTTTCTTCACAGGTGTCATTCCTCCACAGCCAAAGAGGAGAATCTTCCAACGTCTGATTTCGGTGCGCATGACTTTATCAGGTATCTTCTAGCCTTGACCATTTCTTTTAGTTTCTTATTTCTTCTTTGAATGTAGAAAGCAATTTTGCATAGAAACACTTGAATGACCTATTTTTGGGTAGACTCAAGGACCACATTCAATATGAGGTACACATGTTTAATCCACTTAAGATTTATAATTATTTTATCATGGCACGTAGAGATAAGGAAAAATTCATAACCAACAAGAATCAATCATTCACTCACTTCAAAGATCATAGCATATCAATAACAACATTTCCTCCACCTTCCAGATTGACCCCTCAACAAATTGGAGAGAATCATGCAAAAGGATTATGTTTTAGTTATGAAAACAAGTGGAGCAAAGGACATAGATGTGCTGAGAAGTTATTCTACATTGAGGGCTCCAATGAAGATGAAGAAGAAGATGATGCCTCCAATGATGATGAGGAAGAGATAGAGGAGGTACCTGAAGATTCCCAACCTATAATCTCTTTTCATGTACTTACAGGTATTAGCACTCCACAAACTCTTAAGGTGGTGGGTTTACTCAAAAAATAGAAGGTGACAGTGTTGATTAATTTAGGGAGCACACATAACTTCATCAACCATAATTTGGTCACTCAATTGAACTATTTCATCTACCTAGCACCAGAATTTTAGGTCATGATTATAGATGGTGGCATAATTAATTGTTTAGGCAAATTCCATAATATTAAGATTGCTATGGGTGAGTACAATTTCAATTCTCTTATGTTTTCTATTCCCATGGGTAGCATAGACATTATTTTAGGAGTCTAATGGCTCACAAACTTAGGTACCATTGAGATGAACTTCCAAGAACTATTCATGCACTTTCATTCTAAAGGTAGGAAAATTGAACTACATGGATTATAGGAAAAATCTCCATAATTGATTAGTTCACATCAGATGACCAAGATGCTAAAAAGGGGGGGTAGAGGGAAATATTTCATGATTATATTCCATAGAATTTCAACCCACATAAGCATCTACACATCTTGATCTACAGATGATTCTTGATGACCACCCATTTATTTTTTGGGCCATGCCAAAAGGACTACCACCAAAAATACAACATGATCATGCCATTCAACTACTTCCAGAGAGTCAACCACCAAATATTATACCATATAGATATCCATATGCATAGAAGATTGAAATAAAAAAGATGGTCTATGAGATACTAGAGGTAGGGATAATCAAGCATAGCCAAAGTTCATATTCATCACCAATGGTCATGGTGTGGAAGAAGGATGACACATGGAAGATGTGCACAGATTATAGGGAACTCAATAAGTACACCATCAAAGATAAGTTTCCTATTCTAGTAATTGATGACTTACTTGATGAGTTGCATGGTCCTAATTATTTCAAAAAATTGGATCTTCGCTCAGGATGCTATCAAATTAGAATCAAGGATGAAGATGTTCATCAAACTACTTTTATAACACATGAGGGCCATTATGAGTTTTTGGTAATGCCCTTTAGTCTTACAAATGCACCATCTACTTTTTAGAGCTTGATGAACACTATTTTAAGGCCTTTTTTAAGCAATTTTGTGTTGGTTTTCTTTAACGACATGCTGATTTATAGTCAGACATGGGAAGCACATCTGCAACATGTGAAATAGGTGTTCATATTTTTGGAGAAGCATCAACTTTATGCAAATACATCCAAATGTGCTTTTGGAGTACATGAGGTAGAGTGCCTAGGTCACATTATTTCCCATGAAGGTGTCAAAGTTGATCCCCAAAAGATCAAAGCTATGATGGAATGGCCCATGCTAAAAACTCTCAAAAACCTCTGAGGGTTCCTAGGACTAATAGGTTACTACCAAAGATTTTTGAAAGGTTATGGCAGCATAGTTTCTCCACTCACTGCACTGCTAAACAAGGATGCATTCCATTGGAATGATGTCACCACCAAATCATTTGAGAAACTAAAAGTAGCTATGTGCACCACTCTAGTTTTGACTACTCCAGACTTATTAAAGACATTCACTATTGAATGTGATGCTTCTAGATCCAGGTTGGGAGTAGTACTAATGTAGGAAGGAAGACCCATTACATTTGAGAGTCATCAATTCAAAGGTAAGAATCTAAAAAAACCTATCTATGAGAAAGAAATGATGGTTATTCTTCATGAATTTAAATAATGGAGGCCCTATCTGATGGGTAGACACTTTCAGGTGAAAATAGATCATGATAGTCTCAAATACTTTTTGGATCAAATATTTTCATCTGAGGAACAACAAAAGTGGGTAATAAAAATGTTGGGTTATGATTTTGAAATCATCTACAAGAAGGGTAAATATAATGTAGTATTACTTTGTGCAATGTCCATGTTGAAAGCAAATTGAGTGGATGAAGCTAGGTTAGAATGGGAGCAAGACAAGGATACACAAGTTCTAATTTAGAATCTACAAAAAGGTTTTTAGCATCTGACAAATTTGAATGAAAAGGTAATGTCCTATGGTATAAGGGTAGGCTATACTTGTGCAAAGATTCAAAGCTTAAGCATAAGATTATTATGGAGTTGCATGAATCTCCAATTGGGGGACACTCACGGTTCTTGAAAACTTATCACATAATTAATAAATAATTATTTTGGGAAGGACTCAAGGGATATGTAAAAAATTTTGTGGCAGAATGTTTGATATGCCAACATAATAAACGTGAGCCAATTAAGACCCCAGGTCTGTTACAACTGCTAGCAATTCCTAGTCAAAGGTGGGAGGATTTTTCCATGGATTTCATCATAGGGTTGAATTTTTCTAAAGGTAAGAATTTTATCTTGGTCATTATGGATAGGCTTACAAAATATGCCCATCTTTGTGCTCTCTCACACCCATTTTTAGCAAGTACAATAGCAACAATTTTTTTGGAGGTAGTTCTAAAGTTACATGAAACCCTAAAAATAATTTTAAGTGATTGTGATCCTATTTTCACTATTAATTTATAGACAAAACTATTTTTTTGTTTGGGTACTCAGCTAGCTCATAGCTCATCTTACCACCCCCAATCTGATGGACAAAAAAAAGTGGTTAACAAATGTTTAGAGGGGTATCTCTATTATTTTATATCAGATAAATAGGAACATTGGGTTAAATGGCTACCACTTGCAGAATGGTGGTATAACACATCTTTCCATACCTCTTATAGACACTAAAATTGTGTCTAACCCTTGTTGTCCTCCCCTTAACCCCCATTTTTATTCTTCCATGCCTATTTAACCCCTGTCGACCATTTTCCTATGAGCCTTAACCTTGGCAGCATGTAAAAATGAGCAGAAAGCTAAAGCTAGCCTCTGTACCCATTCTGCATCTACCGACGATGGTCACTACCTGGCCGACATCGCTGACATCGGTCACTAATCGGCCGACGTCGGCAGTCCTGCTGGCGTCAGTTATCCTTAACACTATTTTCTCGAACCGAATGCAAGGTCCGTTATCCGTTATCCATTATTTGTCATTCAGTTGCCAATCCATTTCTCAATCGGTTATTGTACCTTCCTTCGTATCAATCAGCAACCTCTTCATTCGAACAATCAGCCAAGTTTTGCATTCAACCAATCTACAATCAATCTCTCATATTCTCTCTCTCTAGTACAGGTATTCTGCTTCAGTCATCTCGCTGGAGGTCTGCTACATCAAACTTCTGCAGCACATCGGCAACATCAATCATGTCTCCTATTCTATCTTTAGCGTATAACAGGTAAGCATTTGTTCTATGTTTTTATTTCATTTTTTGGTTATTGTTTTTATTTAATATTACCACCCCGATCTAGAGTTAGACCATAGCCCCAACCTTACTTCCACCTGTATCATCTCTATCCACCCTCTGTAGAAAATATAGTCTATAACTCTACCCAGATCCCTGTACAAACCCCTAAACAATCCCTCTGACTCCCAAACTGGCTTCCTAAACCCTCAGACAAAGACTTCAGACCCTTATGCAATCCTAAAACCCTGTCCAGACCCAACCAGACCCTGTCTAAAAGCTATTGCACTAACTGACATCGGTCATTACCCCTACCGGACATCGGCACACTTCTTGACCGACGCCGACACAGAGACTGACACCGGTGACTGTGCAGAGCAGTTTGCTGCATATTAGGTATGCATTCTACTTTTTGTCTTTTTTCTTTTATTCTGTCTTTCATTATTTCTACTTCAGTCAAATATTTTGTTTCTAATTAGTGGGTTGATATCCCTTAAGGAAGTCTTCATACTTCAGGGATCAAGCTTTTGCTTGACAGCCCACCGTCTCCCCGTCTAACATTTTTTGTGTTTAGTCTCTTTTTCTTCGTAGGTGTCATTCCTCCAATGCCAAAGAGGAGTACCTTCCAACGTCTGATTTTGGTGTGCACGACTACATCTGGGTATCTTCTGACCCTAGACCATCTCTTAGTTTCTCATTTCTATCTTTTGAATGTGAAAGCGAAATTTAGCATAGAAACATTCTGGCACGCCCAGTGGGACCCTAGGGCCTTTCTTGGGTTCTTTCTTTCTTTCATTCATATAGGTGCATTAGGTTCCTTCCTTTTCACCTCTTTCGTCTCTTCTAAATGACATCATAAGCAGGACTAAAAAGAACTTTTCTTTTCTTTCTTGCACTTCTAGACTAGTCAAAACTCATATTCTTCGACCCTTTCTCCATTCGTCTTCATACGAACAAACATTTCAACTTGGGGCTTAAAATACGTTGCATTGCATTTATTCTTGCTTGCATTTCATAGACCACACTTAGTAATTAATAACCGCATATTGAATTAATCTAGTCCACTTGATGTTACACGACCAACCACTTGCACAAAACAAACATCTTAACTTACCTGAGACAAGGCCCGACTGAGATTTCATCCCCCAGCGGATACCTTACCCATCCCAGTGATCTTACTTGGATTTCATCACCAAGGGGAAAGCCCACTCTGTTCTCTGGCAGAGTCTAATCTCTAGGGGAAGTATATTTTGGCTAAGCAGGCCCAGCTTATCACTGGACTTGTGAAGTGAGGGGAGCTTGCTCCTTAGCACCAGGCCATGTACGAAACCTAACACAGAATTCTTGAGCACCATAAATGACCCGAAACCATCCATAGACTACTTCTTCTAGGACCTGACTCAAAAGTCAATCTTCTTCTACACACATTCTAAGGCATAAGCCACTATAATCCTAAATATTTACTCCTAGGGTTTTAGGATCGGCTTGTGTTCTTCATCTTTTCTATTCTTATCTACTTGTTTGAACTTGTGAGGACGTTCTTTCTTGTCTTGAATGGTTCTGACTCATAGTCAAGCCAAGGCTCTAGTCGATCACGCGAGGCATCACTCGCTTCTGTCTACCCCATCTATAATTAGTCCTGTAATGGAGTTCCACTCAGAGACTGAAAGAACTCCTACTAGACCATCCCCAACCCAGACTCCTATTGTCCCAGAAGGGGACCAAGATTTTGCACGATTCTTGGACCTCAACGTCAAAGCCTTGCAGCACTATCTTGCGAATAGCTGAATGCGAGACTCCTTGGGTAATCCAATTTACGGAATGCCAACCTCTCTTCTCGAGACTGCGGCCGTATCAACAGCGTCTGTAGTTCAACCTTTAGACACCCAGGCTATTGCCTCGACCAATGACTAGCCTTTTACGAACCATCCAAGTGTGGCCTTTCCCTCCATCTTTGGGCCCACTTCCACCGGGGTTTCAGCCCCCTATCAACCTCAGCCCACTCAACCACTCTCTACCCCCTTTCAAAATCTGGTCGTCTCTATTCCACCTACCCTAGCCCTTATCAACACCAGGGTGGCTACCTATCCATTGGCCCATGTTACCACTAACCAACCTCACGTGGCAACATCGAGCCTAGCCGCGCCTTCTACCCAACCATCCTTAGTCTCCTCTTCTATCCCTACGACTAGTCATCTGTACGTTGTGCCCTTACTGGTACAACTGACTACATTGTATGCCTCTTCTAGCCTCTTTCAAGCACCTTACAATCTAGGGGGTGCTCCACCCGCCAATCCGTTAGTAGATATCATCAAAATGTTGATGGACAAGATGTCTAGCCTAGAGACCTCCATTTCTGGCTCACACAATACTCTCTCATACGAACAAATTTGTAATGAGCCCATTCATCCTTCTATCCCGATCAGGCCATATCCCAGCCAGTGGGAACTTCCTAAGTTTTCTCATTTTCAAAGCAAGGAAGACCCACAACAGCACTTACGGGCATTCAGACATGCATGTTACCTTATCGCCCACAATGATGCATTGCTTTTACGCACATTTCCTATGTCTCTCTTAGGTGTTGCGCTTGACTGGTACAGCTCCCTTGCCAGCCATTCCCTCTTCACGTTCACTCAGCTGGCATAGCTCTTCCTTGACCATTTCTCTATCAACATCACCAAGAAGGTCTCAATCACAGACCTCTATTCTATCCGCCAATTCGAAGACGAATCTATAGCTGACTTCGTTGCTTGCTAGAGAGGCCTCATCAATTAACTCTCCTTTTCCTTACCCCAACCTGAACTTATTGAACTTTTCTCCCAAGCCTATGCCAAACATATTTCTTCCACCTTACGGGTTCAGACCTTCCGCACCTTCGACGAAGCCTTCACGATGGCCCGTAAACTTGAGTTACGTGCCATCGAGGAGAATAAAGTCAAGTTGCAGAGAAAGAATCCCAACTCCAAGACCAATGACCCCTCTTCTAAGCCTCCCTCATCCAATCCTAAATCTAAAGCTTCAGCAAACACTGTGGTCATTAGATCTTCGTCCTCTTCCCCTTCAACTAACCAGCCTGAGCCATCCACATCCCAGAGTGCCACCCACCAATTCCAGCAGAGATACATACAGCGATAGTATACTCCACTCAGAGAATCATACGCATCTGTGCTGGAAAAACTCGTCAAGCAAGGGGTCCTCAATCTCCCCCTGATTTGACCACCTCCACAATTTGATCCCTCACGCGCTATCCCTGCGTGGTATAGGGAAAATGACTTCTATAACTACCACTGTGTTAAGGGCCATGACACGGGCAACTATAAAACCCTTAAAAACATCATCCAAGACATGCTGGAAAAGGGTGACCTCATCCTTGACAATCCCAATGCACCACCTAATCAGGGCATCGATATTTTCAAGCAACCATTCCCCAATCATCCACCAACTCAAAACAATGTCCAGACCTTGACTGACAACATTCATGAACACAACATTCAAACAGTCAATACGGTCTCGCCCTTCATCCCCAACCAACTTCAAGAGGTGAGTCCACCCATCAGTCCATCACATGTGGATGAACCTCATTCTCTAGTTAGTTCTCCATCAACCTCTCTCATCTTGGAGGACACCTCGACCTTACCAACACCACCAGTTTCACCATCCTCCTTCTTGCTACCAATGGAGGACCTAACCCTTCCTACTCCTCAACCGCAAGTGGAGGGCATAATCATCCCTGCCCTTTACCCACTTGAGGAGCCTCATTCCCCAGTTTCTTCTCCACCCAGTGAAGAACCTACCTCTCCTTTGTCTCCAACCACAGACAAACCTGTCACGACTTCATCATGCCTTGGGTCTGAGACCGCTACACCAGTCTCATCTTCAACCCCACAACTATCCACATCTTCTCAAGAACCCAAACTTCATCCAACATCTTCTCAGCCATTTTCTCGATTAGTGGAGAAACTTGAACTTCTCCCTTCAAGGAAAGTGGAGCATCAGGGATTGTGGGAGCGTCTCATAGCTCTTCAACATGCCCGTGCCCTCTCATCTCATGCTACTAATCCTCCCATGTTGAAATCTCCCAAGACTCTCAACAAAAACTAGACTCCTATTTCTAAACCTCAACCGACCCCATCAAAACCAAAACCTACATCTACCCCATCTAAACCTATCAAGTCACTTGGCGTTCACCCTATCTCTACCCTCACTCATCCACAAATGAAGGTGGACCTAGACCAGACTTCGACCAATAGTAGTCTTCAACCCAAGTCACAGAAGACTGCCAATCCACAGAGGTGAACGCCTCCTCCTCTGTCACCATTACCCTCCATTTTGGGCCCCCATCCTTCAACCCTGACTAGAGTCCTTCCCACTCTGACAAACCAGTTGCCTCCTTTGCTTCCTTTGCCTGCTGCTAGCCTACCCTCTCTCAAAAAGGTGGTACCTCCCACGAAGAAAGTACCATCTCCACCTGTCACCACACCATCAACCCAAAAGGTGGTACGAAAGCCTCCTCCGACTCTGCCCAAGCAAAAGTCACCAATATCGCACACATCGATGAGCACAAACCCTTTAGTGGGCTCATACTCTTTAATCTTGCACTAAATTTTGTAGACTTCCAACATAACCCTTCCACCCATCAGGCCTTTCCAACCTCTCAGGTCTAAGCCCTCTTGGTTCGACGACACGAAGATTTGCTTATATCATCGTACGCCAGGACACGATACTGAGACTTGTTGTGCCCTCAAGACTGTCATTTACCGCTATCTGGAGAAAGACACTCTTCTCTTTTAGGACACTCTCGACTGACCCCTGACTCCCTCTCATAACCCTTCGACCTCTTCAAACCCATCAACATCTCATCAGCAGACCATGACCCCTTTATCTTCTTCACCGCCTATCTTCGAAATCAATGCCATTCACATAACCACCAAGTCACAAAAGGAGAAGGCAAAAGAAAAATCCACCATTCCTTAGACCTACCCTTTCATCCAGCCACCTCAACTGCCTAAGCCCAAGATTTCTATCCTTGGTGCGCCTCAACCCTCCTCTTCTTCTTCTTCTAGACCAATCCATGACTCCATGTTGAAACAGCTTCACCAGACACCTGTGAAGATGTCCCTTTATGACCTCATCCAAACCTCACCCCAACATCATCAAGCCCTCATCAGAGCCCTATAGGTAGTGGAGGTTCAACCGGAGGACCCCCAGCCACTTGCTGCCCTTGTCCCCTCTTTATCCCCTATTGCCTCCATCACATTCAGCAATTCTGAGATTCCCAGAAGATCAGGACGCCGCCCTCTTCTTCACTACCTATGTTTATTAGACACGCATTAAATGCGTTATGATCGATGGAGGTGCTAGCATCAACATTATCTCCACCCATGCCTTTGAACAATTGGCTCTTCCCAAGAATTGTGTCTCTAAAACTGACGCAATCTTGCACTCTTTTAATGACACCACTACCACGACCATTGGCATAGTCATCCTTCACATCCGTGTTGGTCCACGCACAGTCCTGGAGCTCTTCTATATCATCGAAGGAGAGTTTCAATACAACATGTTGCTGGGCTGACCCTGGATCCGAGCCATGGCCTATGTCCCCTCCACCCTCCACCGTTGTGTGAAATTTGAGCACGATGGGCAAGTCCATATCATTCCCGTTGACCCTTCACCCTTTAAAACTTGTAACACCACCTACCGTCTAAATGACATCCTCATTCCTATCAAGCCATCAATCCCGACACCACCTCCATTCATAGAAGCTTCGACCAGTTCACAACAGGCAGTCGCCCTCACACCTCCCCTTCAAGCAATGACCATAGACCCCATGGAAGACATCTTCCAAAGACTTCCATTGGGGGAGTATCACTTGATGGCCTTAGACATGTTCCAAACTCCCCAAGAGTATGGATGCCTTCATCACAGCCCTAATTACAACCATTGGATCGGGATGATCGTGCCTTATGGTCCTCCTCACCTCTGAACCAACCTTGTCTATGGGGGGCTTGATCAAGCTCCTACTAATTGCAATCCTCTATCTTCACCTCAACCTTTCACATCAGACTTCTCATTTCTTGGAAACCCTGCCTTTGCACACACTTACTTTCATAGGTGTGTATGGAAGGATTTTGGTTTTGGACGCTATGAGCAAGGCTCCCATCAGCCCATCAAACTGCTCAACAATGACGATGCCAAGAAACGGTATGGCCTGGGATATCACGACCCCACTCAAGACCCTACAGACCTTTGCCCCGAGCCAACCATTGACCAATCTCCTCCAGGCTCACCCATCCCTCCTCCTTCACCTACGGAGTTGGTGGTTTCCATCCCTCCTAGTTTTTTTTTTCATAAACACCATCCGCCTGGAACCCTTGACTTATCAGCTCAATGGGGTGTCCAGGTCTTTCCCTCTCATTTTTCCCAGCATGATAAAATCTGAGTTAGCGACCATTCACACTGTCTACTGCATTGATGATGATGCCATTCTTTCCTACATGGGTGCTGATGACTCTTTCATCTAGCACTCTCTCCCTTCTAAGACCCAAGTTATGTTAAATGAATCAACCATTGACATCAACCTCCCTTCTTCTAATGTTCTCCACGTCTTAAAGATTGGTCAATCTTTAGACACTCAGGAGCAGCTTGACTACACCCATTTTCTCTCTGACCATACAAGGCCTTTGCTTGGACCTATCGTGACATGCCTGGCATCGACCCCACCATCACCACCCATAACATTGTCACCAAACCAGAGGCTAAGCTTGTTAGGCAAAATCTTTGAAAGATGCATCCTCACATTGCCCTCCTTGTCAAAGAGGAGCTTTAGCGCCTCCTTTCTGTCTCCTTTATCTAGCCCATCGATTATTCGTAGTGGGTCTCTAACATTGTCCCAATCACCAAGGTGACTGGGGGGATCCAGATCTGCACAGACTATCACGACCTTAACTTAGCCTATCCCAAAGATGACTTTCCTCTTCCTAACATTGACTAGCTTGTTGATCTCACAGCTGGCCATGAGATGCTATCTCTCATGGACGGGTTTTCAAGATACAATCAAATCTTGATTGCTCTGGAATATTAGCACAAGACCACTTTCATTACCCCATAGGGGACTTTCTGCTATCGAGTCATGCCTTTTGGCTTGAAGAACACAGGTGCCACTTATCAGCGTGCCATGACTTACATTTTCCATGATCTCCTCCATAAAATCATGGAGGACTATGTAGATGACCTGCTCGAAAAGTCCAAGTTTCGCCATGACCATCTGACCATTCTCAAGATCATCTTCTCTCACCTTCTTTAATACAATGTCTGCCTTAACCCCAAGAAATGTGTCTTTAGGGTCCTCTCCGGCAAGCTCTTAAGCTTTATCGTCTCTTTTTTTGGCATCGAGATAGATCCTGCCAAGATTCACGCTATCCTCAAGATGCCACCCCCAACCAATCTCAAGCAGCTTTGCAGTCTACAAGGGAAGCTCCAGTCCATTCGCCATTTCATCTCATAGCTTTTTGACTGCTGCCAACCTTTTCATCATCTCCTTAAGAAGGACGTCTCCTTTACATGGGATAAGGACTGTCAAGAGGCTTTTAAATCCCTCAAACACTATCTGGTCTCTCCACCAGTTCTCATTCCACCTAAAGATGATCAACCCTTCTACCTTTACATCTCTGTCACCAATCATTCGTTAGGTGCCATGATCGCGCACCGCGATGAGCATCACCGTGAGCAAGCTGTCTACTATATCAGCTGAACATTGGTCGACTATGAAACTCGATATACTCATACCGAGAAACTCTATTTGGCGTTAGTCTTTGCCGCTACCAAACTCCACCACTATCTTCTTAATCACAAAACCTTTGTCATCACTCACACTGACCCTCTTAAGTTTATGCAATCCAAGCCATATCAACATCAACGTATGGTTCGGTGGCTCATGCTGCTTGCTGAATTTGACCTCAAATTCATCTAGCAAAAATCCATCAAGGGGTAAACCATCACTAATCAACTGGTAGATGCCCCTCTTCCCAACAATCAACCTTCACAGTGCAAGTTCCCTGACGAGTCTATCATTACGCTTTCCACTGATGACACTACCTACCAAATGACCATGTTCTTCGACGGCTCCAAATGTCAACTTGGTGGGGGTGTGGGAGTCATTCTCATCCCACTCGATGGTGAGCCCATGCCTTTGTCTTTCAAGCTTGACTTTAATTGTACCAATAATATGGCTGAATACGAGGCCTTAATTTTGGGACTTCAGACTGCCCTCTCTCTCAGCATCAAGTCCATCAACATCTTCGGCAACTCATAGCTTGTTATCAATCAGGTCAATGATTCATACCTCTGTAAAAATGAAATTTTGTAAAGGTACAAAAACTATGCTGACATTTTCCTTGCATCTTTCGACCATTACCTCTTGCAGACTGTTCCTTGATCTACAAATAAGTTTGCTGACACCATGGCTTCTCTCGCTTCTCATATCCCATCTTCCTCATCTGCATCTAGACTTTTTGTCATGGTGCATCATGTGCCACTGCCTTCCTATATCTCTCCTAACATTAATCATGTCAACACCATAGACTTTAGCCCATGAGATGTTTGGTATAAGCAACTTGTGGACTTCTTATCTTTGTCTGTCATTCCTCCCAACTTCTCTAACAATGTATAGTGAGCTTTTATCAAGCGTACTGCTCGTTATACCATGCTAGGGGGTCTTCTCTATAAGCGAGGCTTTGACAGCCTCCTTCTTCACTGTCTCACCTCCACTGAAGCATCTCAAGCCATTAAGCAAGTCCACAATGGGATTTGTGGTGGACATTTTAGTGGGAATTCGGTTGCCAAGCGTATCCTTCATCTGGGCTATTATTGGCCCACCCTTCATCAATACTATAGCGACTATGTTCGGCATTGCATCAAGTGTCAGTAGCACTCTAACTTGCTTCATCTTCCTAGTCATGCCTTACAAGTCACTCAGGATTTTTGGCCTTTTTCTCATTGGGGTTTAGATCTCATCGGTGAGATTAACCCTCATTCGTCTCTTCGTCATCAATCCATCATCACCACCACTGAGTATTTCACCAAGTGGGTGGAAGCCATTCCTCTCATCTCCACAAAAGCTGACAAGATTGTCGACTTCATTAGCACCCACATCATCTGTCACTTCGGTGTCCCTCATAAAATCATCACCGACAATGGCAAGTCCTTCAAAAACAAGACTGTCTAAAAACTCTGTGACTCATTTGGCATCAAGCTCAGTTTCTCTTCGCCTTACTACCCTCAAGCAAATGGGCAGGCCGAGGCTTCCAACAAAATCTTGACTAAAATTCTCATGAAGGTGGTCAGCGACACTGGAAGGGATTGGCATAGTCACATTCCCTTCACTTTGTGGGCCTACTGCACTAGCATTCAAACCTCCACGAGTGCTACCCCTTTCTCTCTCATGTACGGAATAGAGGTTGTCCTACCTCTCAAAGTATAGATCCCATCTCTTCGCATCTCTCTACATGACATTCTTTATAACGATGACTTTCATCAAGATCACTTAGCTCAACTTGAGTTACTTGACGAGCACCGCCTTGCTGCCCTCAACCATCTCCATATCTATCAACATCGCATCAAGCGAGCCTATGACAAAAATCTACGAGAATGAGATTTCAATATCGGAGACCTCGTCCTCAAAAAGAATCAGCATGTGACCAATATGGAGTGAAGTAAATGAGGCAAGTTTTCCCCTAATTGGCTCGGACCTTTCATTATCATGCACAAGTATGGATCAGGGACATATCATTTGTCTTCTCTCAACAGACGACTAGAACTTGAACCTCTTAATGCATTACATTTGTGACCATTCTTCTGTTAGTCGAGTACTCATCCACTTGACATTTACCTTGAGCTCGTCCCTTGAGCAATCCCATCCTCTTAGTCCTCATTCCTTTCAACCCTACTCCCCTTAACAAATCCTATATACCCCTTTTATATAGTATGGATGCTTTGTCCTAATAAAAGGGAGCCCTTGACCTTCTATAGTCTTGTCCGTGACTCACATTTTTGTCAAAACAAATCATGATGTCAAAATATCCAAGGTCACATAATCAAATCAAAAGGTAGACTGCTCCCTCGAAGAATAGCTATACTATCATTGTTGTAGCTAATAGACTGCTCCCTCGAAGGATAGCTATTCAAAGCCCTTATATATAAAGCAAAATATAGACCACTCCCTCGAAGGATGGTTATGACTAACTTTTGCTACAAACAACAATCTTTCTTAGAAGCTTCCCACATTGATCATCTTTGCAAATGACCACCAAGCAAAATGACATCTCTAAGTAGACTTCCCGCATTGATCAGTCTGCAAAAAAAAAAAATCAATCATGGACTTGGCTTATAGTTGTCTCAGGGTCTCCTATGAAAAGGGCAAAGTTATCTCTGCTCTAAAACAGGGTTACCCTATCCTCCTCCTATCACCTGCCCAAGGGAATTCGAGCTCACTTTAATGTCAAAGTGATTCGATTACCTCTCTAACACAACATATGGTCAACGATGTCATGCATGAATGGGGCTCTTGGTTCTAATAACCCCTATCTATGCTTTCCTTCTGGTCCTTGTCAATGAAAGAGCAATATGCCTTTCACTTCTTCTACACTTGATCACATTCAACTTCATCACTTGTTAAACCTAATCAACTCAACTCAACTCTCTTTTCAGGCCACTCCCATAGCCTATTCACTAGTTTCTATGGACACCACTACACATGGAAACTATCGACCAGACACAATTTTGTTAAGCATAAACCAATACTTGCTAAAGCATACATAGACTTCAATTCATCTTTAGCATACATCCATCACGAATATGGAAAATTGCTAGGGATGAAAAACCTCTTTTTTCCTTCATCACTCGACCTCAACCTTAACCAAGACCAGTCTATCGACCACTTTCACCACCTGTCTACCACTCAGACTCTTTGTTTGAACTACATTGGTCTGAGGTCCTAAGACCGGGGCTATGTAGGCAGCACTCAGATGACACAACATCTTCTAAGGTTAGCTCGACCACCCTCGTTTGTTCATCTCTCTGATGAACAAACCTTCTTTCTTCCTTTTGACCATGACCTTGCCCTCAACCAAGACCAATTCCATCCCTTTGACCCTTCCTCCCTTTTAGGGAGAACTACATTGGCCTGAGGCCCTTCACATAATGGCTATGAAGGTAGCACTCAAATCACATAACATCTTCTGGGGTTAGCTCGACCACCCTCATTTGTTCATCTCTCTGATGAACAAACCTTCTTTCTTTCTTTTGACCATGACCTTGCCCTCAACCAAGACCAATTCCATCCCTTTGACCCTTCCTCCCTTTTAGGGAGAACTACATTGGCCTGAGGCCCTTCACACAAGGGCTATGTAGGTAGCACTTAGATCACATAACATCTTCTGAGGTTAGCTCAGCCACATCCTTTCGTCCATCCATCCACCTTGACCAATGACCATTGGAGATCATGCCTGTCTCCTCCAACTTCGACCACTTCCAAGACAATGTTGCCTTGGTTGTTTTTTGCCTGTATGCTACCTCATGACTAGTTAGCAAAATTATGTGCAGACTATTTTTGACCTTCACAAGTATAGGATCGCAAGCTGATTGATCTACACTACTTGTGACTTTTTTGTGTTTCTAGGAGTACTTCCTGAGCCCAAGATACCTGGAACACGATGACCCATTGGAGCTACAGCTTAGATTGAATAACCTGATCAGTAGACAACTAAATGCTGGGGCCCAATTATTTCAATTTTGGCACTCCTCGACCCTTGACCTGCAACAATTTAACTTGACTATCTCATGAAGTGGTATGCGCACAATCACGACTTTTGCAGCATTCACCCTCACCCCTTTTTCATCCACTCTTTGTCAAATCAGCACCTGATTCTCGGTTCCCTTCCCTCGACTCCTGCTTTGAGGGGGAATACCTCATCCATAATCAAGGCAATCCACCTCTTATTTTTGTCTTGCAGTTCATTTGAACAACCAACAAGATGGAATCAACCTTATCCCACACCTGGGGCAACCAACTCCTATTTTTGTCTTGCAGTTCGTCTAGAAAAACCAACAAGACAAAAAGGGGCAAATGTAGACACCGAAATTGTGTCTAACCCTTGTCCTCCTCCCCTTAACCCCCATTTTTATTCTTCCATGCCTATTTAACCCCTGTTGACCATTTTCCTATGAGCCTTAACCCTGGCAGCATGTAAAAATGAGCAGAAAGCTAAAGCTAGCCTCTGTCCCCATTCTGCATCTGCTGATGACGGTCACTACCCGGCCGACATCGTCGACATCGGTCACTAATCGGCTGACGTCGACAGTCCTACTGGCGTCAGTTATCCTTAACACTGTGTTCTCAAACCAAATGTAGGGTTCATTATCCGTCATCCATTATTCATCATTTAGTTGCCAATCCATTTCTCGATCGGTTATCAGACCTTCCTTCGTATCAATCAGCAACCTCTTCATTCGAACAATCAGCCAACTTTTGAATTCAACCAATCTGTAATCAATCTCTCATATTCTCTCTCTCTGATATAGGTATTCTACTTCAGTCATCTCGCTGGAGGTCTGCTACATCAAACTTTTGCAGCACATCGGCAACATCAATCATGTCTCCTATTCTATCTTCAACGTATAACAGGTAAGCATTTGTTCTATGTTTTTATTTCATTTTTTGGTTATTGTTTTTATTTAATATTACCACCCCGATCTAGAGTTAGACCATAGCCCTGACCTTACTTCCACTCGTATCATCTCTATCCACCCTCTACAAAAAATATAGTCTGTAACTCTGCCCAGATCCCTATACAAACCCCCAAACAATCCCTCTGACTCCCAAACCGGCTTCCCGAACCCTCTGATAAAGACTTCAGACCCTTCTGTAATCCTAAAACCCTATCCAAACCCAACCAAACCCTATCTAAAATCTATTTCCCTGACTGACGTCGGTCATTACCCCTACCGATGTCGGCACTTTAATCAACGTCGGCACCCTTCTTGATCGACGTCGGCATAGAGACCGACACCGGTGACTGTGCAGAGCAGTTTGCTACATATCAGGTACGCATTCTACTTTTTGTCTTTTTTTTCTTTTATTTTGTATTTCATTATTTCTACTTCAGTCAAATATTCTATTTTTAATTAGTGGGTTGATATCCCTTAAGGAAGTCTTTGTACTTCAGGGATCAAGCTTTTGCTTGATATCCCACCGTCTCCTCGTCTAAGATTTTTTGTGTTTAGTCTCTTTTTCTTCACAGGTGTCATTCCTCCACAGCCAAAGAGGAGTACCTTCCAACGTCTGATTTTGGTGCACATGACTACATCCGGGTATCTTCTGACCCTAGACCATCTCTTAGTTTCTCATTTCTATCTTTTGAATGTGAAAGCAAACTTTAGCATAGAAACACCTCTTCTAAAATGTCTCCATTTCTAGCACTATCTAGTTACCATCCACCTTCCATCACTTCCTCATTAAAGGTGCAAACCAAAGTTTAAGATGTGGAGGAGCACATTCAACATCAACAAGAGGTTTTGGATAGTTTGAGAGAGAATTTGGCCTTGGCACAAAATAGGATGAAGAAACAAGTAGATGAACACCATAGTCAGCAAAATTTTGAGTTGAGTGACTAGGTATTTGTACATTTTCAGCCTTACAAGTAGATGTTCTTGAAGTAATATAAAAAAGACAATAAACTTGCTCCTAAGTACTATGGCCCTTATCAAGTTTTGCACAAAATTAGAAGTGTGGCTTACAAGCTTAAGCTACCTCATTCATATTGCATACACCCAATATTTTAGGTTTCTTATTTGAAAAAGGTCATTGGATAGAAAGTTTTAGCCTAGATAGAGCTCCTAGAAGTAGATGAAGAAGTATGACTCATTTTAGAACCAAAGAATATCCTCCAAACATGTACTAAGAGGTTGATAACTAGAGAGATTAGGGAATATATTATCAAGTGGAAGAACCTGAGTAGTGAAGATGCAACTTGGGAAGGTGAAGATTTTCTGCAACAACATCCAAAGTTATTCAATGTTGAGGACAATGTTGGTTTGAAGGGGAAGGACATGTTACACCCCTAACCTATTGCATGTATTAGGATAGGAATAGCCAAATTATGGATTACTTATCCCTCTTTGATGTTGTATCACATTTCTCTATGCATTCATTTAATTAGTAGGTCAGCCTATGGAGTAACCATGGCCTCGTTAGACTATATATATGAGGTAGTGGGTAATTTTTTATCATCATATTGTGAATTCTACTCTTATTGAAACTTGTGGAGGTTTCCCCCTCAAAGTGGCTTGTCTATTATCATATATTCTAATATATTTTATTCATATTTGGATCTATTTATACTATTCTACTTTATTTTTGAAGTAATTTCATTACAATGTTTTGGATGGTGACCAAGCTTGTCCTATCATCTGCAACCTGTTTGTGTTTCCTAGGGGCACTTCTTACCTTAGATACCTAGCACACATAGACCATTAGAGATACAACTTTGATTTTTTTAACCTTATCAGCTATCACTTACAAGTTGTGCTTTGGTTATCTTTATCCAAGTCCTCATCAACCTTACCTATCTTAACTTTATTGACTATAGCTCGTATCAGTATACGTACATGAAGTGATACCAAGTTCTCCTCCACTCACCAAATTCAAATCTTATCAAACTGGTACCCAATTCTAATTTCTCCTCCATCAATTTCCATTTTGAGGGGGGATACCTCATCCAATACTTAGAGCATCTAACTCCTAATTTTGTCTTGCAACTTATTAGTGCAAATTATAAGATAAAAGGGGGAAAATATAGACACTAAAATTACATCACACACATGTGCATAACTCCCTGTGTTGAAACCCCCTTAATTCCATTTCCAATAATAATAATAATTAACCTCCTTAACCCATGATTTTACCCCTCACACATTTAATTAATTTAGAATACTTAATTAGGTTAAATAAAAACACTTTATGCCACCTTACCTAACCACCTCATCCTAAGACTAATTATCACCTGATGAGTCACCTCAAGACTGAGTCCCCTTATCCTAACTACCCAAGACTTATTCTCACCTCAAAATTAAATTCCTAACCAACTATGTATTTCTTAACCTCCTATTTTAACATTTTGTAATTGGTGCCACACTTGGCATGAGGAGCAATAGAAAACTAGCCAAAAATGGTAGTTTTACCTATTCTAAGGCCACCAATGTCAGTCAACCCATGTCTGACATCAGTGTGATCATCGATGTCAGTTATATACACCAAACTCTAACCTAATGTTTAGGTCAGCAGAAATCAAGAAAACTCATTCTTAGTTGCATCCAAGCTTTCAACATTCAACTTTTAGCATCTTAGCTTACTGTTAATCTTGCATAAGTCAACCTAGATTAGGAACTGAGCTCTTGAGAACCAATATCACCCACTTGTTTTCTTCATTCAAGGCATCAGGTTGGACTACCTGATAGGAGCCATCCATTTAGCACTTATCATTCAATCACCATTGTAACTAATTACATCACTTATTCTATAAGTCTTTGAAGTAGTTACTTTGCCATCACTTTATATCTACTATTCATTATTTTACACATTCTTGATCAAACCTTGTGAAGGCATTATAAATCCCCCATGCTTGTTTACCCTTGTTCCAACACACCAAACCTCTGACCAAATCCACCCAAACCATACTTTCTCTCTCACAACTCTCCCCAACATCCCAGACCTAATTGAAACCATTTTCTAGACCCAAAAAATCCTTTTACAAGCTCCTAGGTAATTATTGCCCTTATCAACCTCAGTATCCTAATCAACATTGGTCACCATGCCCCCCCACCAACTTTGACAACATAACAGATATTGGTCACTTCCTTACCAACCTTGGTAACATAACTGACATCAGTGATTGTGGTTGTCTTAACCCTTCTAAGACCTACCCAAACAACTTTCAAAATATAAATAGAATATACCACTTACACTTTATTACTTTTTGTTGTACTCAGGTTGAAAATAATGGTAACATTATCTCTCTTTTACTCTCTCTCTCTCTCTTTGCCTCTCTTTGGGTTATTTATTAATCTTTTATCTCTCAAAATTGGACTGTCATCTCTAATGAAGTTTGACACTTCCTAGAAAAAGCGCGTAGCTTGATAGCCCACTCAAATATCTGCTAACAAACATTTTGTGGTAGTACTTTCTTACTTGTAGGTAGTCTTCCCTAGCCAAAGAGGAATTCTCATAACATCTAGATATAATGTGCAAACCAATCCAAGTTCATTCTAATCACTTATCCCTATTTTTCTTCTCTATTTTTCTTTATACTTGAAATAGACAAATTTTAGTGTAATAATAGTGATCTCACCCCTATGCAATCACAACATTGGATTATGTAAATGTGGCATCATCTCTTTTACCCATGAAATCATTATGAATATAATAATTTTTGGTCTAACAATTAGTTTTAGGTTTTACCCCTGAAGAGGCCAAACAAAATGACTAATATTATATTTTATAGGTTGTTCTATCGAAGACTTGATATATTGAAACTAGTTTTTTATATAGTTTCTTATCACATCTTAATTGGATTAATTAATTAACTTTATTTCTTTCTTGAATTTCAATTAAATTATCATACTTTTTGCTTGCCTATTTATTACCCAAGGCTACAATAATGTATGATCTCCCCTTGAACCCATAAGGTGATTCCTAGGGATCAAAAACCATCAATAAACCTCCATATTTTTATTTTCTAAGGGCAACATGACATGGAATTGATCCTTACATACTTGTTACAATATTAGGGGGATTGTGATGTGGATTTCATCACCACACTAAATACCACACTTTGTGTTTCAAAATAGTATAAATACTAGGGACAACATTTGTTAAGCTAATTCTAACTCACCATACAAGATTTCATGAGGTGAGGAGGTAAAAATATAACATGTAGGCAACAAACAACACCCTACATGGACTCAAGCCCCATGAATTGAAAGGTGTTTAGGGGATTCACTTAAAGAGAAAATTTAACCTATCTTAAGACCCCTCATTTGTAATAGGCATATAAGGTAGGTAAAATAACATTCTCAAATATCACTCAAAGGGGTTGGTGCTCATGAATTTTTGTTGTGTTAGTGCTCAATAAAGGGGTTGGTACTACTGTGGGTTGTTACTCACAAATTGTTGTGTTGGTGCTCAGGAAAGGGGTTGGTGCTCCTGTGGGTTGGTGCTCAACAAAGGGGTTGGTGCTTCTACAAGTTGGTGCTTGTGAATATTGTCTGATTTGGTGCTCATTCATATAATTTAAATTGTTCTCTATGGTTTTTCCTACATTGGGTTTCCACGTTATATCTATTATCTCTCTCTATCTTGTGTGGTGTTTATTGTTTCAGTTTTATTGCATATCTTGAATGTTTGGTTAAGTGGATTTTGATTAAGGGAAAGTTTTATAAGATATATGATATTTCGATTCATCCCCCCCTCTCAGTATATCTCGTGCTTAACATTTGGTATCAGAGTAGGTTCCTTCAGAAAGGGTTTAATAGCTTGAAGGTAGATCAAGGAAAGCATAAGATGGCCAAGTAGCTAAAGAAGGAGAATCAAGAGTTGAAATTTGTGGTTGAGGCTCTTAAGGAATAGGTGTGTATCTTTGATTCTAAGTTGGATATAGAAGTAAAAGAAAATAACATATTTATTTAGGATCTTAAGAATTAGTTAGAGGTTACAAATTCAAGTTTGAAATCAAAAGAAGAAGAGTGTAAATAGTTGAAGGTTGAGTTAGGTTCTATAAAGGATAATCATGAGAAGCTTATAATCAAGGTTGAGAAAGACCATGAAATGTTAGTCTAAGGGAAGAAGGATGCATGTTTTCAAGGCAAAATAAAGAAGTCGATCAGGCAGGCCAATGCTTTTAAGTTTTCAAATTCTTTTCATGGCCATTGTTTTGTTTGTCATCATGTTGGTCATAGGGCAAGAGATTGTATGAGGAGAAGTAATCAGTCAAAGGGAGATCTCAGTCACATTCAAGAAAAAGGTATGAAAAATGTTTTTTGATTTTATTGTCATAAGGTTGGCCATATTTCTAAATTATGTCCAAAACAAGTAAAGAGATCTTCAAAGTATGTCAAAGGTTACAGAGCCCCTAAAAGATATGAAAAGAGTCAAATTCAGGTTTGGAGACCTAAAATAGTAAAGGTTGATCAGGTTGAGCTTAAGAATGAGAATGAATTACTTTCTATAGTAGATAAAGAATTAGATAGGAAGGATTGTGAAGAATCTCTTGTTACATTTGAGCATGAGATTTGTCAAGATAATATAGTTTCAAAAGTTGAGAAGATGAAAAACATCATAAATTTTGATGTTAGTAAGTCAAATAAGTTAGACATGCTTAAATAGATTCTAAGAGAAAAACACAAGAAGATCAAGGAAGAAATAGAGGAGATGTGGGAATCTCTTGAGATTTACTTCTAGGACCCTTTGTGTGGGGTGTCTCTTTTAGGATTTAAGGAGACACTTTTAAGAAAAATTGAAGCATGGTGGATGTTATTGGGTCTTGGCTATGTTGCTTGACAAGAAAGTGAGTTGACAGATTAATTTGTATATATTTTAAGGGAATATATTTTTGAAGAAAATGTTGCATCAGTGTTATGTTTTGAGGCTATGCAGTGTTTAAAAGTTTTAAGGTGTTTCAAATAGATATGGTCATAAGAAATTAGAATGTTGAAAAAGAGCTAAAAATTTTAGAAATAAGGAGAAGGATACTCATGTAGATTCAATCAAGAAGGATCAGATTTTCAAAGCTCCATTAATTAAGAAGAAGGTTTAGACATGTTCATGATAGAATAAACAACTTAAAGATTCTATGTTGGTACAGATAGCTTTGCATGCAAGAAAAGAAGATCAGCCATGGTTCATTGATAGTGGATGTTTGAGGCATATTATAGGATATAAGAGTAAGTTCATAAGTCTAAAGAAGATCAATGGTGGCACAGTGAAATTTAGAGATAAAACCACTACCAAGATAGCCAAAAAAGTTACTTTGAGTTTAAATTATGGTAGAACCAAGACTAAGAATGTTTTGTATGTAAAAGGTCTTAAACATAATATATTGAGTGTTAGTCAAATATGTGATCAAGGATACACATTAAAGTTTCATGCAAAAGGTTGTGAGATTAGAAGAAAAGATTCAAATTAGTTTATTGTAGATGCTCAAAGGATAGACAACAATTTATATGTATTATCAAATATCTTCTCAAAGGCACAATCAAAAGACACATTCAAGGATCTGTGAGAGGAGTTGGGAGTAATTTATATTACTTCCTACCATTGATTTTTAGCATTAGTTGAAGGGGAGCTAAGTTTTAGCTCTAGGTAAGCCCTTTTCCACTGATGTCAATGGGGGAGAAAAATAGGTACATGTATAGGTGCAAAAACATGTACAAGGAATATGTATAGGTTTCTACAGTAAGGGGGAGTTACTATATGTTTTCAGATGACAGGATGTGCAGGTGATAGGATGTGGTAGTTTCAGGATTGAGGTTGCCATCAATGACAAAGGGGGAGATTGTTGGAAATATTGTCATTGATGTCAAAAGTCTAGCATTATTGGTGATAAAGGCCTGATTGCATTTAATGATGTTTGTAATAGTTATATCTTGGCTAGTGTGTGTTAATATTTATTTAATATTAAATAATATATTTTTGGTTGCATATAAGACAAAAGAAGGCCCCATGGAGAAGTAAAATATCCATGGGGTAAATAAAAAATAAGGATGGGATGCATTTTCCCATGAAGAGTCATCTTGGGGAATTCCAAGAGTCACCAAGTGAAGACAAAAGAGGAAGGGCACAATTTCTCATGAAGGGACACTTTGAGGAATATGAAAAGTCACCAAGATAAGGAAAAAAGAGGGAAGGACATTTTTGCTCATAAAGGGTCACCACATGACTTTTCAAAGGCAAGGATATGAAGGGTCATACAATTTTGGTGCCATTTTCCATGAGGATTGAAGGGTCACAAAGGGGGAAGGCCAAAGGTCATTTGGAAAGCTATAAAAAAAGGCTTGAGAAGCCATTTGTAATATGTGTGAGAGAGTTTGATTTGAGATAGTAATATATACCTTAGAAGATTATTTTGTGAGAGATGAATATGATTTGTATTTTTAATATCTAGCTTAGGAGAGAAAAGGTGAGAGAGAGGAAAGATATGTTGTAATAAACTATCATTTGTTGAGATAGCAACATTGAGAGATAGTTGTGTGGTATACATAAAGGGGTTGGTGCTCCTATGGGTTGGTGCTCATGAATTGTTGATGTGTTGGTACTCAATAAAGTGTTTGGTGCTCCTATAGGTTTGTGCTCATGAATTGTTGTTGTGTCAGTGCTTAGCAAAGGGGTTGGTGCTCATGAGTTGTTGTTGTGTTAGTGCTTATCAAAGGGGTTGGTGCTCTTGTGGGTTGGTGCTCAGCAAAGGGTTTGGTGCTCCTACAAGTTCATTCTTGTGAATATTGTTTGAGTTGGTTCTCATTCATATACTTGAGATTGTTCTCCATGGATTTTTCCACATTGGGATTCCACGTTATATCCGGTATCTCTCTCTATCTTGTGTGGTGTTTATTGTTTCAATTTTATCACATATCTTAAATGTTTGGTTAAGTGGATTTTGATTAAGGGAAAGTTTTATAAGATATATGATATATTGATTCACCTCCCCTCTCAGTATATCCCATGCTTAACATCATCCCTACTACTATCAGGTCTACAATTATCCTTGATTATTAACCATATCTAATCATGTCGAGTCTCTAATATATTACCTTGGTCCATGTTGGATATAATTATGTTCACACATCATATTCATCATCATAATCTTAATTTCATCTAACTTTAATCAAGTTTGAATCACAAGCCAAAATCAGATATTTTTGACCACTTAGTCCAAGTCATCCAAATCAAAATTGAGTAGATCATCCATGTGTTGAGCTAGTCTGAATCAAGTCAACCCTACCAAAGGTCATTCATGACCTAAAAACATATCTTTTTCTAGTAAAAAATATCCCCCATATTAATTAAAACCCTATATCTTGTTGTAGTTATTTGTCACCAAACATCAAGATAATAAAATTAAGCGTTTAGCTAGCTCACATCCTAACTTGATTTTATCAATATTGTCCACTTAACACTTATGATACCCTATCAAACATATCACATCAAAAATTAGAATGTAAACTCAAATTTAAAAAATATATGGCCACCCAAAAATATTTGGATGTCATGTTTGAAAATCATCTCTTTGAAAATAAGAATGCACTCTTTTTATAACTCTTATAAATGGGTGCCCATCTACCTACATACTTCAAACATGTCAAACCTAAATTTTAAGGTAGGAAAGAGTCCCCCATCCTTACCCTTTAACATAAGTATAATCCTAACCTATATACCAACCCATTATAGTCAAAATTTTCATTTACCATTCATTATCTTAGTCTTGACATTCGCGATCATACTAGAAAAGGGAACTCTATCCTATCAACCTTGTCCAATGTTATTTCATCCCCTACCATGTCAAATACCTTAGACCTACTATATAATGGAATTTATATATCTTGAATAATTATATGGTTTTGAATCAAACACTTCCATATCCAATAAAAATTGTGAAGAGAAACAATATATTCCTCTCCCCGTATCTTTAGAAGCCATATTTCATTAACTAGTCATTATAGACATGATCATATATCCACATACATATAATTTTGATCAAACCAAACCCAAGACTTCTTGGTATAGATAAAACCAATACTTTCAATACCATATAACTTAGGGGCATATGATTAATTGATGTTATAATTTTAAAAACATCATACAAAACCTAATCGATTGAGGTGACATTGTAATTAAGAAACTAGACATGCATATCAAAAGATTTGATATTCATATAGTCCACCAATCAGTCAAATCACATTAGTTGTGACATTGGGTCCCAAAATAGTAAAATCTACATTCACAACAATGTCTTAAGTATTGAATTATAACTTAATTTCAGCAAGACTTTTGATACACAGTATGGAAGCTGTACCATATTTATTACATCGATGTGTAAAATTCATACATGATGGAACATTATGGATAATGGCTGAAAATGATGAACCCTTCATTTTTCTTCAAAATGTTACATTCTAACATATAAGGGGTTCCTCAAATGGGACTACCTAAGTAGTCCATTCTAATCTATAATATATTATCTTATGAGATGAGTAATGAAGTAAGATAAACCATATATCTCAAGATATTAATAAGGCACTAAAATATAAGGTACACATGGATGAACATAAGGAAAAATAGACATAAAAATTTCCATATCAAAATAAACCAATGATGCTACCACATCAATAAAATCAAATATTTGAGACTCCTTTATTGGTAAATTTAGAGTAGTAAAATGGTAAGGTATCTAATTATTATAATAATGAGGATGATCTTCCTCATGATATGACACATGAAAAATTATGAAAACAAAATTTTGGTCCACTTGAGCATTTATCCCATAATATATTCAAACCTACATGCCTTGATATATACAATTTAAACCCATCTCCATAGGTTAAACAAATAAAATTAAATAAAGGCAAGTAAAAAATAGCAAATAAACATGTGAATGTTTATTATGCAATCCATCCCTCTTGGTTAAAATATTTAAGTCAATTATACAAGGGAGAAGTTCAAATACATCATGTACTAATGTGTAATAATCTCATTGGTCTCTATAATATATTTTACAAATTACCCTATCATAATTTAATCCATATACAATACTTTCTATGCTAATTAAGCATATGATGATATCTTTATCACCTAATAAGCATAGATCACAAAGTAAATTGAAACTTACAAAAGGATCAAAATATCACAATGATAATATAATCACATTCCATAATATAGATCATTGTGAAACATTAAAATAATACAAAAAATAAGGATGTATACATATTATGCAATAACATTGACAAATATTCTTGATCTTGAACAAATAAAACATACAAAATACAAGAGGTCATATTAAAAAATGACCATGGAAAAAGGATTTAACAATTATTATAAATATTAATAGGGTCTATTACAAACATCTCAAGATGATATTAATAATTGAAACACAATTTGTAGTTTTTCATGTTAATGATAGTTAGGACATACTATATAAGAGTTAAATAATTATCCAATATTTATATAATCACTTAGATACATTATATTACTCATTTTAGGTGGACCAAAATTGTTCCATACTATCATATGGGTGTTAAATTAAGATCCACATTTGACATTCCATTTTAGGTGGCATTGTGTATACAAGGGAAAGTGAAATTGATCTACAAATCAATCCTAGCTCAGATAAGATAAATCACACTACCCTTCTGCTTGTTGGTACATTTAGACAATCAAGGTCATGACCAATATAGATTCACTAGACCTAACTAAGGGGTATCTTACCACACAATATCACTAAAGAGGGTTTCAATGCCTCTAGTCAAGTAATACCACATAATAACCCTAGATAGGTCTTATGGTTTCTAACAAAGTAAAAAATAAAGTAAATCTAATCTAGTTTAATTCTCACTAAATCTTATGGCACAATTTGGGATAATAAACATAAAAGTAAACATGCAAATAACAACTCTACTCAAGTCAATGTAGAGGTAATCCTAATGCATGGAGAGATAAATACATTCAAAATCCATTACTTATGCAATTCTATCTACTAAAATAGGGGATAAAGAGTAAGGAATAATTACATTAAAATATGAACCCATTGAGGCTTAATCTCTCCCTTTTCCAATGGTGATTTTTAATAGGTTATTTTGGTTCACAAGGATCACATATATAGGTTAGATCTAGGCTATAAGACTTCTCTTATGCATCAAAGGCATTGCCATAAAATAAGATTATTATCTCCAAGTGTAAAACCTAAGCAATGACTCCTCAAGTAGAATGGTGGAATATTATATTTTAAATAAGTGTAAATGAATGATTATATTTGTATATCACTCTAAAAATTGGGTGAAGGATGTGTTTATATAGATGGATTTAACCTTAAACCCTTTAGAATTTTTAGTTGACATAGTCAGACCAATTGACCCAGTTAGTTAATAAATAAAGTAGTTAGGTTCCAAACTAAGTCAACTGGGCAAACTTAGTCCCATAACATGCTTATTTCCTAAAATAGGGTCGGCCCATTTGATTGTGTTTAGGGGATGGTAAAAAGAGGTTTTGGCTTAGGTAGGGGCTATTTGAGGTGGTGAATTTATTAGATAAGCATGTAAGGTAGCTGTCAAATCTTAGGGAGATTTATCAGAGGGGTTTATGTTAGTTTAAGTGGTGGTATAGTAAAAAATAATCTTATGAAGCACCAATGGTCTGCACACCCCTTTCTTGGTGCACCATTTAAGGCATGCACTTAGAGAGATTGAGACTCGATAGATTCTTATAAGAGAAAAAGCATCAATAATTGATAAAGTTTAAAAATATTATGTGTATAAATATACCCCAATTTAAAATCATCATGACTCATGTAGTTGTAATAGGGGTGGTGATATAGGAAAATAACATAGTAACACACAACATTGAGCTAAGTAACTTACAATATTTTAAAGCATTAAATAAATTAAATGACTAAAAATAAATAAGTAATATATGCATACCTTGACTTACCTTTATAATTGAATGGTTGTTTGTTGTGTTTGTATTTTTGCATATGGATGGTGCAAAGACTGCTTTGGGAAAACTCTAAGGATACAAAACTTAAACATAAAAAATAAACAAAACTAGGAAAGTCAAGATAACTAAAATGTGTCAGTGCGATGTTCTTAGGAAATTGGTAAGATAGGGTGATAAATGTTAAGTTAGGAACAAATTACCAAGTCAAAATTTAGAGTACATCAAATAATTTAAAATCCAATTCTACTATATGACCAAAAAACTCAAATAAATGTACCTTAAGTACGAAGGGTTATGAACAAATCAAACTAAGGATACATGAAAAAAGAAAATCTAACATAAATGTGAAAGTAGTAAAAATCCTTACTTAAATAAAGATGGAAGAGAAATGGTAAAACAACATTGATGAGTGATAAGTAAAAATCCAAACTTATTCATAAATGAAAAAAGTGCATGAAAGGGAAAACAAAATTGGCGAGATCTAACAATTCAAATTCACTCATTAATGGAAAAATTACAAAAATATATAAATGGATGCAGTTTTTTGAAAAAAGGAATGATAAAAAATGTTTAAAATTTTGGTAAATGAAACCAAGGAAATTATAGAAGTGTAAAGCAATGGTCTAAATAAAATAATATATAGTCACTCAAGCATACTATTTTGTTCGAAAGATAGATAAATCCAAAGTATAGTAGTGATAACATGTTTTAAGATGTGAAGAAGAATATAGAAGTGGGAAAATGGATTTAGAATCAAACTTATTTATCAATGGGTGAATGAAATGGGTTATGGGGTAAATGTAGGAAAAATCAAGGTAGAGGAACTATTTATCCAAGTTAAGAAACTAAAATTGTGTTTATTAAAATAAGAGGACTTTTGACATTAAGGACTCTGAATGACTTCTCCTAACCACACAAATCATGGGTTACCAAATGAAGTATGAATATCATCCCATAAAGTCTATATGCATGCAAATTAAAATAGACCTATCTTACCATAAATTTTTTCCTATTCCTTAGGGGCCCTGTAGACACCTAAAAAGTGTCTAACCCTTGGTCACTTTCCCCCTTAGTCCATTCCTAACCCATTTCTAACAATTACTAATTTAAAATAATTAATTTATTTTGAATTAACCCCCCTCCTTAGACACCTCACCCATGACACCTCGCCTGGGACACCTCACTTTAGACTAATTCTCCTCCTATGACTCACTCAAGATCTATCCCTAATTCTTCTAACCTCCTAACAAACCCCCGTGCGTATTTAGCACAATCCTCGACATTCCCCAATAGACAGGGCACTTGGCGGAAGAAAAACGGGCTTGGTGGCTTGTTTTGCCCGTTCTAACCCCACCGACATTGGCCAAGTGTCGACCGACGCCGGCGGAATCGCCGACGTCAGTTATACTTAACCAGTCTTTCAAACTCTTTTGAGGATCCGAATCAGAAATCAGGGAATCTCTAAAAGCGAATCAGGAATTCTAGTCTCGGACTATCCGTCAATCTGCAAAATCCCTCAATCAAATCTCCCATTCTCTCCCTCAGGTGCAGTAAGAGCTTCAAGGTTCTCCTTCAGCGACAGATTCTCGATACAAGCTACATCAACAGCAGGTACGAGAATCATCGGTAGCACACCTTCCACAAGGCACAAGTGTCATTCCTCCACAGTCAAAGAGGAGTACTCACAGCGTCTGGATTACGGTGCACAAACTTTATCCAGGTACACAAGCCTTGACCATTCTTTCTTTAGTTTCTTTCCTTTGAAATTGAAAAACAAAATTTGAATAGAAACATTCTGGCACGCCCAGTGGGACCCCTTTAGGGCCTTCCTTGGGTTCCCTTTCTTCCTTGTTCATTTAGTTGCATCAGGCTTCTTAACCTTCACCTCTCTTTCTTCTTTTCTAAGAAAATCATAAGCAGGAAATAAAAAAGAACTCTTTCTTCCTTTTTCTTGCATTTCTAGTCTAGTAAGAAAATCATTCTCTTCAACCCTTTCTCCAATTTGTCTTCATTCCAAGATAATATTTCAATTTGGGGTTTTAAAACTTACTGCATTTCATTTCTTGCTTTCTTGCATCTTCTAGTCCACACTTAGTAATTAGTCAAATGCATATTGAATAAACCGTAGATCACTTGATGTTACACTACCAGACCACAAGCACTCAATAAAACATCAAACTCACTTGAGACAAGGCCCGACTGGGATTTCATCACCCAGCGGACAACCTTACCCAACCCGGCAATCCTACTTGGATTTCACCACCAAGGGGAAAGCCAACTCTGTTCTCTAGCAGAGTCTAAACTATAGTGAAAGTATATTTTGGCTAAGCGAAACCAGCTAACCACTGGAATCGTGAAGTGAGGGGAGCTTGCTCCTTAGCACCAGGCCTGTACGGAAGCTAATACAGATATTTGAGCACCTTAACATACCTGAAACCATCTTTAGATTTCCTATTCTAGGACCCTTCTTACAGCCAACTTCCTCAAACATTATATTAAGGCATAAGCCATATGATCTTAATAAAATTGTTTCTAGGGATTCAACGTTAGGCTCTGTCTGTCATCATCATATTTTCTATTTTTATCTATCTTTTTTGAGCTGGTAAGGACGTCTTCTCCATTTCCAAAAACTTTTTTTTTGAGTTTCTGGAAAACACAGTAACCGACATCGGTCCTGTAACCAACGTCGACAACTTTTCTGAACCGGCATCGGTCATCTGACCGACATCGGCAGTCATCTTCACCGGCATCGGTTTTTCTACCGATGTCAGTCTCTATCAATTTTCTCTTTTCCAAAAAATAGCAAGCATAAAATCCAACTTTCTGACTGTCTAAACATCCATTCTGGTTTTCTGACACTGATAGAACACAGTTTTCTAAAACCTGACCTTTTTTTTGCCTTGAATGGTTTTGACACGCAGTCAAACCAAGGCCCTTCTTGACCATGCTAGCCAACAACCGCTTCCACCTTCACCACCTACAACCAGTCCTATAATGGAGTTCAACTCAGAGACTGAAAGAACTCCAACTCGCCCAACCCTGCCTCAAACTCCTATCGTCCCAGAAGGGGACCAAGACTTTGCACGATTTTTGGACATTAACGTCAAAGCCTTGCAACACTATCTCGCGAATAGCCAAATGCGAGACTCCCTAGGCAACCCAATATATGGGATGCCGACTTCCTTAGTTGACACGAGAACCACATCAACCGCCCCTACCATTCAACTATTAGACAACACCTCCACCAATAACCCAACCGTATCTTACCTTTAGAACATGACCTCTCCATCTAAACCTACCTCCATGGGGGTTCTGATACTCCCTCAACCTCAAGTCACTCAACCAAACCCCACACCTTTCCAAAACCTTTTAGTCTCTATTCCCCCTACTCTTGCACCCATAAATACAAGAGTAACCATTTACCCATCAACAAGCGTAGCCACACCTCAACCATCCTTGGCGGCTCCTATCAAACTTGTGCCAACTAACCCCATAACACAAGTGCCATTGGCCCCAACTTTTGCTCCCATAACCAGCTATCCATATGTTGCGTCTATGCAACCATCCACATCTTACGCCCCTCCAAATATCTTTCAAGCACCTTATAATCTAGGGGGCGCTCCACCCACGAATCCGTCAGCAGATATCATCAAAATGCTGATGGATAAAATGTCTAGCTTAGAGACTTCCGTTTCCGGCTCACGCAATGCTCTATCATACAAGCAAATTTGCAATGAGCCTATTCATTCTTTCGTTCTAATTAGACCCTACCCCAGCCAGTGGGAGCTTCCCAAATTTTCTCGCTTTCAAAGCAAGGAAGACCCACAGCAACACTTACGGGCATTTAGACATGCCTGCTACCTTATCGCCCATGATGACGCATTACTCTTGCGTACATTTCCTATGTCCCTTTCTGGTGCTGCACTCGACTGGTACAGCTCCATTGCCACCCATTCCCTCTTCTCATTTACACAATTGGCCCAGCTTTTTCTTGACCATTTCTCCATTAATATCACCAAAAAGGTTTCGATCACAGACCTTTACACTATCCGTCAATATGAGGACGAATTAGTAGCTGACTTTGTTGGTCGTTGGAGAGGCCTTATCAATCAGCTCTTCTTTTCTTTACCTCAAACTGAGCTTATTGAACTATTCGCCCGAGCTTGCGCCAAACACATTTCTTCCACTTTAAGGGTTCAAACCTTCCGTACCTTTGACGAAGCCTTCATGATGGCCCGTAAACTTGAATTATGTGCCATCGAGGAGAACAAAGTCAAGTTGCGGAGCAAGAACCCCAACTCCAATACTAATGATTCTTCTTCTTCTAAGCCTTCATCGTCAAATCCTAAGTCTAAAACTTCAGCTAACGCTGTGGCCGTTAGACCTTCATCCTCTTCATCTAATCAACCTGAGCCATCAACATCTCAGAGTGCCACCCGTCAATTCCAGCAAAGATACATGCAAAGACAATATACTCCTCTTGGAGAATCTTACGCATCTATACTGGAAAAGCTTATTAAACAGGGGATTCTCAACCTTCCCCAAATTCAACCACCACCTCAATTCGATCCCTCACACGCCATCCCTGCGTGGTATAGGGAAAATGACTTCTGTAATTTCCACCGTGTCAAAGGTCATGACACGAGAAACTGTAAAACTTTCAAAAACATAGTCCAGGATATGCTTGAAAAGGGGGAGCTCATTCTAGATAATCCTAATGCACCTCCAAACTAGGGCATCGACATATTCAAGCAACCATTCCCCAACCATCCACCAACCCAAAATAATGTCCAAACCTTAATTGACAACACGCATGAACATGATATTCAAATGGTCAATACGGTCTCACCTTTCATCCCCAATCAATCTCAAGAGGTTAACCCATCTACCAGTCCATCACGTGTGGACGAACCTCTTTCCCCGGTCAGTTCTCCATCAACCTCTCTCATCCTGGAGGATGCCTCCACCTTACTGGTGCCACCGGTCTCAACATCCTCTTTTCTTCTGCCTATGGAGGACCTAACCTTACCCACTCCTTGACCACAAGTGGAGGGCACCATAATTCCTGCCCTTTACCCACTTGAGGAGTCACACTCTCTCGTTCCTTCTCCACCAAGAGAAGAACCTGACTCTCCATCTTCCTCAACCAACGACAATCCAATTATAACTCCCACACACCTTGGGTCCGAGACTATTACCGCACCTAACACATCTTCTCAAAGATCCCAACTTCATCCAACGTCCTCCCAACCATTTTCCCGACTAGTGGAGAAATTAGAACTTCTCCCTTCAAGGAAAGTGGAGCATCGGGGATTGTGGGAACATCTTAAAGTTCTTCAACATTCTCATACCCTTTCATCTCATGCTGCCAATCCTCCCAAGGCAGAATCGTCCAAGGCTCCAAACAAAGACCAAATCCCTACTTCTAAACCCGTATCTACCCAATCCAAACCAATCAAGCCACTTGGAATTCACCCTCTCTCTACCCTCACTCACCCGCAAGTGAAGGTGGACTTGAACCAAATCTCGCCCAAAAGTAGTCTTCCAACCAAATCCAAGAAGACTGCCAAACCACAAAGACGAACCCCTCCTCCACCGTCAACTTTGCCCTCTATCTTAGGTCCTCATCCTTCCACCCTACTCGGCGTACTTCCTACTCCAACCATTAACCAACACAAATTTCCTCCATTACTTCCTTTGCCAATCACAAGTTAACCTCTTAAAAATTTGACACCTCTCACAAAGAAAGTGCCATCTTCACCTGTCACCGCACCACCAACCCAAAAGGTGGTATGAAAACCTTCTTCAGCATCCCCCAAGCAGAAGTCACCATTGCATCATGTATCAACAAGCGTGGACCCCTTAGAAGGTTCATACGCTTTAATATTACGCCAACTTTTGCAAACTTCTAGCATTACCCTTCCTTCCATCAAGCCATTCCAACCCCTCGGGTCAAAACCGTCTTGGTTCGATGATACAAAGATTTGTTTATACCATTGCACACCAGGACATGATACTGAGACCTATTGTGCCCTCAAGGCCGTCGTTCGCCATTTTATGGAGAAAGACACTCTTCTCCTTGAGGACACTCTTGACCAACCCTCGCCACCTTCCCATCCAGCCTCATCAACCACATCAACGTCTCACCAACAGACCATGACCCCTTCTTCACCTACTATCTTCGAAATCAATGCCATTCATGTAACCACTAGGTCACAGAAGGACAAAGCGAAAGAAAAAGCCGCTATTCCTTGGACCTATCCTTTTGTTCAGGCACCCCAACCACCAAAACCCAAGATTTCCATCTTAGGTGCGTCCCAACCAACTTCTTCACATGCAATCACAGAATCCATGATAAAACAACTTCACCAAATGCCTGTGAAGATGACCCTATATGACCTTATTCAAAGCTCCCCCCAACATCGCCAGGCTTTAATCAAAGCCTTACAAGAAGCTGAGGTTTGACCTGAAGACCCTCAACCACTTGCTGCCTTAGTCCATTCTTTATCCCCCATCGCCTCCATCACTTTCAATAATTCTGAGATTCCTACCTCTACCGAGGAAGATCAGGACGCCGCCCTTTTCATCACAGCCTACGTTGATCGAACTCATATTAAATGAGTTATGATCGATGGGGGTGCTAGTATTAATATCATTTCCTCCCACACCTTTGACCAATTGGCCCTTCCAAAGAATTGCGTATCAAAAACTGACACAATCCTTAGATCATTTAATGACACAACTGCTAACACTATCGGCACTGTTGTCCTTCACATCCGCATTGGGCCACGCACAATCCCAGAGCTCTTCTACATCATTGAAGGAGAATTCCAATACAACATCCTCTTAGGGTGACCTTGGATCTGCGCCATGGCTTGCATCCCTTCAACACTTCACCGTTGTGTTAAATTTGAACATGACAAACAAATCCATGTCATTCCCGCCGATCCATCTCCATTTAAGACTTGTAACATGACCTATAGCCAAAATGACGTTCTTATCCCGCTTAAATCATCAACCCAAACATCATCCCCATCCGCAGAAGCGTCAACTAGTATGCAAACAGCGGTCGCCACCACATCATCTTCTCAATTACCAACCAAGGACCCTATGGACGACATCTTCCAAAGACTTTCACTAGGAGAATATCGTCTCCTTACTCTAGACATGTTCCAAACTCCTCAAGAGTATGGACAACTTCATCAACACCCAAACTATGACTGTCAGATCGGGATGGTCATTCCTTATGGTCCTCCTAGCCTTCGCACCAATCTTGTCTATGGGGGGCTGGATCAAGCCCCTACTGACTCAAATCCTTCTTCCTCACCTCAAATCTTCACATCAGATTTCTCCTTTCTTAGCAACCCCACCTTTGCACATACCTATCTTTATAGGTGTGCATGGAAGGGTTTCGGCTTTGGACGTTATGAACAAGTGTCCCATCAGCCTGTCGAAACACCCAATGACGATAATGCTAAGAAACGATATGGACTGGGTTTTCAAGAACCCACTGAGGCTTCCACAAACCTTTCCCCTGAACTAGACATCGACCAATTTCTTCTAGACTCGCCTATTCTTCCTTCCTCACCTACGGAGTCGGTGGTCTCCATCCCTCCTAGTTTTTTTTTTACATAAACACCATCCACTTGGAACCTCTAACCTATCAGCTCAACGGGGTTCCCAAGTCTCTCCCTCTTATTTATCTTAGCATGATAGACGATGAATCATCAACCATTAACACAATCCACTGCATAGATGACGATGCCATTCTTACATATATGGGTGCTGACGATTCTTTCATTCAGCGTTCCCTCCCTTCTAAAACACAGGTTATGTTAAATGAATCAACCATTGACATTAACCTTTCATCTTCTGATGTTCCTCAAGTCTTAAAGATTGGTCAGTCTTTAGACACTCAGGAGCAAATCGACTATACCACATTTCTCTCTGACAATCGCAAAGCCTTTGCCTGGACCTACGCCGATATGCCTGGCATCGACCCTAACATTGCCACTCATAACATTGTCACAAACCCAGAGGCTAAGCCTATTAGGCAAAAGCTTCGCAAAATGCATCCTCATGTTGCACTTCTTGTCAAAGAAGAGCTTCAACACCTTCTTTTTGTCTCCTTCATCCAACCTATCGATTATCCGTAGTGGGTCTCTAACATCGTTCCTGTCACCAAGGCGACTAGGGGGATCCAAATCTACACAGACTACCATGACCTTAACCTAGCTTGTCCCAAAGACGACTTTCCTCTTCCAAACATTGACCAACTTGTTGATCTTACGGCTGGCCATGAGATGTTATCACTTATGGACAAATTTTTAGGATACAACCAAATCCTGATTGCGCCAAAAGATCAGCACAAAACCACCTTCATTACCCCATGGGGAACCTTCTGCTATCGAGTCATGCCTTTTGGTCTGAAAAATGCAGGTGCCACATATCAGTGTGTCATGACTTATATCTTTCATGATCTCCTCCACAAAATCATGGAGGACTATGTCGATGACCTGCTTGGCAAATCCAAGCTTCGTCATGACCATTTAACTATCCTCAAAATCATTTTCTCTCGCCTTCTTCATTACCAAGTCCGTCTTAACCCCAAGAAATGTGTCTTTGGGGTCCTCTCAGGAAAGCTCCTGGGATTCATTGTCTCTTTTCGTGGCATCGAGATAGATCCTGCCAAAATCTGTGCTATCCTCGAAATGCCACCTCTAACTAACCTCAAGCAACTCTGCAGCCTACAGGGAAAGCTCCAATCCATCCGCCATTTCATTTCACAACTTTCTGACCATTGCCAACCCTTTCACCATCTCCTCAAGAAGGACGTCTCCTTTAAATGGGATAAAGATTGCCAAGAGGCCTTTGAAGCCCTTAAAAGCTATTTGGTCTCTCCACCAGTCCTTATTCCACCAAAAGATGACCAACCCTTCTACCTCTACATCTCCGCAACCAATCATTTGTTAGGTGCCATGATCGCGCATCGAGACGAGCAACACTGTGAGTAGACAGTTTATTACATAAGTCAAACACTGGTTGACTATGAAACTCGGTATACTCATACCGAGAAACTCTATTTGGTATTAGTCTTTGCCACTACCAAGCTCCGTCATTATCTTCTCAATCACAAAACCTTTGTCATCACCCACACTGATCCCCTCAAATACATGCATTCCAAACCTTATCAAAACCAGCGTATGGCTCGTTGGCTCATGCTTCTTGCTGAATTTGACTTAGAATTTGTCCAGCAAAAATCTATCAAAGGGAAAACAATCGCTGATCAGCTAGCGGATGCCCCTCTTCCCGACAATCAACCTTCATAGTGCGAGTTTCCCGATGAATCTATCGCCACCCTCTCGATTGATGACATATTCTACCAAATGACAATGTTCTTCAACGGCTCTAAATGTCAAATTGGTGGGGGTGCGGGGGTCATCCTCGTTCTATATGAAGGTGAACCCATGCCCCTGTCTTTTAAACCTGACTTTGAATGTAACAATAATATGGCTGAATACGAAGCCTTAATTTTGGGACTTCAAACCGCCCTTTCTTTAAACATCAAGACCATCAGCATTTTTGGTGATTCTCAACTTGTCGTCAATCAAATCAATGGTTCATATCTTTGCAAAAATGAAATTTTACAAAGATACAAGCACCGTGTTGACACTCTTCTAGCATCTTTCGACCATCACTTATTGCAGACTGTTCCTCGATCGATGAATAAATTTGCTGACACCATGGCTTCACTTGCCTCTCATATTCCTTCATCATCATCATCCTCATCAAGAATTTTTGTCATGGTACATCGTGTGCCATTGCCTTCATACATTTCCACTGACATCAATCTCGTCCACACCATAGACTCTAGTTCACAAGATGTTTGGTATAAACAACTTGAGGACTACTTAACTCTTTCTCTCATTCCTCCCAACCTCTCTAGCAATGCGCGACGGGCTTTCATCAAGCGCACCGCTCGCTATACCATGCTAGGGGGCCTTCTCTATAAAAGAGGTTTTGATGGCCTTCTTCTTCGCTGTTTAAATTCCACTGAAGCTTTTCATGCTGTCAAACAAGCCCATGACGGGATTTGTGGCGGACACTTCAGTGGTAACTCGGTTGCCAAGCGCATCCTTCGCTTGGGTTATTATTGGCCCACTCTTCATCAAGACTGTAGCGATTATGTTCGGCGTTGCATCAAGTGTCAGTAGCATGCTAACCTGCTTCATCTCCCTAGTCACGCCTTACAAGTTGCTCAGGATTTTTGGCCTTTTTCACAATGGGGCTTAGATCTCATCGGCGAGATTAACCCTCATTCATCTCTTCGTCATCAATCTATCATCACCGCCACCGAGTATTTCACCAAGTGGGTGGAAGCTATCCCTCTCGTCTCCATAAAAGCCGACAAGATTGTTGACTTCATCAACACCCACATCATCTGTCGTTTCGGTGTACCTCACAAAATCATCACTGATAATGGCAAGTCCTTTAAAAACAAGACCGTCCAAAAACTTTGTGACTCTTTCGGCATCAAACTCAGCTTTTCTTCGCCTTACTACCCATAAGCAAATGGGCAAGCCGAGGCTTCTAACAAAACCCTCACCAAAATTCTCATGAAGGTGGTCAACGACACTGGAAGGGATTGGCACGTTCAAATACCCTTCGCTTTGTGGGCCTACCGCACTAGCATCCAAACCTCTACGGGTGCTATCCCTTTTTCTCTAGTGTACGGATCAGAGGCTGTCTTACCTCTCAAAGTATAAATCCCATCTCTTCACATTTCACTTCATGACATTCTTTCTAATGATGACTTTCGTCAAGATCGATTAGCTCAACTTGAGTTACTCGACGAGCGTCGTCTTGCTGCCCTCAATCATCTCCACGTCTATCAAAATCGCATCAAACGTGCCTATAATAAAACTCTGAGAGAATGAGAATTCAATATCAGAGACCTCATCCTCAAAGAGAACCAATATGGAACGGAGTAAATGAGGCAAATTTGCTCCTAATTGGCTCGGACCTTATATCATCACGCACAAATATGGATTAGGGACTTATCGTCTGTCTTCTCTTGAAGGCTGACCAGAACCTAAGCCTCTTAATGCTTTGCATCTACGACCATTCTACTATTAGTCAAGTATTCATCCACTTGACATTTAACTTGAGCTCGTCCCTTGAAAGCAATCCTTGTCCTTTTAATCCTTAATTCATTTCACCTTTTTTCCTCAACAAAATCCTCTACAACCCTTTTATGATGTACGGATGCTTCGTCCTAATAAAAGGGAGCCCTTAACCTTCTTTAAGTCTTGTCCGTGACTCGATATTCTGTCAAAACTAAATCATTGATGTCAAAATATCCAAGGTCACAAAATCAAATCAAAAGCAGACTGTTCCCTCGAAGGACAGCTGCACTATCATTGCTGTAACTAATAGACTGCTCCCTCGAAAGACAGCTATTCAAAATCTATAAAGCAAAAGTATATACCACTCCCTCGAAGGATGGCTATGACTAAATCTTGCTACAAACAGCACTTGCTCAGAAGCTTCCCGCATTGATCAGCTTCACAAATGACCACCAAATAAATGACATCTTTATGTGGACTTCCCGCATTTATCAGTCCACTCAAAAAAAAAAAAAAAAACTTGGGTCATGGACTTGACTTATTGTTGTCTCAAGGTCTCCTATAAAAAGGGGCAAAGTTATCCATACTCTAAAAATGGGTTACCCTTTTCCTCCTATCATATCACCTACTCAAGGGACTTCGAGCTCACTTTAAATGTCAAAAGGGATTCGATTACCGCTCTAACATAACTATGGTCAATGATGCAACGCATAAATGGGGCTTCTTTGTTCTAACAACCCCTGTCTATGTTGTCTTTTTGGTCCTTATCAATAAAATGACACCTATGCCTTTTACTTTCTACCTATACTTTGGTCACATTCACTCACATCATTTGTCAAAACAACTTAATTCGACTCTTTTTAAAACCATTCACATAAGCCTAATCATTCTAGTTTCCATGGACAACAATACACATGGAAACTATCAACTACCCAATTTATGTTAAGCATAAACCAATACTTGCTAAAGCATAAATAGACCTCAATTCATTCTTAGCCAACATCCATCACGAATATGGATAGTTGCTAGGGATGAAAAACCTCGACCTATGTTACAGAATACACCATTTGGAAAAGGCTGTAACATCATTTTCTACTTATCATCTCAAGCATGTACCCTTAGACATATGGGCAATGCTATATCCTTATCATAACCATAAATCAACCACTTCAATCTTTTTCCTCCCTTCTTGGGAGAACTACATCGGCCTGAGGCCCTAACGACAAGGGCTATGTAGGCAGCACTCAGTTGACATGGGGTCTTCTGGGGTTAGCTCGGCCACTTTCTTCGTCACTTTCTTCCATCTCCTTCTCTCATCACCTGTCAAACATAACATAGTCAATCACATATTCACATAATCATTAGTATACTCTCATTTTCATTATAACATCATAAGTCATTAGTCATAAATTTCTTCCATCATAACTCGTTGAACACTCGCATCATATAATCCACAAGTTAAACATTCCATAACACATCTATCATCATCTAATCTAAAGTCATCATCATATAACCATTTCATCAAACATCATCACATTAATCATTAAGCATCATCATAACATAATCATCATAATCATCATAAATATCACATCAAAACATACATCATAAAACACATAAAAAATACTGCAAAACATTAAACATCTATAAATATTTCCATAAACACATTAATAGCCAAAATCTCATCATATATATATCAAAAATAAGTTTTATACAATCAGTGTCTGTCTCTCTCTCTCATCATACATCTCTCGTCTTCAGCTTGCAGGCTGGTATATTCATCAAAAACGGTATCTCTGGGCTGCCCTCAAGGCTGTGGCTGTGGTGGCAGTGGCCGAGAAGACGCTGTATCCTCTCCCCCCTCTGATCTCTGCCATCTGTGTGACCCTAATGCCATCACTCGTGACATCGATCTCTATCGGCTCTACTCTGCCCTCATCTCTGAGTATCGATGTATCTGAGGGAACCCTCTGATGGCCCTCTCATAATATGCGATCTCATCTAGCGCATCAGTGTATCTAACCATAGATACGGTCTGCGATGGACCCATCTACCCTGCTCCTGTGGCCTGTCCTGACCCCTGTGGCTGTGGCTGACCTCGGTGCACTGATACTGATGGTCCTGCCCCCTGTGAAAATGTTGGCTACTGAGATGGCTGCTGCCATGGGCCCTGCCCTCCAAAACTCTGCCCTACCACTGCTTGTGCCTGGGCTGCCGCCAGCTGTCCCTGTAACAAAGTGACTTGTGCTATCAATGCTGCCACCTGACCTGTCATCTCTCCTAGCTACCCTGTGACTCCTGCTAGCTGTCCCTACAAAATGGAGACCTTGGCCTGAGCCGTGTCTCTCTCCTCCCATGCAGTGTCCCTCTCCTCATGGGCTGTATCCCACTCCCTGGTAATAGCCTACAAATCTGGCTGGGGACCCACCTGTATACCTTGATACTGCCCTACCCACCATGCCGTGTAGGCCTCTGTGCACCTTGGGTCGGCTATCCCAGGTCCTACCGACAACTCCTCAAAATCGGGCTCCTCTGTCTCTTCTGGAAGTGGGAGTGGCGCCTCTATATCATCCCGCCTATACTGTGGGAAGGCGGGAGGCACATCCTGTAACAGCTCGTACTGGCACCGCACTCTCTCTATAGGGATCCTCTCGAGCTCACTGACTCGTCTGCCTCTGATCCATCGCCTGCTCTGAACCCCAACCAGCTGCTCTCCCTGGTCTCTGAATGATGGATAGACCAAGTATGGTCTCCAGACGATGTCTACAGGAATCAGGGCCTCCAGTACCCCTTTATAGTGGTCAATGTCCCTGACCACTCCATCCACCCGTGTCTGTGCCATAACCTCACGCCATCACCTAAATCCAACTCTGAAGCTGGCCTGAATCACCAATGGGAGGCCCAGAGGTCGTGTGACTACTATGTGCTCGTAGGCCCAGCAATGAAGCAGGTGGCCCACACATAGACTGTACCGCCACCACCGGCTGATACCCCACAGCTCTCTATACACCTAGGCCAAAAACACAGGCACCCAGGTAAACACTGTCCATTGCTCTAGCATATCAATCAAAACTCCAGTCATAGCAACCAGAAACTTGCCGCCCTCTGCATCCGGTAACGCATACACTGTGATGCCAATCATCATCAGGATGGCCAGCTGATGTGCGTCCTCATCCACCACGTACAACAGCTCATATGCAAAACTTGCTGAGTGGTAGCTCATCTCCACAGCATGCTCTCCAAACAACGTAACCATGTGAATGTCATGCGCCTCTCTCGAGCACACATACAAGTTTGCTCCGTGCACTGGTAACCACAAAATCTGGTACACATCCTCAACCGTGACCATCATCTCACCCGTAGGCAGGTGGAAGGTGTTGGTGGCATGGTCCCACCGCTCGATCAAAGCCACCATGAGGCTCACATCCCTTGCCACTCTATAGTAGCGTCTCAGCCCACCTAGTCTGACTGCGCTCATCTGCACCCACTCCTCGACAGACACGCCTCCGTGCATCTACGTCAGCAAGGTCGGGAGGCGATCCTGCATCATCAGGGTCTGCCTCGCCTTCATCCATCCATAGACACTTTTATGTTATCATTGTTCCTACTTTTCCTATTCTATCAACTATTCAGACTATCTAAGCCTACCCTGACACCCAAGAAGCCCTTGGCATAGCTTCGACCTCTCGACTTGACCATTTTTCAAAACTATTTCCGACCAGGCAGCCACCGACATCGGTTAGATTACCGGCGATGGCACTTACCTAACTGACGTTGATCACTCAGTGACTGACATCGGTAGGTCAGTGACTGATGCCAGTAGCTGGTTGGCTGATGCTAGCGGGATCAGTGTCGTCGGTGACTGGTTTGGCCCTAGGGCCGAACGGGGCGAGCCCTAGTTTTTAGGGCTTCCCCAATCTAACACCCTACACCCCCCAAAACCCTCTTAAATGACTCCTAAGCTCTCCTAGACAACCTACCCACCTTCCTAGCTACCCTCCCCCTTGATTTCTATCTAAAACAACAACAAATTCAAAAACTAAATTCAAAATAAAAATGACTCAAATTAAGGATCAGGACCCTCTTACCTCGTCCCGGCGTCACCGGCGTGGTGGCATGATGGGTGCTGCTAGTGGTGGACCTCCCGCGGGTCCTCTATTCCCCTTTGCCATCTCTTCTATCCCAATGGCTCTGCACGCTTCCCCTAGTCCACATGCATCCCTGCAGCGTCCAATCAACTCCTTCTCTCCACCAATGTCTCTCTGCCACCTCACGCTGTTGCACAACTCAAGCTGGGTCCCTTTCACTCAACAAGTTCTAGAGCTCTTTTTTCTCTTTATCAATCACATTCATAAATGACTTTTGGTGGGCTGCCAATTTGGTTTTATCAGATTTGGCAGGCTGCCGACGTCGGCATTATCGTGCCCTAATCCGCTGACGTCGGCCTATTTTTGCCGACATCAGTCTCTTTTGGACACCGACGCCGGTTATTTAGCCGACGTCAGTGACCTTCAAACCTTTTATCCCTATTCAAAATGACCAAAATCATGTCCCTAATCAAGTCAAGTCCTTCAGACCATGTCATTTTGGCCTTTTGGGGCACACTTGGATCACTTTTGCATCCATCGACCACCAGACATTGGAGATCATGCCCATCTCCTAAACCGCGACCACTTCCAAAGCATTTGCCTTGGTTGTTTTTGCCTGTATGCTACCTCATGAATGGTTAGCAAAATTGTGCACACACTTTTGACCTTCACAAGTACAGGATCGCAAGCCATTTGATCCACTCTACTTGTGACTTTTTCATGTTTTCGGGAGCACTTCCTAAGCCTGGGATACCTAGAACACGATGACCATTGGAGCTTCAGCCTCGATTGAATAACCCGATCAGCTACGACTAATGCTGGGGCCCGGTTCTTTTAATTTTGGCACTCCTCGACCTTTGACCTGCGACAATTTGACCTGACCATCCTCGTGAAGTGGTGTACATGCAATCACAAAGTTCTCACTCTATCTTTCACCCCATCCATCCACTTTCTATCAAATCAGCACCCGATTCCAGGTTCCCTTCTCTCGACTCCTGCTTTGAGGGGGGATACCTCATCCATAATCGAGACAACCAACTCTCACATATTCTTGTCTACGAAATCAACTTTATCCCATACCTGGGGCAACCGACTCCTGTTTTTGTCTTGCAGTTCACTTTGAGCAACCAACAAGACAAAAAGGGGCAAATGTAGACACCTAAAAAGTGTCTAACCCTTGGTCACTTTCCCCCTTAGTCCATTCCTAACCCATTTCTAACAATTACTAATTTAAAATAATTTATTTATTTTGAATTAACCCCCCTCCTTAGACACCTCACCCATGACACCTCGCCTGGGACACCTCACTTTAGACTAATTCTCCTCCTATGACTCACTCAAGATCTATCCCTAATTCTTCTAACCTCCTAACAAACCCCCGTGCATATTTAGCACAATCCTCGACATTCCCCAATAGACAGGGCACTTGGCAGAAGAAAAATGGGCTTGGTGGCTTGTTTTGCCCGTTCTAACCCCGCCGACGTTGGCCAAGTGTCGACCGACACCGGCGGAATCGCCGATGTCAGTTATACTTAACCAGTCTTTCAAACTCTTTTGAGGATCCGAATCAGAAATCAGGGAATCTCTGAAAGCAAATCAGGAATTCTAGTCTCGGACTATCCGTCAATCTACGAAATCCCTCAATCAAATCTCCCATTCTCTCCCTTAGGTGCAGCAAGAGCTTCAAGGTTCTCCTTCAGTGACAGATTCTCGATACAAGCTACATCAACAGCAGGTACGGGAATCATCGGTAGCACACCTTCCACAAGGCACAAGTGTCATTCCTCTACAGTCAAAGAGGAGTACTCACAGCGTCTGGATTACGGTGCGCAGACTTTATCCAGGTACACAAGCCTTGACCATTCTTTCTTTAGTTTCTTTCCTTTGAAATTGAAAAATAAAATTTGAATAGAAACAGGCCCTTATAGATATGTCAATTTACTATGAATATTGGGTACTTGTGTGAGAAATTAGGTAGTACTAGGTATTTTTGAATTCTGCTATCCCAATCTACTGGCCTACCACACCCCAATGGACCTTGGATCTATTATGAGACTAATTATGGAGTTTGAGTATTGATTAGGGATAGGATATGTGTTGTAAATCACATAATTTTTCATGACATTAACTTTTGAATTTTTATATTGCCTCTTGATCATTGCCTTTTGTTTAAATGGTTTGGATTTTAAATTTTGATGGATTTTTCTATTCCTCCTCCATAGGGATTTGGAGAACCAAACATGGGTGCTAAAAATTACTATCATTTGAAAACTCTGAACTTGGTTTATAAGAAAGAGGACTTATAGAGCATGGTGTCTAAAAGTGATATCTTGACTCTGACCTTGTTTTATCCAAATTGGAATGAAAAGAAGGGAAATCAAGGAGAAATGAACATGAAATGATTTAAAGTACCTCAAATAAACAAAATGTGACAATGTGAAAGGGATACAATGATAGGTAAGTATGATTCATTATCATAAAAATTTATGTGAGTGTAGGGAAACATGATAACATAGTTTTTTGTGCAAGTTTTATCTACAAAAGAAACAAAAAATGAGGCTAAGAATATGGAATCACAAATTTTAACCATTTTTGAACATTCTAAAAATAACACTCAGTTTTAAAAAAGGTTTGAAAGAGTATGTATATTTTATGAGAAGAACATCATCCTATCATGGTCTTACACTACAACTCATAAAATTAAAACCCAAGTGGGTGAAAAAAGTGAAGGATGGTATTTGTGAAGAATGTTTGGTCATATCAATGGTATTAAAATGCAAATCATAAAAGAAAGAAGAAAATGAAAAAGATTTAGAAAATAAAAAACTTGTGATATTAAGAGAAAAATCATGAGAATTGATGTAGGAGAGAAAAGTGTATTTATGAGGAAAACTAGGTCTTATACATAGTATTACAATGTAACTCATAAAAGAAAATAAAATAGAAACTAAAGGACCAAAGAAGGGGGATAAGGTTTGATTATAGAAAATAGACTGTTGAAAAGGGGAGATCATTGGAGAATCCTTGAAAGAAGTGTTAGTAGGACAATATATAGAATTATGCAAATAAGGGAGATATTTAAGTAAAATATTTCTTCAAAAATAATGCATTGGTGGGTTCTGTGAAAACATGGCCTTCATTTGTTTGTATATGATAAGTACTATGACCAAAAATGTCTTTTACTAAGTAAGGGCCCCACCATTTTTGGGAATAATTTCCTTGCTTGTCATGAGTGGAGTCTAATTTATGGACTAGCTCACCAACATTAAAATTAAAAAATTTGACGTTTTTATTATGTTGTTTTGAAATACAAGCCTTGTATTGATAGGTATGTTGTAAAGTGGCCAAATGGTGTTCATCAAGAAATTCTAAGGCATGAAAATGAGCTCTACATAATTATTCATCAAGAATGATACCATGAAGAGATATATATAAAGATGGGAGTTCAACTTCTAATGTAAGACTGGTTCAAAAACATATACTAGTGAGAATGGTGTTTCCCTAGTAGTAGTACATATACTAGTATGGTAAGCCCAAAGTGTGAGATATAAATGAAGGTGATAATCAGTTTTAATTTCTTGAATGGTATTTTTTAATATTTTATTTAGAATTTTTTTAGTATTCTCTACTTGGCCATTACATTTTGGATGGTAAGGTGTGGAAAAATTTTAATTTGACACATAACTATTTTGTGTCTTTGTTTTTGAAATTTCTAACATTATCAAAGATGATAGTATGAGGAACTCCAAAATGATAAAATATTTGGTTAAGGACAAATTTATAAATAGTGGTGCCTGTGACATTGACAAGAGGTATGGCTTACACCCATTTGGTAAAATATTTAGTAGTAGTAATGATAAAAACATGACCATCTTGTGACCTAGGTAACTTACCAATGAGATCTATCCCCACATAAAGAATAGACAAGGAGATACCATTGTTTAGAGCTCAATCAAGGGTGATTTGATTATATCATCATGGAGCTAACAAAGACTAAACTTTTTAGAATAATTAATAGCATATTTTTCTAGATTAGGCCAAAAGTAACCCATATGTAATCATTTGTGGGTGTAGCATGTCCACTATAGTGACCACTGTAAATTCCCCCATGTTCTTGTTTTATGATATTAGGAACTCTTTATGCCTAAAACTTTTTCTCTAAGAGAACAACTCTCTATGATAAGCTTTACAGATGTGGGATTCAAATGTGGTCTGTAATGCAACCTCTAGGGTTTTAGAAATTAGCTTTTTGGATCAATTTAAGGATGAAAAGGGGTAAGAAGGAAATGCAAAATAAAATTGAAATAAACTAACTAGGGAGATGCACCAAGATATTTAAATTATTAACCTACAATTACATAAAATATCTTGAATCTTTGAACATCATAGACTATTAAAGGAACATATGCTTGAATTAAAGTATATAACATAAATAAGAACTAATACTATAAAAGCAAATAAAGGGAAAAAAAACCACTCAATTTGACACAAAGCACCACATCCTCTTCATTTTTAGGTGGAGAACAAAATACAAAAGGCCTCGAGGGCATAGTATACAATATTTGATCCTACCCATGAGGAACACCTGCTAAGGTCATAGAATGAAAAATGCTAATTATTTCTACTTATAACCTAAAATTAAACTATTGCAAATGGCTAATCTATGATAATATCAAAAATATTTATTCCTATGTAGTGGCCTTATAAGGAAATGATGCTTAGAACCAGGTAGTCGTGCTCATGATGAGGCTATTATAATTGATTGAGGAGATCTAGATAATGAATATAGTCAACCCTCAAAATCCTAAATGTGGCACAACTATAATGCCTTATGATTCCCACTACACTTAAAATAAATGTGGTGGTGACACATGTATGCTGCTGGAACTACCTCTTAGAATGTTATTTAGGAAAGGGGGACCCACTCCTCTCATCCAATAGCACTACTTGAAGGTTTAATAGGGAAGTTTTGATTTAGATAAGTATCATGATGCCACATGGAAATTTCCACTCCCTTCTTGTTGTAACTATTTATTAGGTCCCATTCCTAGCCTTATCGACCAATCATATGATTGAGATATCTGACAAAGAAATATTTTCTCCCAAGGAACATTAAGATATGATATATAAAGTTAGCACTACACTTGGAAAAGCTGATCATTCCTTTGAAAAAATGAATGTGAGGATGTCACATGTAAATTTTGTGATCCTTTCTGTAACTACACAGTGGGCCTTGCCTATTACTTCCTCAGCCAATGGTGTTGTTTGAATTTTTTACATAAATAAACCTACCTTAGATGAGCATCCAATCACTATGTGGAGATCTGGTGCTACTCCTAGGTAAATTGAGAAATTATTTGGGTTGAATGAGCATTGAGATGCCACATGGTAACTATGGGAGGAAGTTAAGACTTATCCAAATATAGAGAAAGGGACCCCAAAAAAATGAGGAGGCTACAACACAAATGCTAAAATTTATAGAGCATGTTTAAGACCCAATTTTAACTACTTCAAAACTCAAAATGTGGATTATGATCCATTGTTCTTGGTGACTTATAGGGTAATATACGTATGGATAGAAGAACCCAAAATTTTGGTTTCATATACCAGTTGAGGTAAATTTTTTAAAAAGGAGTGAAGCCTATAAAATTTACAAGTTCTGAAGAGCATCCTTTAAAGGCATCCACTCTTCTTCCTTATTTTGAGTCTTCTTCTTCAGAGCCTCGAAGGCTTTATCTAGATCTATGATCTCCTTGAAGGAGATGTTACTCAAACCTTGAACTACCACTAGTATTTGGAATTTTAGTTGGGTGAGAGATTATAAAATGGTTTCTACCTCAAAGACACTAGGTGCTTGATCGAGAGCCACAAAAATGGTCTGGTCATTCTACTTATTTTTTAGTATCTCTTTTATGTTTTCCTCTAAGAAGATATTTTTTTTTGAAAAGAATGGAGAGGGGAGTCCCAACTGGACTAGCTATCTGATGCACCCCTTCATATCCTAGACTACCTTCTTTAAGGCATTGAAAAATGCATTGTACTTTATTATTGCCTTGTTATAACTTAGAAACTCAATTACCTTCACCATCAATTACCTTTATTTAGACACCCTTACTACCTATAGTGTCCCATCCATTATACTATATAGCTTCAGAATTAGGAGCTATGAATCTTGAACTTTTAGGGACATAAAGATAAGGACCTAGTCTATAGATGCACTCACCTGAGAGCTCACCCTCTATGAGTCCATGCTAAACCTGAGTGTTGGCTTCAAGTTCACTACCATGTTTTTAATCCTCTCCCAATAAGATACATATAATTTTTAGAACATAAGGAGGATCTATATGGTCTGGGAGTGGGCAGTAAGGTCATTCTTTAGTTGTAGTATCTCTTGTTCCTTGACTAAGGGCTCTTATTACATCTATTGTTTAAATTGTTGATGTGCTCTATTAGAGTATGAGAGACTCTAATGGGTTTGCTTAAGCTCTAATTCTTTATCATATAGTTTATTCTCTATATCCTACTTCTCCTTCTTTAGATCTTCTATCTCAATCTTTATTTCTATGACTTAGATTCATAACTAGGATCTTTGGCTAGATTTCACCTAAAATATCTCATTGGTGATGTGGTTCTGAAGTTTGGACCTCATTTTGTTAATCTCTGCATCTTTTTCCTTGGCCTTGAAATTGAGGTGGTTAATTGTAGCTTTCACTCTTATGAGTTCCAACTATTTCTTCTCCAACTATTATCCAACCTTGATATAATTTGTAGTGATGGAATTCTATGTTTCTGCCATCAATTTGACCCTATCAGTGGGTCTAAATTGGTTGAGGTTGAGGCTAATGGTGTGTATTAAATAATCCCTTGGTTTTATTTGTTCTTGGGGCTTGACTACTTAGGGTGCCATGTGTGAAATCATTAGATATTATTATGTTTGGTCAAAAAATGGCTACATATGAGGCACTCCCTAAGCCTTATCTTGTTTTCTCTACCTAGGCTTCTCATGATTTTTTAACAGTCTTCACCCATTATTGAAAATACTCCTGTGACTAAATATTTCCTTTGTGAATGGGTATCATTTTGGTATCTTGAAATTAATAGTCACTTATTATTTTGAATAAGTAGACGTTATTCCTCCAAAGATGAGTGGGTGAATGGTTAGGGTGGAAAGAGAAAAAGGTAGGAGGCCACAAAGTGGGGTGGAAGGTGATTACACCACAATGGATGATGACATGGATAATGAGGGTAGAGGAGTGAGAAATAATTCAAGGGAGGTGATAATATATGTAAAGGAAAATGGTGAGAGCAAGGTGATAGGTTGGGTAGTAGAGAATGGGGTGAGTGGTCCTCAAGGTGGTTATATAACCAATTGAGTCATAGTTCTATTTGTCATCAATCTGGTTTAGGTTGAGCTCTATAAGTTTGATTGTAAGCAAACACTTTTATGACCTTTTACCATTTGTATTCTCCCTTTTAAGAAGGGAACATCATATAAGGCTTTAATCTTATGTCCTATGTCATATACTGATTCAATTACATCGAGCTAGTGATCTAGATCCAAGGCTAAGGTCCTATATATGAGTAGGCATGGGAGCTATAATGGCTCTTTCTTGAAATTTTATAATTTAATGAAGGTGAAATGGGCCCTAAATAACTATTAGACCATAATTATACCATCGATGAGCCATAACCTCTAGTTTTTCATCATTCTAAAAGTGATGGCCTCTCTACTGAGGTTAATGAGGACTAAGAATAGGAAGCAATCCAAGAACTGATAGTAATCCTACATAATCGACAAGATGTGAGTCCATGTGGTGATAGGGATCACCATGTTGGGATGGGTACTTTCATCAATGTATTTGAAGGTGAAGTATGAAGAGAATAAGTGGGAGTGATAACATAGGATTAGGTGGAGGAAGGAAGAATACTGAAAGGTATTTTATGTTGAGAATTTGACATCTCATTATGCATGGTGGTGATGATGGCATCCACAAAGTCCATCCTATAAACCTTCTCCTTACTCACCATATTCAAAAGGAAGATTACCCCTAATTTTAAATTGATGACATGTTCATCTGAGTCCATCCCAAAGATAAATTCCATAAGATAAAGAGCATATTTTATATCCTACATCATAAATCTTATAAAGGTGATGGGTAGAGGAGGCTCTTCGATGTAGTTGATCTAGAGGAGTAAATCGATGAACTCCATATTTTAGACCTAGGTGTCCTAAACATTCTATAGTCTCTCTATACTATAGACATCAATATTGGGGTCACTTTAGAGTTGGACCATATCCCTTATTATACATCACTGACATCCACTTTTAGGTGGTTATTACTTGTAATAACACCAATATTAGTATCATATCAATCTACATATAAGGTGATGATATCTAGGCATGGGTACAAAAGATGCACCATGTATTGGGATAGCTTAGAGCTCCACATCTTGTACCCAAATTAATCATAGTCATTACCTTAAACCTTTTCTATCATTCAAGCATAGGCACCCTCCCTCAGGATCTTTGGGCTTTTTGCCAATTTGGGATCAAAAATCTCATTTGCATGATCTAGGACCAATGAAGGGTCCCTATAGTGCCCCTTGGTGATGTTCTTGAAATTTGGTACTTTAGATTTTGGTTGTGCAAAGGCAAAATCATATAATTTACTTATTGCATATTATGGGAGGATGTCTCCATGACCACTTGACCTATGGGTTCTTTATTTCCTTGAATGCTTTCCACTATCAAATAAGGATGTAGAAGTCCCCATCTTATAAACCTTCTCCTTGTTTATTCTACTTTATTAGAAAACTTTATGATAACATTGGATATCAATTTTCTACTCACAATGCCTTGTAATTTTTCACTCAATTCTCTTTGCTTAGGATGCTTTTCTCAATTAATCAATTCTCCACTTAATTCTCTTAGAAACTCATAGGCATAAAAAGGTTTGGCCTGATCGAGAGAGAAATTTTTATAGGTCAGCACTTTGAGTATGATCATCATGCCATTTTTGAATTTATGTGCCCCATAAATGTTAAGGGTGACATACATGCTTGAGAATCCACTTGCAAGAGATTTTGTGGTGATCCTCATGGGTAATCATGCAATATGGAGCATCTAAAATTGATGGCAAGGGGATTTGGGTAGATAATTATCTATCAGTGGATGATTCAAAATTAGAAGGGCCAAGGCATGGACACTTGGTGGTGGGGTGAACAAATTGTGGCAATGGCACTTATTCTCAAAGGAAAACAATAGAAAAAGGGGAAATTTTGCAACAAAGAAAGGGAAACATGTAAATAAAAGGGGAAATAACTAACTATGTACAAAGGAGAACCATTAAATTAGTTGAAGTGTTTTAAGTTGATTCCATTAACCAAAATCCCTAGTGCATTTCCCTCTTCATCCTCCAACTTAAATGTAGAAAATCCTCCTCCATAAGGAATCAAACTTCACATGTCTTATCTTTGTATCCCTTTGGTCATATTTGAAGACCAAGTATCCTAGCTTAAATCCTAGGTCTAATGATTTATTATCAAACCACCACTTGATTACTTATTGTCTGATAATATCATGATTATTCAATATATGTAGAAATACCCTTAAGGTAGGGAAACACCATATAATACTCCTTTAGGAAGGAATAACTCCACAATGTCTCTTCGAGGGGACAACCTCCAATATCCTCTTGTAATAGAAGACTCAATGCTTACTTGATATCTTTACCATGAAAATCATCTCCTATATATATACATCTATCTAACCCATGGATGGATAACCTCCTAATCCCAATGTAGGCCGACCATTACCCAATGTACTACTTCCACAAGTTACTCTATTATCCTAATATAATGTACCCATATAACTAACTAAGGGGATGTGTGCCACATGTTGGCATCTCCATCAACCCATATACATCAATATATCATATCCCTATGTACATAGCATTACTTCTCTCTTTGACATGTTTCATCCCCGAAACATAGGAAGAAACCAAATAATGAGTGTGCTTTAAATCATTACACACTTGTCTCCAATCTCGATCATCTAACCATCCATATGTGATCTTGGCAGGTGATATCTCTCTAAGCTTGTGTCCAAAATCCATTGTGCTCCTCTGATTTCATTCATGATCATAATTATACTACTTTGGTGTCCCAACATAATTACTCCTCTTTTTATTCCATGTACCATATTCTATTGTGCTTCTTTGATTCCAACCATGACCATAGTAGGTATTCTTCCATTCATAGTCATAATGATTTCCCCATTGATTCCATATGCCATAGTATTTTTTCTTTGGATTCCATGCATATCCATAATGATTGGAAATTTTATTTCTTGTATAAAAAAAATGATTGTTATTATGACACTTCTTCACCTGGTTCTATGATTGTTTCCTCTCATGATGATGTGGGTGTCTATATACCTCAACCTTTTCCAATACTTTGACCTTATCCACCTTTACTTCTACCTCTTCCACCTTTTCCTTCTTTGTCTCTTGAGTAGATGAATTGCTCATTTTTAGTGTGTCTTTATCTACATCATTTGAATCTTCATCATGATCTTCATCACCTATTTTAATCTCATCCTCATGATCTACCTGGATTGTTATTGGTGCCTTTTTCACTATGATATCTTGTAAAGTGATCTTTTTTTTCTTATACCAAAACGTCGTGAACTTTTTCTAAACATTAATATTCATTATTCCCAAAGTCTCTAACCATGGATATCCAAGAACTATATCCACATCATCCATATCCAAAGCATAAAAATCTGAATGTAAAACATATTTTTCCATAATGAGCTTCTGATCTTCAAACATTGAAATATTCTTACCATCTACTTGAACCTCTTTTATATTCTTTGCTTAAACATGTAGATGCTTGGACACATTCATGTTGATGAAGTTATACTTACTGGTAGGGTTTATGGACACAATAACCCTTTTCTTTTGAATGCATCCATGAAATTGAAAAATTGACTTAGATTTCTTTGGAGCCAAATAATTTGAACCTTTATCATCCAATTCTTCTTCTTCTTCTTTTTCTTCTTCTTCTTCTTCTTCTTCTTCATCTACTTCTTCTTCTATTGTTTCTTCTACTTCTTCTTCTTGTTCTTTTGTTGATTCTTCTATTTGTTCTTCTTTTTCTGCTTCTTCTTCTACTACTTCTTTTTCTACTTCTTGTTTTATAGCCCAACAATCTAAAAAGATCTATTCCATTTCTTACCATGAAGAAAACCTTTCTGTATAGCTCAATTGATCAAACCAATGTAGTACAATCCCAGACAAAAAAGGAAGTAATCATCTTTGCCCAGAAGTTTTAGAAAATGACTCTCCAAAAGGAGCCACCATTCTCTAGCATCAATATCATCTTCTCCTGAAAATTTTTGCAACTCCATGATCCACTAAAAAAAATTAAGGTTCATGAAACCCTAAAATGTCAAAAATGATCCATAAAATTGCAACAAATCACTTCAAACAACTCAAAAAATTTAGAAATTTTGACTGTACTTCTCTTATATCGGTTTACATCTCTAGTAAACATTTCGAATAAAAACTCCTTATATTTCAGAAGATATAGAAAAATTATTATAAACCCTAAAATAGTAATAACTCCCTCAAAACGAATCAAAAAATCTCAATTTTTTTACTAACTTATTTGAAATATTCTCCATATGCAGTAAAAATTTTGTGGAAAAATTCACAAAGAATCAAAAGTTATTGATGATTCAAAAAAAACTAGGGTTTCGATCCATAAATTGCCCAAATCAAAGCTCTAATACCATTTGATAAGATATTGATTATTCAATATATGTAGAAATACCCTTAAGGTAGGGAAACACCATATAATACTCCTTTAGGAAGGAATAACTCCACAATGTCTCTTCTAGGGGACAACCTCCAATATCCTCTTGTAATAGAAGACTCGATGCTTACTTGATATCTTTACCATGATAATCATCTCTTATATATATACATCTATCTAACCCATGGATGGATAACCTCCTAATCCCAATGTAGGCCAACTATTACCTAATGTACTACTTCCACAAGTTACTCTATTATCCTAATATATTGTACCCATATAACTAACTAAGGGGATGTGTGCCACATGCCAGCATCTCCATCAACCCATATACATCAATATATCATATCCCTAGGTACATAAAATTATCAGGTGACCTTGGCATCACTTATTCATTCCCTTACTTCTTAGAGGCTGATCAACTCTACCAATCTGACCTCCATCACTCCATTCCCTATTATTTCAATAGATGTTAAGATCTATAAAGCAGGAATTTATATATATAGACATTAATTCCTTCACATATACTAATTTATATCAGGATGTATTCAAATTTTAATTTGGAGTAATTCGATCAGCCCACAGAATCATTTTAAGATGAATATACCACTCATATTGTTGGTCAGTGCCCATCTTTTTGATCAATCTGATGAGGTTCTAATTGGTTGATTCAGCCAACCCATTCCCTTGTGGGTACTAATTAGATGAAGGTTTTAGGAAAATAATATTTCAAAGCATAAATTTTGAAATCTTGAAACTGAGTAAAGCCTTTGTATTATATAAAATAATTATTTTGGGAGGGATGAATCATGCTACTAACTCCTCCAGGAAGTTGACTATCATGTTTTTAGAGTCTTCTTTTATTGGGGCTACCTCAGTCTACCTTGTGAAGTAATTAGTAGCTATAAGTATCCATTTATGGACTACACTAGAAATGGGATTGATCATCCTTATTAAATCTAATCCCTAATGTGTAAAAGGTTCATTGGTTACAATTGGATTCAGTGACATGGCTGAATTATTTCACTTGCCTCTAAAGGATTGACATTATTGGCATTTTTTGACTGCTTAATGGCAATCAAAGAATATGGTTGGCCAGTAATATCCTATGTGCATTATTTTGATCATAGTCTTCTTTATGTATAAATGCCTATCTAGAGGGTTGAAATGTATATCCCATATAATTTTGTTGGCTTGGCAGTTGTCCATGTATTAGAATAGCTCTCTGTCAAAATTCTTCTTCAAGAGGACTCCTTGTACTAGCGTATAGATAGCTCCTTGAAATCTATAGTCTTATTTTGTGCATAGGGAGACCATATAAAAATTGATTGATCTACATAAAATGGGTCCTACCAACAACCAAAGACTCGATAGTTTCATATTGATTCACTAAAACTATTGTTGATGTAGCTTGTTCTTCTATTGGGGCACCTGTGCATTGAGCCAAATACTCGCAAAGCCCTCTTCCTTGGATCACCTTGGTTGTCCTGACTTCAATTTCATATTCTATAATCTTAGTGATCTAATTAGCCCATTTTTATATAGTCTCTCCTTCCATTATGTATTATGTGACACTATAATGTGACATGTATACCATAATCTTGATCCTCATTACCAGGTGCTTGAACTTTTTGAGACCTTTGACAATGGCAAAGGCTTATTTTTTAATGAAATTATACTTGGTCTCAAACCCACACAAGGTATTCAAATATAAATCAATTGGGTTGTCACTTGTCCCTTCTTCCTTTTGGGTTAGCACAACCATTAGGCTATGTTCGCTCCCATAAACATACACGATGAAATCTTTGAAAAAGTCAAGATTAACTAGTACAAGGGTAGTGGATATTGCTTCCTTAATCATGCCAAATGATATTCTCCATTTTGTGTTCCATTTTAAGGATTGTTCCTTCTTCAACATCAAGTTTATTGGCCTTACCAATATTGTGAAGTGAGATATGAACTAGCTGATGAAATTGATTTTCCCCAAGAAAGATTTGACCTACTTCTTATTAATTGGCAATGTTAAATCCCTGATACTTTTTACTCTATCAAGATAGATAGAGATCCATTTTTTGGATACCACTTATCCAAATATATTTCCTTGTGGGATGCCAAAGATACACTTTTGGGGGTTGAGAGATACCTTAAACTCTTGGCATTTTTGGAAAACCTTATCTAAGTGGTTGAAATGGTCTTCCATTTTCCTACAGAATATAATGAGTTCATCCAAGTAAATGAGGACAATTTTGTTGATTAGGCCTTGAAATGCTATTGTGAACTAGGAATTTGATAATTAAGGGGAGATGAGTATTGTGTTAGTGGATAAATCAAATCAAAACCACATTACACTAGCACCTTCATGCCTAGTTACTAGGGTGAGATTAATAACAAAAACAAATGAAAAACATGACTAAAAAGTAAGAAAAAACAAGAATCATTCACATTACTTGGATGATCCAAATGTTTTTTTGTAGTGGTTTTCTCAGTTTGTGCTCATGAAGTCTTCATCAATAGAAGCTTGACTACCTCCATCTCTCCTTAGCACCTTGCTTAGCTTTCGCTTCAATATTTTGGAATCATAACTTTGGCATGTGAGAGATTTTTAGAATCAATTTGGCATGGTAAATTTTCAAAATTTAATCTTATTGAAGATATTTGAGCATAAAAATTTTCACTAAAAATTGCTTTGAAATGATGTTCATGGCCTCTCTATTTATAGATTTTGGAAGATGGCTAGAATCAACCTGAATCATCCATCTCAAGATTGAGATGTGTGGCTAAGGATAAATCTAAATATCAAATTCATTATATAAATATCGCCACTAATATTTGGGATAGAGGGGCATTGAATAGGCATGGAGGGTCTTAATGAGGTATGGGGTGGCTTGATTCCAATATTTGTGGCATTTATGGCCTAGGGATGTCTTCCCAAGAAATGATGTCACATGATGATGTAGATATTCAATATTCATTTCTAAAAATAAGTATTCAACAAGTTTCCATGGAATTCTTAATTAGGCTCTATTTTGGTTTAATTAGTTGTTAAGCATGATTAAGCACTTTGTGTACAAATTACTCAAATTGGTCAAAATGTCATATTATTAGCTCAAAATTAGACTAGATTAGAATTTGAAGTTAATGTTAAATGTGGTGGAACTATTATCCCATTTAGGATGATGTCAACACCAAATAACAAAGGCACACATCTTGTGCAAGAGATTTAATAGAAAAGAGCAATCTAGAGCACCTAGGTGCAAAATTAGCATTTTAACTCAGAATGATCTGATCAAAGTTAGCTATCCCATAAATTACACTACCCTATTTAATGGTACTCTAGCCAAAACCAGCACTTGAATATGTCAGTTTCACATTATTTAGCATGTTTTAGTATTTTTAAGCCAAATTGTGCATTTTAGTAAGAATTGGTCGAATTCTTTATTAGAGGTTATTGATGGCTAGATTAGGTGTCTATAGTTTGCCCTAATTTGAGAAGATGTTTCAAACCATAGGCAAAATAATGTCTTCTCAAACAATGGGAAAAGGCATGTATGCCAAAAATAAGATGATGGTTGAATAAAAAATCTCCAAATGGTTTTGGGAAGCATATGATGATGCCCCCTTGAGGGAGTGGCCATCATATTTGTTGATGGATAATCCCTTGAAAAGAAGAAAAAAGAAAGGTGGAATTAACCCATAGTTGATATTAATCCAAACAAGAAAAATGCTTGCATGCATTGATTTAAAAAGGATACTAATTTAACCAAACATGGTTATAATCAAGAATAAAAGTCAAAATAATGATTTTCCCATAGGTACCTATAATCATTAAGAGGACCTGAATTAGCTAAAGATGATTATGCCCCAATTAGGGCTGATTAGCAAGCATAACTAAGGGATATAACCTAGAATACAAATTAAATATGAGTGGGTAAAAAGTGAGGAAAGAGATGAAAAGAAGAATAAGATTGATCATTAAAAATGATTCATTTGTACCTATCAATGAGGAGATGTTTTCCGTTATTACTAATGATATAACTAGAATGGTCAATAGGTTGATTCGATCAAGATGGGTGGAAAGATTTACTAAGGTGCCAAGGAGAAACTTTTTGGCTCCATTGATTGTCAACCTTCTTGAAGTTTATTTTTGTTTGTAGCATCTGATGTTAGGCATCATGATAGAACACCATGAATATTTGGCCAAAAAATGCATAAGGACTTAATCTTGATCCAATAACCACTCAAAAATAATGCACCAATGATAAAAACCATGATGACAATGTTGGCATATGAATATGGATAGACTCAATAATAATTTGATCAAGGAATCACCCAATGAACACATATATACCAAGTCAAGGCAATAGTGTTGAAAGCAAACAAACAAGCAAGTGAACAAACAAAAAAATATAGAGTGTTGAAATCAAAAAAATAGGCAAGTGAACAAACAAATAGAAAGTGCACAAATAAACAAACCACTTGAAACAAAAAAACAAATAAAAATTCTAAAAAAAAATAAAAGAAAGCATCCTAACAATTACCATGCCCCAATAAGGTGAATTGAGGATAACTGACTAGGCTTAGATAGGACAAATGTTTTTGGCATTTTTGAAATATTATGAATGTTTTTGGAATTTTGAGGTATCTCAACTCATTAGAGAATGATAAGATACCTGCTCTCAAAATTATGAGAGTGTTTGGCTTAGGTTTCCTATAAAACAATGAGAGTATATGGAAAGGGGGACTAAGGTAACCTCAACATGAATTGAGCATGACCTACATAGTCTTGAAATGACCTCAATTCATAGTAATTTTATCCACATAAAAGGTGGGGAAAAACCAACTAGGTCCCAATAAGTTCTCAAATCTAGCAAATGGCTAGTCAAATGAAAATAGTCATGTCAAGGTGATCCGACAATGCATGATAAATAAATGTTGCCCCTAGTTTTCCCATAGGTAGTTATAACTATGATACAACAAAATAGGTTAATGATACTAATTTTCCCATAGGTGGTTATAATTAATAGCAAGACTGGTGAGATATTGATTTTCCCATAGGTAGTTATAATTAGGCTCACATAAACAAACTTGATACAGGATGAAAAATGAAAGATATCTTACTAGATCAACTATCACACTAATTTTATAGGCTATCATTATAAAGATAGATTTGATTCATTATTGAAACTTGATTGAAACCCTCTCACAAAAGGTGCAGGAAGAACCAAATTAACAAAAATCAAAATAGGATTGGATAGGATAACTAAAAATAGGCTTTGATATAGATAAGAATGGCATGGGAGGATGGTATGGTCTCAATTTAGGATAGTAATGGTTTTTGATTGATTGGATATAATGGTAGGAGGGTTTCCCCCAAGTGGTAAGGTGATTGGATAGGATATGTGACATGGTAAAATGATATGCAACAATGACAATGGCATGACAATGAAATGGTATGGTACATATTTTTGGCTTGGGTGTGGTTTTTGATTCTATTATTCTTGATGATGGGGAGATGCATGTCCTAATCAACAAATGATACAAATAAAATACTTTATCATGTTAATTGTTATCCCACACCTCATCTGAATAGTTTTTCTATCAAGAATGGCCTACATATTTGGTTATCAAAAATGCTTTTGTGATTTTCATTGGTCATTGATTTTGATTCCTTCAAGCATCAAGATAAGGCATCTTTGTAGCCTATAAAAAGGAAAGTGTGACCATGGATGGTAAAAGGGGATATAATTTGGATGATATGTTTATTTTTGAAATGGATTGGTTGAAGATGATGGAATATTTAATGGTGGGGAAATAAATGAAGATTGAGAATTTTGGTCATAATTAATGTTGTTGATGATAGATTCGACATAACTTTAGATGTGATAGAGCCAAAGGATTTTGAATATTATCTCGATAGGATCACCATATTTTTTTGTTATTTTATCTTGAGAGTAGCTACCATCTGATTAGGCTATAGATTGGAAGCTATTTTAATTTCAACTATGATTTTATGTTCATCAAGTAGTGAAGGTTTTTTATGCTCAAATATTGGCACCTTGATGAGATTTTCACCAATGAAATTTTCTTGATTATCCCCTAGCACATCTGAGAAGGTTTCACTAATGAACATTGGCTTTTAACTTTGATTTTATTCTAGTTATTTAAAAAAAGTTTCACTAGAAGATGTTGAGTTTGAACTTTCTTTGTCCCCTATCACCTCTAAAAAGGTTTCACTAGGAGAGTGTTCTTCTTCTACATGAATTTGTTCTTGGCCTCTTTGCTCTTCTTTAATTGGTATGTCACCATGGATTCAGTTCAACAAAGTGTGATTCTTTTATTCCCAATCGACACTTATGCGAGATAGAATTTCAATAATGTGGTTATTTTGGTTGATGGTAATGGCCTATGGAATGGTAATGGAATGGGGAGAGTCTACACAATCCTTGTATAAGATACTAGGATAACTCATGTCAAAGCTAAAGTACTCATTCTCAAAAATTGTATAAGGATCACAAATGTATTCAAATTGATCTAAAAGGTATGCATAACTAATATTATAATAACCATGAAGATATACTTCTTATAAATCTGATTCTTACTCAAGGGACTCTAAATCCAATGTTGAGACTAATGTTAATTTAGATTCTAATGCTAAATCTAATATTGGTCCAAGAGTAAAACCTCACTCTGACTCTGATTCTTCATCTAATGGGTACTCTATTATAATGATGTCTTATTGAATATTTGGTATTGGACAAGTAACAACTAGTAATGACATGATGGGCTCCACCAAGACTTGTTTGTCAAAGTGAGACTCATTTATAATGGGAGAAAGGTCAAGAGACAACTCCTTAGAGATTGTATTAATGATAGGAGGCTCTTAAAAAATAGGCATATGGTCGAGGTAATGATTTTCTCAAAGGTGGTTATAATCATTAAGAAGTGACTCAAAAAATATTGGCTTATCAGAGTGAGACTCCTCAACAAATAGTATATGATCAATAGGTGATTCATCATAACTTGAATTATCACAAGTGATTGGTTCAAAAAAAATATCTTAGATTGGTTGGTTTAATTGTCTTTGGTTTCCAATGAGTTGGAAAATACTAGTTTTGAGCATATCTTGGTCTTTGAATGATTGGATCAGTTGATGTTTGTATGGGATTGGTTCTGGATGAGGAATGGCCTGTGATTAGATAATGGCAAGGCATTGGGGAGCATGATTGCTTACATAAGACAAAGGACAAAGTCCTAAAATGGTAATGACAAGGTAGTGTGGAACATTATTGCTCATACAAGCCAAAGGATGAGGTCCTAGAATGATAATGAGGCATTATGAAGCTTGATTGCTTGCATAAACCAAAGGATGAGTTCTGAGTATGGGAATGGTGTGATGTGGTCCTAGAATAGAAATGGTATGATGTGGTGGAGCCTGATTTCTTGTATAAGCCAAAGCATTTGAGTATTCCTCATAAACCATATATTCTCAATCATGAGTTGGCTCATAAGTTGGTTCTTGATTTTGTTCCATGTAATAATTATTATAAAGAAGATATGGATATTTATCCCAAAAAATATTATCTATAGTTGGGTCTTAAAATTCCTTCTCATAAACCATATTATCCAAATTGGTAATTTTATTTGGATTTTGTGGATTTTGATTATGTTCCCCATATGGAGTATTATAGGGAGAATAATAAAACTCCTTAGAAAATCTTTCTCTATAGGGCTTCCTAGTGGGATTTTGTGTGGCCATTCTATCATAAATTATATTATACATGACTCCATCATAAGTGTAGCTAGATATATCCACATAAATGATGAAATCTAAAAAACAAAAGGCTTAGAGTTTTGAAAACTCTAAAAAACTATGTCCAAAGAATAAATGGTTCAAACTTGGTATAACTTTGTCAAAGGTGGAGTTGTATCTCCAAAAATGATTTGAAATTGGAGATGTATCTCCAAAATGGTTTGTGATAAAATTAGAATTAAAACAGTCTAACATCAAACATCTACCATCAAATGGCATACACATAAAAGTTCAAGCATCTAAATAAAAATTGGCATGTCAAAAATCTAAGTCAAAGTGTTCCAAACAAGGTCTAAACTAGGAAAGGGAAAAGTTGAGTTACTAGGTCTTTTGTTTAGATATGAAATCAAAATATAGGCTCAAAAAAAACAAGCATATGCTAAGACTTTTGGCTAAATGATGTCAAAATCTAGACTTGAAATAAAGGCATGATTTGATTAGTTCATATAACAAATTTGGAAACAACTTTGACATAAACCTGACACACAAAATCAAACATAAACATGATCAGTTGGTATAAGGCATAAGGTAAAAGGATCTTGGAAAAAGGTTGTGTTCTCCAAAATAAAGGCATAAACAATGACGAGGATAGGCATTTGAAAAAATAAACCATCAATATTTTTCAAAATTAGGTAATCGATTAACCAAAGTTATGCAACTCAAAAGATAAATATCTATGTATCAGCCCCATGAATTAAGGCCTAAATAGAAATAAATCAATGTTTGAATCCAAACTTGATAAGGTTAATTGAAAACTCAATATTGAAAACTAAGATTTTACCAAACAACCTAGACAAAATTGGATAGCATGATGGCACATAAACGAGTCCAAATGGCTGATGTGACATGGTTTGAAACAAATGGTTTTTGGTGTAATGGTAATCAAGTTTCAAAATACTCAAAGGCAAAAATGGTTTGAAATGATTTGGGCAGGATAATGCTATCCTCCACAACTCAAATACATGGTTTTGACAAGGCCTATCAACAAACAAACAAGTTTTAGTCTCAAAACATACCAAGAAAAAATGACCAAAATACATTAAGTATAATCAGCCAAAGCCTAGAAAGGGTATGGTAATGTGGGGTTGACTACGACTAATTGGTTTTTGATCATCTATGGGGATTAATTGTAATGACTTTCATGTCAAATGATGCAAAATAAAAGCTGGGAAATTAGGTACTCACGACACTTGGCTTGTTACAAAAAGATCTAGTCCTTTTTACAGCCACTACATCCTATTGTTCACTCAATGTAATGTTATGTCCAAAGTTTAGATACATCATGTGTGAAACTCCATCACTATAAGGTGGTTTAACCACTTAAAACTTTGATCCTAGTGGGAGTGGTTGAAGTCAATACTAGGAGATGAAACCCTGGGTCAAAGCTTCCCTATAGAACTTGTGGGAGGTGATGAAGTCCCCCTTACAAGCCAAGTTTGAAATAAAAAATGACATAAAAATATATACTTTAGGTTCACTTTCAAGGTCACCCAAACTATGATGAGTTTTTGGGGAGTGTTTTAGATGACATTCTTTCTAAGCCTTGGACTAGGCTCTTTGCAATAAAGATGGCGCTTTTGATTCCAAGGATTCCTTAAATGTAACAAATGGAAGAGCATACATGTACAAACTTTCTCTTTTTCAAACAATTTTTGATTAAACAACTATTAAAAATAATAATTGACAAGTGTGTTCAATTTTAAAACCCAAATGAAAGATGTGGTGGTGTTATTTTGACCCCTTGGTCTTAAGTTGTAACTTTGAAAGGATAACTATCAAAAATTTATTTTAAGCACCTAAATGTTTCCTTAAGTACTAAAAAAAGTTCCTTTTTCATTTTAAAATCATAAAAAATATGGTCTAAAACATGTTTTAACAAATTCAAAGTCCATCAGTTACCTGTCTACCCTTAAGGCATCACCCCAAAAATAAATGTGTTAGATTAGAAACATCCAAAGAGATTTTCAAAAATTTGTGAAAAATATATGAAACTTGAAGCTAAACTAGTGTCAAATTATGAAAAATTATAATAAAACATGTGATTTAAAAAAAAAACTTTCATGAAAAATGGAGTCTAGATGACCCCAAACCAAGCATTTTAAAATAACCTATTAACTCTTGGGTGTGTGTTTTGATAGTGACTACTGACAGTTGTACATGACTAGAAATGGTTATACTTGACCATAAATGGTTGAAAATTACCATCAATATTTTACTTAACCATTGGTGGTTCCTTTGACCATCGATGATTACCTATGTAAACCTATAAAAATAAAATACAGTCAAATAAAGTTAGAAAAACATGTAGGAAGAGTTTCAGGCATCCAAATTGAAAATTTTAAGTTGTCTCTTAATCTCCTTGATAAATGGGATGTGTTAGTCCCATTGGTAATTCCAAAATCTATACTATTAATTTGACTCAAAAGAGGTGTTAGTATCTTGTTATTGATAAAATGAAATCAAATTGAAAAACCAACACACTAGCTAACATACATCTCTAGGCCTAGTTACTTGGTTGAGCTTAGTTAACAATACTAGAATGGAAACACAACTAAAATATGAAAGAGAACAAAAATTTCACCTCCTTTGAATGATCTAAATTATGTTTTATTAGTGGCTTTCTTGGATTGTGCTCAAGAAGTCTTCATCAAATGAAGCTTTGGTTTAGCTTGGCTTGGCTTGGCTCAATATTTGGACATTATAACACTAATTTTCAAGAAGTTTTGGAATCAATTTAGAATTATAATTTTGGAATGTGAGAGATTTTTTGAATTAATTTGGCATGGTAAATTTTCACAAGTTAAGCTTCTTTAATATATTTTAACACAATAACTTTACATTAAAATAGCTTAGAAATGATGTTCATGGCCTCTCTATTTATATATTTTAAAAAATGGATAGAATAATGCTAAACTGTCCATCTCAAGATTGAGATGTGTGGATAAGGATAAATATAAATATTAAATTCATTCTACAAATATATCCATTAATATTTGGGATAGAGGGGTATTAAATAGGCATGCAGGGTCTTAATGAGGCATGGGGTGGCTTGATTAAGATATTTATGGAATTTATGGCCTAGGGATGTCTTCCCAAGAAATGATGTCACCTGATGATGTATATATTCAATAGTCATTTATAAAAATAAGTATTCAACAAGTTTTCATGGAATTATTAGTTAGGCTCTAATTTGGTTTAATTAGCTCTTAAGCATGATTTAGCACTTTGTGCACAAATTACTCAAATTAGTCAAAATGTCATATTATTGGCTCAAATATTGACTAGATTAGAATTGGAAGTCCATATTAGATGCATTGGAACTATTATCCAATTTAGGATGATTTCAACACCAAATAACAAAGGCACACATCTTGTGTAATAGATTTGATAGAAAAGAGCAATCCAGAGCACCTAGGTGCAAAATTAGCATTTTGACTAGGAATAATTTGATCAAAGTTAGTTGGCCAATAAATTTCACTACCCCATTTAATGATACTCTAGCCAAAATTAGAACTTTAATATGTTAGTTTCACATCATTTAGCATGTTTTAGTATTTTCAAGCCAAATTATGCATTTTAGTAAGAATTAGTCAAAAGCCTAATTGGAGGTTATCGGTGGCCAGATTTAGGGCATCATAATTTATCATGTGAAAGATTTTTAGAATAAATTTGGCATGGTAACTTTTCACAAGTTAATCTCTTTGAATATATTTGGTCATAATAACTTTTCACCAAAAATCACTTTGAAATGATGTTCATGGCCTCTCTATTTATAGATTTTAGAAAATGGCTAGAATCAACGTGAACCATCAATCTCAAGATTGAGATGTGTGGCTAAGGATAGATCTAAATATTAAATTAATTATATAAATATCCCCATTAATATTTTGGATAGAGGGACATTTAAGAGGCATGTAAGGGCTTTGATGAGGCACGGGAGGGGTTAACCTTGATATTTAATGTATTTATGGCCTAGGAATGTCTTCCCAAGAAAAAATGTCACTTGATGATGTAGATATTCAATATGTATTTTTAAAAATAAATATTCAAAAAAATTCCATGGAATTATTAATTAGGCTCTAATTTGGTTTAATTAGCTTTTAAGCATGATTAAGCACTTTGTGCACAAATTACTCAAATTGATCAAAATACCTTATTATTAGTCCAAAATTTGACTGAGTTGGAATTAGGATGTGATATCAAATGTATTCAAATTTTTATCCCATTTATAATGTTTCCAACACCAAATAACAAAGGCACATGTTTTGTGTAAGATATTTGACAAAAAAGAGCAATCTAGAGCACCCAAGTGCAAAATTAACATTTTGACTTAGAATGATCTAATCAAAGTTAGCTAGCCCATAGATTGCACTACCCCATTTAATGATACTCTAGCCAAAATTGGCACTTTAATATGTTAGTTTGACATCATTTTGATTTTTTTAGTCTTTTTAATCCAAATTATGCATTTTAGTAAGAATTGGTCAAAAGCCTAATTAGAGGTTATCGGTGGCTAGATTTAGGTGTCTACAACTATGTCCATGGCTCTTTGTAAGGTATCCCCCACATTAGAGTGGACAAAAGACATCTTCACATACACTAAGGACCCCTAATTTGTAGTAAAAGTGGTCTTGTGTTGGTCCCATTCATTAACCCATACTTGGTTGTACCCCAAGAACTCGTCCAGTAGAGAGAACATTTTGACACCCACTACTATTTGGAAGATATATTCTATAGAATGCATGGGCGTCCTCTAGAGATGCTTTGTTAAAGTATCAAAAGTCCATGTATATCTATATTTTTCCATTCTTTTTCTTCATTAGAACTAGGCTGGATACCCAAGTCAAATGCAATATTGTGTATGTAATTCTAGATTCAATCAATTTCCTTAGTTCCTAAGCCATAAGGGACTCAATTTTTTGGGTTAACTATCATATTATTTTATTATATAGTCTTGGATCCCTTGACTAGATCAATTTTTTGCTTTTACCTCATTGTCAAACCCTTTTAGGTCTTCATAGATCTAGGTCATCACTCTTTCATATTTGTTGCAAAAAGACACTAGTTGATCCTTGTCCTTTTGGGGAACCTCTTTCCCAACCTTTAGTTTCCTTCCTTATCTGACATCAAGCTTAGAGTAGTCATTTTTATCTATGATAAAACTTCATTTTTCATCCTTGTGTCATCATAATTAAATAGGTTCTCCAAGGTGATCATCCCTTTCAGTAGCTTATTAGATTTTAGTTCATGATCTAGTCCACGTAGGCTTCTTTTATATTTGGTTATAAATGACCCATAAATTCAAAGGACTACTATAGATACATAATTATTTTGGCATAACTTTCAAACACTTGTTAATTTTGGTCATTATCTAGAATGGAAGGTTTGATTATCACCTACACTACTTGCTCATTGGTAAACAAATCTATCACCGAATCAAATTGGGGGCCAATCACTACCATTCCATGTGATTCCAAATTCATGGACCTAGGAGTGTTTTGAATATTAAATTATTCTAATACTTTAATAAAATCCCATATTTGATGGTGGTAGGATCTCATGTGGACATTCTTTGTACTTGTGACCCCTCTTACTTATCTCACCACAAATTTAGAATCTTTAAACACTTTTAGCTACTTCATGCCCATGTGCTCAACGAGGTTGAGTCCATGTACCAACACTTCATATTTAGATTCATTATTTATGGAGGTGAATTAGAATAAAAAATTTCATAGGGTATCTTTCCTAGATGGAGACACTAATTGAATTCTTGCCCTAAAGCTAGTCTTATATTTTGCACTATCAAAATATAGGGTCCAAAAATTGGACTCAACTTCAAGTTATTTTCATTGATCCTCCTTCTCCATCATGACCTTAGGGATGGCCTAATCTATATCATGGATTAAATACGTCCTAAGGTTGATAGTGTCAAAATTTTCAAAAGGATCATTTTCAATGAACTCATTAATGAGGGCCTCTTCCTCTAGGCTCTTGTTATTGTCCACTCTTTCTTATTCAAGGATTTATATGTAATTCATCTCTTTCTTAGAGAAAGACATATGTGTTGATTAAAAATTTACATTAGCCTCATCTATTATGTGTTCAAGATGTAGAGGTTTAGAAAACACCTTCATATTTGATCCATATTTAGTCGTCAAGATTAGATGGGACTCATCTAAAGACAAGTATCCACCTATTTTGGTAGTGAAATCTCTTGATAGACATAGTTAGAAGACTAGTAGAATGTTAATCACCACAACTTATTGGGGAACTATTATGCTCAAAAAAGAGTACATGGTTAAGGGAAGATTTTTGATGATGCCAATGGTCTAAACCTTCTTCCCATTTAATTACATCACCCCTTTGTCTAAGGGTTCATATCATAGTTTTAACACATCTAAAATATACATGGGAATACTGTCACCAAAATCAATCATGTAAATGTTCATTAGCTTATTTCCCATAATGAGAGTTAAATAAAATAGGGTAGGTTTATTCTTACTTACACCTGCCTGATAGTTGATGAATGTTGATGGTTCTTAAGGTTGCATGTTGGTGTTGGCTTCTTTTCCTTTGTCTCATACTGGCTTTGTGGATGGGATAGCTTGCACAAGATTTTCTTGGTCTTCTAATTCTTCTTTTAGCAATTATATTTACTCAAGAATATATAAGACATCCTAGAGATAAATATTAGTTGGAGCCTTATTTATCTTCTCTACCATATTGTATGACCCTTGTGGTTAGACCTCAAGGTTCCTTTACTTTTTTTATGTTATTTTTCTACATTTTATATATGTCAATAGAAGTTGGAGTCTTAAGACCTTTTTGAAATTCACCTTATGCCTTGTGAAGGATTTTTGGGTCTCAATTGATCTCTTCTTATATTGGGTGAAGTAGTTTGATTGGACCTATAAGGATTTTAGTTATGGGATCTCACTTACATATACCACATCCTCACCCTCTACCTAGGATAAAAGTGCATGCTCCAAGGTTATCTCCTCCTCTTGCTCTATGGACATCCCCTAAATTTGTGCCATTAAGATAACATTCTCAACACTAGAGGATTGGTATCTATAGGGGTGAATCAGGTGTGTTCCCTTACCTTTGATGCTTGGTAACCTTCTATTACATATTGCCTCTCAAATAATTTTAGGGTGTATGTGCATCATTACATGGAAAACACCATGAATTCGAGTCATTCTCCAAATTTTTTTGGCTAGTGACCAACTCTCTATTTGTACTTGGCAAGACTATTTATAATGGATTAGGTACTAGAACAATTTGATTTATAGGTCACATTTGGTGATTAGGCATTTGATGATTCAGCCTCATCTTTTCTTGGTACTATTTCTATTGATATGGTGCTCTCCTTTCTTGGTAATTTTAGAAAGGAGGTTTTAGGGGCATGACCTATTTCCTTTTGAGGTTTATTATCTCATTAGAGACATTTTTTAAGATGTTCTTCATGTCATTCATCTTTTTAGCTAGTGAATATGAAGAGGATATTCTCACTTGGGTAGGAAAATATACATACATAGAAGGCAGTGCCTATGAAGTGCTCAAGATTTCCTCTTGCAATGGTATTGATATCTTGGGGAACATTGGCATCAATGGTCAAGGGAGAAGCTTCTCAACATCTATCAAGTTAATATTAACTCTAATTGTTAGCTCATATGTATTTGGTAGTGTCTAGCCTCGAAGAGATTGAATCATTATAGCTATGTTTAAGTTGAAGGCTTTGAGATAAAAGACAGTAGCCATAGCTATGATTTTTTTAGCCTCTATTGGGATCCATTACCAGGTCTTATCAAACTTGGTATTAAAATCAATAATATCCTTTTATGGGGATCTTTCATAGTGATTAGTTGTTTTAGGAGAAATGATCGGTTTGCTTTCTCGTTGATTCGCTCACAGAACCTATTTCCTAAGTCATCCTAGGTGGTGATGGAGTTAGGTGGCAGGGATTAATACCAATCAAGATCTCTCCCTTTGAAATATTTGGCTAGTATCTTTAAAGATACATTTTTTTGTGTGACATAATACACATTATAAACATTTACAGCATCTTGAAGATGTTCTACCTTGCTTTCAAAATCTTCCCCTGAGAATTTGGGGAGTGCCTTCAATGCATTGGCAGGAATAGGATCCCACATAGCTAGGGATACTAGAGGGATGAGTGCAATACCATTAATACTTGCCATGAAGTCCTTTAGTGGTCCCTAAATATCCATATTTTATGGTTGTTTCATTACACTTGATCTTATGGTTCTTTGGTGAGTTGTAGCTACCAAAGGTGGTGATAACAAGCCTAGATTCTTCACTATTTGAGACCTTGTAATGGGCCTTTGGATCATACACTCTGACTTCTAGTTAGGTAGACTAGAATTTCACATCCCATCAGGCATGCCAAAAAATAAAAATAGTTGATGCCTAAAACTTTCACTCAAGGAAAATAACTCTCTATGGGAAGCTTTACAGCTATGGTACTCAAATATGGTTTGTAAAGAAAACTTCAAGGTTTTAGAAGCCAAAACTTTGGATCAATTTAGGGATGAAAATGGATAAGAATAAAATGTAAAATAAAACTAAAATAAAATAATTAGGGTGATGTGCCAAGATCTTTATAGTATTATCCTACAATTACATAAAATATCTTGAAATTTCAAACATCACAGACTATTAAAGAAGCATATGCATGAATTAAAGTATATAACACAAACAATAACCAATACTATAGAAGTAGAAGAATTAAAAAATAAATATAAATAACTTTCTATTCATTTTGACATAGAACACGACATCCTCTTCATTGTTAGGTGGAGAACAAAATATAAAAGGCCTCGAGGTCATAATATACAATATTTGATCCTACCTATGAGGGGCACTTGCTAAGGTCATAGAATAAAAAATTATAACTAATGCTACCTCTATTTTAAAACTAAACTATTAAAAATTATTTCTTTCTAATAATAGAAAAAATAATTATTCCTTCACCTACCCTTTACAAAAGAAAAGATCTCTATTTATATAGGCACAGTGGCCTTATGAGAAAAGAAACCCTAGAACCAAGTATTCATGCTCATGATGAGCTCATTGTAACTAACTTAGGAGATCTAACTCATGAATGCATTTGACCCTATAAGTCCTAGATATGGCATAACTACAACACCTTATGATACCCATTATGCTTAGAATAAGCACAGTGGTGGCACGTGTATGCCTCTAGACTTGCCTCTTAGAATTCTATTTAGGTAAAGGGTGCCCACTCCTCTCATCCAATGGAACTGCTTAAAGGCTTGATAGGGATGTTTTTATTTAGATAAGTGCCATGATGCCATGTGGAAAGTTTCACTCCCTTCTTGTTACAACTTCTTGATGGGTCCCATTCCTAGTCTTATCAACCAATCATGTGATTTAGAGCCTGATAAACAAATATTTTCTCCCAAGGAGTGTTCTAATGCCATGTAAAGAGTTGGTGATAATCTTAGAGAATCCAAACATTCCTTTGAAAAATGAGCATGGGGGTACCACGTATAAATTCTATGTTCCTATTTGTAACTACATAGTGGGCCCTACCTATTACTTCATCAGCCAACAACACCACTTGAAGTTCATACATAAATAAACCTACCTTGGATGAACACTCAATCACCATGTGGAGAGTTGACACTACTCCTGGGTAAACCAAGAACTTATTTGGGTCAAATGAGCATTGGGCTACTATATGGCCATTGTGGGAGGAAGCTGAGACTTAGCCAAAAATAGAGAAAGGGGCCTTGAGAAAATAAGGAGGCTATAGTATAAATGATAAACTTTTTAGAGCATGTCTGAGACCCAAAGTAAGCTCCTTTAAAATTCAAAATGTGGATTATAATCCACGTGAAGCTCTTCTTGCATTACATAATGGATTAGCATACCTTATACATTATGGTAGTAAAGGGTGTTATATTGAAAGACATAATTTAAATCTTGTTTACATATTCTTGTCTTTTCATGAGAACTCATGTCTATAGGGTAAGTTTCATGTTCAAGAAATTGGATTATGTTTTTATACCATGGGCTTTGTTGAATATTGATAACCTCAACGTGACAAATGGGTGAATCATTTGGTTTGATAGAAGAAGGTGATTTTCTTATTTGGATAAGAAATTGGGAATCATTAATTACTTGTTGAGGGTGAAATGGAGATGTTGATGGATAAATATAATAAGCTATGGTATTTTGATCTCTTATAATTGGATAAATGGTAAAAGAATCAAATTATTTGGCAAGTGTGGTATCCATTTGATGATATGTAATTATATTTTTGCTTTTACATTTATAATCACCATTAACCTAGTAATAGATAAGTTTGAGTCACCCAAAGTGTGTAGATATGGGATTTATAATTCAAGTGTTGCTTTCATGCCTAATATTGTATCTTCATATTGGCCATGTTATTCGTGACATCAAAAATTAATCTGAATGCCCAAGGTATGATCTTCCCATATGGGTTTATTAGAATACATCCTGCCCTAGCTCCTTGGAGTAATTTGGCACCATCAAAGTGGAGGGTCCAAGTGTCTTCATGTAAATCAATGATAATTTTATGGAGTTATTTGATAACTCCTTTGGATTTATTAGTATCACGAGTCATATTTGTTAGGAATTAGCTTTTACATTAGTGAATTTTGGTATTTATCAAGAGGTAAATAGTAATTTAGTTAGTAATTAGTAGTTTATTAATCATAACATTATTGTATAACAACATTACAATAATAGATTTGAATATATTATATTATTGAGATATATTGTTATAGGTTATAATAATATATCGTAAATAGAGTTTGTATAATCATGAGAATTTTTGGGTGAGATAAATCAATGGAGAGAAAATAGAAATAAGGTTCCTATAAATATGTAACATCATGTATTATTTTATAATCAAAATAGAGAATAGAGAGAAGAATATTATTTGTGTTAAAAATTTATCTTTGTGTGTTCAGCTCCATTGATCAGTGCATCAGTTAAATCTATGTATTGGCTTCTCCAATACCTATCATTGGTATAAGAGAAAGAAATTTCTAAGAATGCCCTATCAATATATGGAGGGGAAACTCTCTTTATTTACCCAAGAGATGTAAATTCATTTACATTTGAATTTCAGCTTCATATTTAGTCTTTTGTTTTCCATCACCTCTAGTTCACGTATCGACTCAGATCCCCAGAAGTCATTTCATATGGATGCAGATTTTTGTGAAGCATTATATCTTATATTCTCAACTTGGCATCGACTTCAATTGATCTATTCAATGGCAGTATGCTCATTAAATCCTATATTCACATTTAGATCAGAGTTCCTCCCAACATAATAATCCTACATTGAAAATATTCTATCATGGCTTTAATATATATATACCTTCATTAGTTTGAGAACAAATTATTGAGCAAGAGGCATTTTTTAGTCTTTGATAGACCTAAGCATTCTTATGCCATGTGTATTAGTTTGATAGCTATAAATATATCTAAAATAAAAAAAAGTTTGAGAAATAGGAGTCCATTAAGAATACATGACATGTTGATATTATATGCATTAGTTGCATCGATGGTGATATGAAATCATCCAAACCTAGATCCCAACTCTTTTCAAATCATCTTTGCTAGTGGTTATCTCATCAATGGTCTGTGTTGATTTTTGTGCCATAAGGAGTATATACACTTGAAAATATAGTTTTTATTGTTATAATGAAGGATATATCAACTGTTATGCCTATTACTACTTTGGTATTGATGTTTTTTTGGCATCATATGTTTTTGAAGAGGTCGATAAAATTTACATGGTATTTTTTGAAACATTCTATAATCTTATTTTCAACACTTATTTTATGGATTCTAAACAATGATCAGATCTAGTTGATACCTATTATCTCAGTGCTAAATTCTTTGTGAAGACTTTAGACTCAGCGTTAGATCCTTCAAACTTACGACATTGAATTTTTCTTAGCCATCGACCTCAAAAACTAACACGTGTTGTATAAAGATAGCAGGTTCTTTATTTTTATGATATATTAGTTTATATATAGTTTAGTAACATGTATTATAGATTCTTTTTAAAAGAGTATAGTCCATCTTTTAATTTAGACATGGTTTTATAAGTCATTTTCAATCTTATCTTTTTTTAGGTACTAGTTATTTCAAGTTAGAATCAATTTTAAGTTGTCCAAAATAATATATTGGTCCAAGCATCAAAAATAATGTATTTATCAAAAGAGTCATTTTTTTCAAATATTTATTTAGTGTCAAGTTTAGAACTAGAGTCATTTTTTTATGTCAAATGTTAGAAAATTTAAAGTGTCAATAATAGAGTCATTTGGTCCATATCAAATGGTTCTTAGCCTATTATATGTCAATATTAAAATTTAAAGTGTCAAAAATAAAAATATTATGTCAAATGTAAATGGATGCATTTTTGGGCATACCCAACATCTGATGAGCATGCTAGTATTGTAGGGGGCGACCCCATTTCAGTCAAAATGACATATAACTAAGCTTCATCAAGATATTAGTTGAGTAAGCAACTTCATCTACTAGAGGATGGAGGATACACAAAGGAAGGAGGTCTTTCAATGACCTCTCATCAGTCACCAATGATGGGGTCATACCAATGATGTGGTGACATTCTATGTGTTATGTTTTTATAGTTTTTGTTGTGTGTTTTTTAAAATAAGAAAAGAATAATATGCCTATTCAAGATATGTAATTTGTGTACAAATTTTAAAAATGATTCTCTGATGTGAATACATTGTGAAGGGAAAAAAACACCAGTGTATGTTAGTTCATGGATCCTAGAAGGGTTTATGGTAAAGATCTCAAAAACTATAGGAGGTGAATAATGTTCTGGTAACAGTTAGGAGAGAAACTATTGTAGAGATCTCATGACTACCTTAATTTTTTATGGAAGTCTCCCTCAATGACACATCTATTGTCATCATGTAAATTAAATGTGGAATACATTATTTTTCATAGTAGTGGTCATGTGTAGCAAGATTGCATCAGTAGTATGCAGACCTATAAGCATATAATGATATACAATTTTGTTCATGCAAATTCTCTGAGGTAGATGGTGTTTCTGTTCATGTCAAGGTTTTTGGTAAACCTTTAAAACCATGGGAGGAGTGAGGATCTCTTTGTATCAAAGTCATGAGTCAAATAAGGCATACTACAAGGGGTGAGCATACTATAGATGATAGTTTTAATGTTTTTACACCATGTAAAAATAATGGGGTAGAATGTTAGGAATTAGCTTTTGCATTAGTGAATTTTGGTATTTATCAAGAGGTCAATATTAATTTGGTTAGTAATTAGTAATTGGTTAATCAAAATATTAGTGTATAATAATATTATGATAATAGATTTGAATATATTATATTATTGAGATATATTTTTATAGGTTATAACAATATATCATAAATAGAGTTTGTATAATCATGAGAATTTTTAGGTGAGAGAAATCAATGGAGATAAGAATAAGGTTCCTATAAATATGCAACCTAATGTATTATTTTATAGTTAGAATAGATAATAGAGAGTAGAATATTATTTGTGTTGAAAATTTGTCTTTGTGTGTTCAACTTCATTGATTAGTGCATGAGTTAAATCTATGTATTGGCTTCTCCCATGCCTATCAATATTGGTATCTTCTTGATTATTTGCTTATAAATTAGCATTGAAATAATGAAAATAATATTTAAGAGAGATAACTTGGATAATACCTTCAATATAAAGAATTTTGTCATTAGGGAGACTATCTTGAAGTTGATTTATAGATGGTAAAGGTGCCATCACAAGTTGGTCGATGATGACTTGTCCTTTGATAGGTATTTCTGTAACAATTCAAAGGTCAAATTCCATCAAGAGCACCATCTATTTTCCAATTCTATCTCTAGGTAAGAATGCTATAGAGAATAAATGATGAAGTGGATTGGAACGAACTATGAAATAAGTGGTTTGATAGAACATATAGTGATGGATATTTTTCACTATGAAATAATAGTAAGGTAATCACGTTCTACTTTGGTATATTATTTTTCATAGTCAATGAGTCCTTGACTAATGTAATAAATATTTTACTCTCTACTAGTATCATCTTATTGGGTAAGCATTGCATCAACTGATATGGGGTTAAGGAGGTATAATATTAAGGGGTGGTCATTTGAAAGTGGTTAAAGACTAGGTAGATGGAGCAAAGATTCTTTCATGTTATCAAAAGATTTTTCTCTTGAATCTATCCATTGTAGAGCATTTCCTTTTTTTAGAATGGAATTTATTGAGTATATATGGTAAGCCATTTTTTGGATGAACCGTCAAATTTACTCAAGTTTTCTAAGGTAAGTGCATATTTTATGAATGGAGTGAGGGATAGGCATGTTGATGATAGCATTTATTTTGGCTGGATCAGCATTGATGCCTTGAATAGAGACTAAGAATCCTAAAAGTTTACTAGATGTGACTCCAATTACACATTTTAAGGGTTAAGTTTAACTTTATATTTTATTAGTTGATAAAAAATGATAGATACATTTGTGAGGTGCATTGTACAAATTTTAGATTTGATAATGAGGTCATCAACATAGGCTTACACTCTATTATCTATAAGATCATGGAAAATGTGGGTCATTATACATTGATAGGTTGTTATAAAAATTTTAAGACCAAAAATCATTTTTACATAGAAATAGGTGCCTCATTCTATATTAAATATTATTTTATGTTGGTCTTCAAGGGCTATGTGAATTTTATTATAACTAGAAAAACCATCCATAAGTGATAACATTTCATATCCAGTGGTGAATTATACTATATCATCTATTGAAGGTAATGGGAAATTATCTTTTAGACATACCAAGTTAAGATTACAAAAATCAATGTACATATAAATAACCATGGTGGCTTTTGTATAAATGAGAATAATGTTTTATACCCATTCAAAATAGTCAATAGGTTTGATAAATTTGGCATCCAAAAGTTTGATAATTTCTTTGACATAAAGTAGAAATTTCAGATATAAATTTTTGTTGTTTTTGTCTAATAGGTTTTGCACCTAGGTAGGTGATGATGTTATGTACAATGACAATAGGATTAATACTAGGCATATATTCATATTACTAAGAAAATGTTTCATGATACTTGTCAAATAATAAGCTAATGTTATCATGCTCTATTAGTGTGAGTTCTATAGAGGCAATGATAGGTTGAGGATATGTCAGTGTACCATATTCTATTTTTGTGGTTACTTCAATGAGCATAGCATTCCTATTTTGGAAATGATATGGAGCATGAGGAAGAGAAGAAATAGGATTTATATTAGGATCCACACTATCTATGAAGTTATTAAAATAAGGATCATTTCATGTGAATTTTCCAAGTTTATGATGTTTTTAAGGAAGTTGAGGTTCTCTAAAATGGAGTAGCTCAAGTATAGATTCATCATTAGGAAGCATAGGTAATGGTCCACAGTATTCAACATCTACTTAGATATCAATTATTTTATTACCATTGCAATCATATTAAAAATGTATTTATTATACATTTATGGCTTTAGCATCTAAGGTAATTTTAGGTGTAGGTTTGATGGTAGGTTGAGGTTTAGTGGATTCAACCAGATTGGTAATAGGTGTGTTAGGTTGTCTTAAAAATGGAGGTCTAATTGAATTGAGATGGTTAGCCTTAGTGGTATCTATGTAATCATGAGAAGGAAGATTAGTTAGTAGATTGGTTGGGTGTTAAAGATATAGAAGGGTCAAAAGTTTACAAAATTTCTAGAGTTGAGATTTGTTCAAGTACTCATGAGGCATCAAAAAGTGGAGGATTAATGGGAGATACATGACCTTCAGGTTCTAATTCAATATTAGTTGATATATGAATGACATGGACATCATGATTGAAGGTATGTATTTTGGCTAGTGTTTGTTGATAGTGTTGTACATCTAAGTGTGATGATTAACATTGAGCCATGATATAATTATCATCATATTTGTGGTAAATATTTCATGCATTTGTCTCTAATGGAGAATTAGAAGTGGATGCACCTAAATCACTAAATTTTTAGGGAGACATTATTAAAGGATCTTGAAATGATTTTTCCACTCCATACGCATTACACATGAAGTCATTTTTGGTGTAATAAGATTTGTGTGCATTACATGGAGGAGTAATTTTAGTGATCTCATTAAATAAAGGGATGGTAAGATCACATGGAATTAAAAAAGGAGGAAGCCACTTTGAAATGTAAGGAGGTAACTTGGTTGTATTATAAGTATTTTATGAATCATTAGGTTCATCATCATCAAAATCAACAAGAGTGACCTGTAAATCTAGATGCATCTTAATAAATTCATGTATACGTGTACTATTCTCTATGACCTTAACCTATAGTGGGTATAGGGATATATGTATCCAACTTGTGGCTTACACACCTTCATATTATCTTGTTATATTTCTCTATGTTCTTAGTATGGTTAGCCTATGGAAAAACCTTAGCTAAGTAGAGTATATATAGGAGGTAGTGATTAGTATTTTATCATAATATTATGAATTATGTTATTATTACATTGTTATGGAGGTTTCCCCCTTGAAGTGGCTCAATCATAATGTTCAAGTATTCTACTCTTTTGGCAATTGTTATTGTGGACCTATTTATTCTTATTTTAATTATGTGATATATAATTCTATTGTTGTGAATCATCTAATTAATTTCATTACAAGTGGTATTAGAGCTTCAATTTGAACAAGTTTTTCTAATGTATTTTTTTTTGGGTTTGGCATCTTGAGCACTAGAAGGCTAAAAAAACATAACTTATGATCTGAGAGGAATTGAATTTTTTCATCAACATTATTTTATTCATGAGGTTTTTTACAAAAAATAATAAAACAAATAAGTCTAAAATTTTTTATACCTTGTGAAAATTAGTATTCATTGGATTCATCTCTATAATACGATTGCAATGGTATATTATATTGGTAAACTTTTTGGGGCCAATATTTTTCACCCTTATTCACATTAACAATTGTTAGATTCATCTTGGTGAGGTGATTGTAATGATATCATCCACTGATACATTGTTTTGGGTCATGACCCTCATAGTTTTTGTGTATGGTAGGGTCTAACACTTGTGATCATAATAAAGGGAAACAAACTCCTAAAACTCCTTACAAAGATGACATGGAATCAAAAAATTATAATCCAAGTATTTTGGAGGTAGTTTAGTAACTTAAATTAGATTTACAAGGTATGGTGTAGAAAGATAATCTTGATGTGGTTAAAGGGGACCTCACAGGGCTAAGAGGGGACTTGAATAGCATTTGGGACTAATTACAACAAATAACTAGGCAATGTACCAACTTTTCAACTCAGCAATTACCAAACTACCCTCCACCACTTCAATTTAGTTCTTCTCTTCTAAACAATCACAATTCCAAGCATGGCATGATGCTACTATTTCCAAAAGTTGGCTTACATAAGTTTGATGGTAATAATTCATTCACATGGATTACTAAAGTTGAAAATTTATTTGATCTAAATCAAACTCCTTGTTCAAAAAATGTGGTCATGGACTCTTTATATCTATAACATGACCATTTTATTTAGTATCTTTGGTTTTGTGCTCAAAAGAAAAAGAAGGGTCTCTTGGTTTCCTATTCAATATTTTCTAAATAGTTTCCAACTATCCAAGTTATGCCAAACTAGGATGGTAAAGGATTAAATTCATCAATTCGAGAATCTCTCCTTATGTGTGGCATACATCATTGATGAAAATATGGCTAACCTATTTTTGGGTGGCCTCAAATATAGCATCCAATTAGAGGTTTGTATGTTTTATCCCATTAATGTATCTAAACCCATATAAATAACACATCTAGATGTGGAAAAAGAGTTGATTAAACAAATACCTTTCATTAATATGCATGAACACACTTTCCCAACATCATCATTTCCATAGCCTACCATATTGACACCTCAGTAAGTTAAAAAATGCAAAAGGTTTTAGTTTTAGATGCAATATCAAATGGAGTAAAGGACATCCATGTGCTAAAAAGAATTTTTTTTACATTTAAGGCATCAATGAGGAGGAATAATATGATGAGGCTTTTAGAGTATGTTTGGAATAACTTGAGGATTAATATGAATATTCTCAACCTATTATTTCCTACCATGCACTTTTAGGCATTCATACTCTTCAAACTCTTAAGGTGGTGGGTTTCCTAAAAAAATAGAAGGTAATTATGTTAATTAAATATAAGAGTACACATAGCTTCATCAATATTAATTTGGCTACTCATTTGAACTACTTCATTCAATAGTTCCATAATTTCAGTTCATGATTGTAGATGGTGGTATAGTTAGCTATTCTATAAAATGACATAGCAATAAACTTGATATGGAATAATACATGTTATATTTCCCTATGTTTGTTATTCTCATGGAAGGATTTGACATTATTTTATGAGTGAATTGGCACACCACTTTGGGCACTATTGAGATAGATTTATAAGAACTATTCATTAGGTTTCATTCAGAAGGTAGGACCTTTAAACTATGTGGATTACGAAATAAATATCCACAACTAGTTCGTTTCCATCAATTGATGAAGATTTTCATAAAAGATGTAGAATGATTTGTGGCATGATTAATTTCCATGTAGGTTCAAATAACCAAGGAGTCTACAAATAATGATCTTTAAAGAGTGTTGGATGACCATTATGTTATTTTTGGTTACATTCCAAAAGGACTTCCTCCAAGTCATGCACATGATCATGCCATTAAACTCATTATAGGAATTACACCACCTAAAATTAGACCCTAAAGGTATCCCTATGCATATAAGAGTGAAATTTAAAATATGGGATAGGAGATGTTGGAGGCAAGAATCATCTGACACAATCAAATTGAATATTCCTCCCTAGTGGGCATAGTGCAAAAGAAGGAAGATAGTTGAAGGATGTACCTAGACTATAGAGAACTCAATAAGTACGCCATAAAATATAAGTTTCCTATTCAAGTAATTTATGATTTTTATTATGAATTACATGGTTTTTTTAATTTTACCAAGGTATGCCTTAACTATGGGTATCATCATATTTATATCCGTAATGAGGACATATCTAAAACAACTTTCAAAATTTATGAAGACCACTATTAATTTATGGTCATGCCTTTTGGCCTCATAAATACATCATCTACATTTGAGAGTTTGATGAATATTATTTTTATTCAAATTTTTATAAATTTTATATTATTATTTTTGATGATATCCTCATCTACAACAAAAATTGGGAAGACCATTTAAAGCATGTGAAAAAGGTACTTTCAATTCTATAATAACATCAACTTTATGCCAAACCCTCCAAATGTGATTTTGGTGTTTAAGAGGTGGATTAATTGGATAATATTGTTTCATGTGAAGTAGTTAAATTTGATCCTAAAAAAATACAAGTGATGATGGAGTAACAGGTTCCCAAGATCCTCAAGAACCTTTGAGGTTTTTGGGGGCTAACTAGTTACTATCATAAGTTTATCAAAAATTATGGTATCATTATAGCCCCACTCACCTCTTTTTCAAATAAAAACTCCTTCCAAAGGATTGATTCATCTACCAATCATTTGAATAGTTGGAAATGGTTATATGCACAACTCCAATTTTGGCTACTCCTAATTTTTTTTAAACTTTTGTTGCATATGTGATGCATCAAGATATGTGATGGGGGATGTACTCATGCAAGAAGGTAGAACATTGGAATTTTAAATTCACCAGATAAAGTAAAAAATAGGCTCAAAATAATCTATGATAAAGAGATGATTATTCTACATGCAGTGAAATAATAAAGACCTTATATGATGGGTTATCACTTTCAGGTAAAGACTAATCATGATAGCCTCAAATATTTTTTGGAACAATAATTATCATCTCAAGAAAAATATAAATGGGTGACTAAAATTTTAGTATATTATTTTTAAATAGTGTATAAGAAAATAAAATATATTGTGGTGGTAGATGCCCTCTCTTAATGAGATGAATCAGTTGAGGCATTATTATGAACCACAACCATGTGGTAGGCAAACTCAGTAGAGGAGGTAATATTTGAATGGGAGAATGATAGTGATACCAAGAATTTGATTCAAATTATTTAGTAGGGTTCTAAAAAATTCTAAAAATTTAAATAGAAGGGGAACACATTATGTTATAAATATAGATTATATATTTTTAATCATTATCTCCTCAAACATAAAAATCTTTAGGGTCTTCATGCCTCTATACTTGGAGGTCATTCCATATTTTTAAAAACATATCATAGAATCAAGCATGATTTTTTTGGAAAGGATTCAAGGGGGATGCCTAAAAATGTGTGGTTGAATGCATGGAATGTTAATAAAACAAAATTGAAACCATTGAGGCCCCAAGTCTTTTGTATCCTTTATCCATCCCTAACCAGCATTGGGAGGAGTTTCCATGGATTTCATTATGCATTTACCACAGTCTGAGGGTAAAAATCTTATCATGGTAGTTGTGTATCGAATCACCAATTATGCTCATTTTTATTTTTTATCACATCCATCTATTTCCAGTATAGGAGCATCTACTTTTATCAATAAATTTCAAAATTTGCATGGTAATCTAAAGATCTTTCTAAGTGACTGAGATCCCATATTTAATAGTATTTTCTATACTAACTTATTTACATGTTTGGGTACTCAATTGGATCATAGCTTATCCTAACATCCTTAATATAATGGAAAAATAGATTTAGTCAACAAATTTCTAGAAGGGTATCTTCTTTGTTTTTTCTTGATAAATAAGAAAAATGGGTTCATTGGCTACCACATGCTAAATGGTGGTATAACACTTCTTTTCATACTTATTCCAAGATGTCTCCCTTTGTGAAATTTTATGGGAATCACCCCCATCAATCACTTTATCTTTGATAGTGCGTCCTAAGGTTTGAGTTATTAAGGAACACATTCACCATCAACATGAGGTGTTAGTCAATTTGCAAGAGAATTTAGCAATAGCACAAAATAGAATGAACTAATAAGTAGATCACCACCATAGTGAGTGGCATTTTTTCATAAGTGATTGGGTATTTGTGTGGTTATATCCATATAATTATATGTTTTTGAATCAATATAAAAAGGATAAAAAGTTTTCACATTAGTATTATGGCCCTTATTAGATCTTATAGAAAATTAAAAGTCTGACTTACAAGCTGGAATTACCTCCATCCACTTGCATACATCTAGTAATCCATGTATCTTATCTAAATATGATAATTAGACATATATTTTCCAATCATAATGAGCTACCTAAATTTTATGAAAAAGGATAAGTCATTCTATATCCTCAAGAGATCCTTCACATGTGTACTAAGTAACTACAAACAAGAGCCATTAAGGAGTATTTGATCAAATTGAAGAACCTACATTCTAAAGATGCAACATGGGAGGATGAAGAATTCCTGAAACAACATCCTAGTTTGATTCAATGTTGAGGGTAATTTCATTTTGAAGGGGAGGGTCATGCTACACCCTTAACCTATAATACATCTAGGGATATGTGTGGTTAACTTATGGCTTACACACCTTCATATTATCTTGTTACATTTCTCTATGTTCTTAGTATGGTCAACCTATGGAATAACCTTGGACAAGTAGAGTATATATAAGAGGTAGTGGTTAGTCTTTTATCATCATATTAAGAATTATTTTCTTATTGCATTATTATGGAAGTTTACCCCTTGATGTGGATTAGTCATAATATTCAAGTATTTTACTCTTTTGACAATTGTTTTTGTGGATCTATTTACTCTACTCTTAATTTTGTGATATATAATTATATTATTGTAAATCATCTAAGTAATTTAATTACACTATTAATACATGGAATGGTTGGAATCTGATTCTGAGATTTAGGTTTAGGTAGTTGGATACTCCATGGATTAGGATCAGCCTCATGTTTATAGAGTTTTCCATTATGGATAAATTCAATACATTAACTATCTAAGGAGGTAATAGCCCTCATACGATGTGTTTGTGTGCATCCTAAGAGTGTGTTTTAAGATAATGGTATATCTAGGACCATGATATTGGTAGGTATGGTCTTGGTTCCAATAGTGAGGGGGATCTAAATATAACCTAGTGGTTTTTTATTTTTCTTATTAAATCCTCGATATGTGAGACAAGTTTTTTAAAGGTGGTATTTGGTATATCCAAGTTTTTTAATTAACCAAAGGGAGGTAACATTAATTCCTAGCCCTTAATATACTAAGACTTTTCAAATAAGGGTTGTATTAATTGTAATTTTAATGAATGGAGGTGGGTCACTCGCTTGAAAAAGAATTTCATCATTAATCATGTATTCTTCAATAAATTATACAAAAGGTTTGGAAGAGGTAGAAATAATTTCAATAGTATATACTTCAATTAGTGAAGGGTATTGAGTAGGTCTTTCCAACTCAAGGGATGGTGCTTCTTCAATGTCTTATAATTATTTGATTAATATTTTACAGTGATATGGAGAAGTATGAACTAACTCCATAAGGGGTATTTTATAAGGCATTGAATTGAGTTATTCCAAGAAATTCTAATGAGATTTAGAAGGTGAAGAACCAATATGAGGCTTAGAAGTTAAAATAGTTTTTTAGGAGTAGTAGATTTAGATTAAGGTTCTATTGGTGGGAATTTTTGCTCATTTTTTTCAAAAGGTATGGGGATGATAGTTGTGGTGTCTTTAACAAGTTATTTTTCAATTGATGGTTTTTTAGGCTTGGTGATAGGATCTTTATGGACAAGTTTATGTCTATAATTAACTTTTGCCATGTTCACATATTGATAATTGGAATAATATTGGTCATAATCAATTTTAATTTCACAAATATCCTCATTTGAATGTTGTAGGTTGGAAGTATAAAAAGTTTTTAGAGGTTTAGATGATGAAGGCTTGGTAACTTGTTTATTTTAAGAGGCTTTGACATAATCATGATGATGTATTTTGATCATAACATCATGGTTAAATGTATCTCCTAATATAAAATAAATAAAATTTTTGGAAAATTGAGGACATGTTTCATGAGAATTACCCACATCATCATGAAACCAAAAATAATTGTTAGTATCCTATCATGTAAATGGATTATTAGTATAGGTGAGAGGTTTAGATGGAACTAATAGTTTCTTCATTTTTTAAACTATTAATGGTAAATGGGAAGCTTGGGGGTTATCCACTTTGACTACTCACATTTTTTTTCAGGAGGATTTATAGTAATTACATCAGTGGATTTTTGGAAAGATCACTTGATGGACTTATGTTTGGGCTCAAATTATTTCATAATAAAGTCTTATCTTTTATCTTGATCAATTGCATCATTTAAAGTTTGGGAAGAAAAATTTTGAACCTTATATTGAAGGTAAGTTGTTAAGACAGATATAAATAATTTAAATAATTTGTCATCGGCCATGCTATGATCGATTTTGTGAGACAAATATTTCCATCATTTAATGAAATCATGAGTTGATTTAGAAGGGGATTGTTTAGCATTGATAAAATTACTAAGGCAATTTTCAGGAAGATCATTGTGTTGAAATTATTTTACTAGAAGATTGACTAAATCCTTGAGTTACCATATGGAATGTTGAGGGAGTTGATTATACCATTCTAATACATCTCATGTGAATGTTTTGGCTAGAAGTTTCGTGGTAGTAAAGGTATTAGTTTCAATACACTCTTTATAAATATTACCAAATGATATAAGGAAAGTGGTAGGGTCTTTATCCCATCATATTTAATAGTTGGAGATATATTTCCAATATTAATACAAATAATGAAGAGAGTTAAAGGTTAATTTTGGATATTTTTGAAGTATCTTGTTATGCATAGGAGGTTGGGGAATGATATTTCCCATGAAATCTCTAAGAAGTGGAGGGATAACATTTTGGATATTTTAAGGTAATAGAATATGAGGTTGATTAGCCATGTTTAATAATTGATGTTGCATTTGAATAATTTGAGAAATCTGTTTACATAATAGTCATTTGTTGAACTATTTTTGTAATAATTTGAGTGTTATCAATTAGTGGATTGGGATTATTAGTGATTAATGGTGGATTTTTAGGGTTGGTAGGAGGAGCATTCCCTAAACTGGTATTAGGGGATGGCTTGTTGTTGTTTAAAATATTTCCTATAGGGTTATTGGTTAAACTTGTATCAATTGCCCCTATAATGTAATAAGGTGATATTGAGAGATAATTGTCTTGATAAGTGTGAAAAGGACCTGATCTATTGATATCATTAGTTGAGGTAATTTGAACCATGTTGTATTCCAAATATGAAGGGTGAGAGAAGGTGCACCAAGAGTGAGTATCATATTAGGTAATGAAGGTAGGAAGAAAATACTATACATATATCATCTAAATGGATTAATGTTGTCCAAAAATATTCTAATAGGGGATTTCATGATGCTAGGAATGAGGATCTAAGACTGAAGCAAAATGTGAAAAATAGGAACAAGTCATCTAAATATAGAACTAAATCGGCTAAGCATGGTTTTAGGATAAATAACTAAATTAATAGTGTGGTATGGAGTCTAATAAGTTGACTAAGTTTGGAAATTAGACCAATAAAATATATAGGAAAGGACACAATTGAGTGGGTGAACTATATTTTGTGGGGAAGCACTGAAGACCAGTCTATGAGAGACTGAGTTGAATAAAACAACTATGTTCTATGAGAAGGAAAACAAACCAACCTATGAGAGACTAGGTCAAACAGAATGACTATTTTTTGTGAAAAGGAAAGCTGTAGGAGGCATAGTCAAGTGGGTGGACTATATTTTGAAGGTAGAGATAAGTTTTGATAGTTATGAATCTGGATGATCTAGTGTTATTTAATAGTAAAATTAAAATGAACACACATGTAACTAGGTCAAACTAGTCGATCTAGTTGTGGCACAAAGCACAAACCTTGTACCAATGCTAGCCAATATAAGTTTTACAATATATCATGTAACTGTCAAAGAGCGAGTAGTAAAAATAGAAATTCGAATCTATGTGATCATTCTTAAATGTTTTAAATTATAACTTTATGAATAAATTTTATAAGGTGTTTTATTTTATAAAGGAACTAGAAAGGTAACCTAAAGATGGTTTCATGTTGTTAAGGTTGAAATAGATCTATATTGGTGATGATAATGGCTTGGTATTGGGATATGCCCCTCACTTCATAATCCTATAACAATAAGGGTGTTGTCTTATTTACCAATGTATACCATCAAGTACATATTTATACTCAGCCAAAAAACTGATTTAGCTTCCCCTTTCGTGATGACATCCAAGTAGGTAGATGTTAGGTACAATTGTTTAATGATTTTTGATATTATGTGGTTTTGAAGTGTGTGAATTAAATAAAAATAAGTGTGACTTAATCAATAAATTGAAACTTATTATTTAGTCTATGTGTGCTACTCTAATCAATAAATTATAAAAATAAAATATGGGTTAATTATTATCAATTTGAGTTAATTCTTTTACTTGAAGAGTATAAGATCGATTGGGTCAATTGAGTAAGCAAATAGTATAGAACATAAATGATTGGGTTGATTCTATCTATTGAATAAAAGGCCAAAGAAACATAGTCAAATGAGTCAACTGAGTATCTTAGGTAAGAAATAAATATATAACTAATTTGATCCAATCAACTTAGTTGATTGTAGGGTTATAATTTTATAGACTAAAATTTATGAAAAATAAGACTAAAATGAAGGAAAATAAATGATTAAGATGGTGACAATGAACCTAAAGATGTTATTGATGTTGATTTTTTTTTATATTGTCATATAGATGAATATTTTTAACCTACTAACAAAGTTGAGTGGGTCAACTGAGACTAAAAACCTATATGCGAGAAGTGAACTAAGTTGAATAAATCAATCCAATTACCTATAGTTGAAGATGATCTACACAATACCAAACAGAGTCAATCACATTGATTATATGTTAGAATTACACATAGATTGTTAGACTAATTTATTATATTTGATCTAATTATGTAAAAATGATAATAAATGAAAGTGTTAAATAACAACCTGCAAGGGTTAGTTCACATCGAGTTCACAATAATGTATACAAGGGAAAGTAAAGTTGATCTACAAATCAATTCTAGCTCGAAGAAGATAAATTACATTAGCCCTTCCACTTGTTCATACATTTAAATAATTGAGTTCATGACTAATATGGATCTGCTAGACCTAACTAAGGGGTCTCTTACCACACAATATCACTATAGAGGGTTTCAAATCCTTTAGTCAAATAATACCACACAATAACCCTAGCTAGGTCCTATGGTTTATAAAAAATTAAAGTAAATCTAATTTAATTCTCACCAAAGCTTGTGGCACAAATGCGGGATAATAAAAATAATATTAAACATGAAAATAAGAACTCTACTCAAGTCAATATAGAGATAATCCTAATGCATAGAGAGATAAATAAATTTAAAATCCATTACTAAAATAGAAGAGTAAGATTTAGGGATACTTACCTTGAAGACAAACTCATTGAGGCTCAATATATCCTTTAGCCAATGGTATTTTTCAAGAGGTTGTTGTGGCTTGTAAGGATCACAAAGATAGATTAGTTCTATGCTATAATACTTATCCTATACATCCAAGACATTTCCACAAGACAAGATTCTTCTCTCTAAGTGTAAACTCTATGAAATGACTCCTCAAGTAGATAGGAAGAAGATCAGATTATAAAGAAGCATAAATAAATGATTATCTCTATCTATCTCTCTAAAAATGGGGTGAAGGATGTTTTTATATAGATGGATCTAACCCTAGACCCTTCCAAAATTTTAGTCGACATAATCAACCCATTCGACCCAGTTATTTAGGAAATAAATCAATTACGTCCAGAACTAAGTTAATTGGGTTGACTTAGTCCCATAACATGCTCATTTATCATAATAGTTTCATCCCATTTGATTATTTTTTTATGATGGTAAAAATATTTTTTAACTTAGGTAGGGGCTATTTGAGTTGGTAAATTGCTTGTAGGAGCATATAAGGGAGGTGTCAAAGCTTATGTAAATGTATATGAGGGGTTTATGTTAGTTTTAAGAGGTGGTTTAGGGAACAAAAATCTTTAAAATCACTAGTGGTCCTCCCACCCCTTTCTCAATGCACCTTTTAATGCGTGCACTCAAAGATATTGAGACTCGATGAGTTATTGCAAGATAAAAAGAATTAGTAATTGATAAAGTTTACAAATATTGTGTGTATACACATTAGTTGGATGATATTAGTACCATAGTGGATAGTAAGAACATGTTTCTCACATTTCATTTTAAGTATAATGAAGTTTTCATCCAACATTATGGATACAAGGATACACCAATATGAATGACTTCCATTAGCCAACTATAAAAGAACATCGAAGAGGTGGTAATAATTCAATATAAACAATGGTTCATAAGGTCATTCGGTGTTCCTACACCCTATAATGATGAGGAATTATTAGATTATTCCCTACTAAAACATTCAGAAAAAATTAAAAAATCAAATATTCAAGAAAATACAAAAACATTCAAATAAATAAAAATTACAAAAACATCAACATTTCAAATATTTACTAGATTTTGCATATGTTGTTTACTTTATTTTAGTAGATAAAATTCATTTATATACACGTATATATTTCATAGGTACTTGAGTATGATATATACATACATTATATCCATGATACATGAGCATGTTGATGTTATACCTTTCCTCTTCTTGTGTGACACACTATGTTGGGGACATCTTGCTTTTATATTGATAACGATTAACATAAGCTCTATCATTTTATGATCATTTTTCATAATCATATTTATATTATATACTTACATTTACACATGTCTATACTCATGCTACTATATTACATAGTGTAATTTATATTATATTCTATAGGAAATTTTGCTAACATATATATGCAAGGACTAGTATGGCATGCTTGTGCTGACTTCTTATGTTTCAATTACTTCATCTCTTAATATGGATTATTTGAGTGTACTTATTATTTTTTTCATTGTCTTTATTTCATAAAATTTGAACATGTGCTTTTATTTTTGGCCACAATTCCTTAAGTGTTGCTTATTTATTTGGTTTGTGGATATTTTAATAGGTCATTCCCTTCAATGTGCACCATTTGAGCATGCCCCTTATTTATGGTATCCTTAAACACCTCTTAGTGTGAAATTGAGTACCATTGTGTGTATGCTTTATTTATGTTATTATTGTTCCTTATTGACATTTTCATGATCCATATCATACATCTTAAGGCTTTTTATGAATGTATATTGTGAGCTTCATTTATGTATCTACTTCGACATGATACCACTATATGTTCTTTACTACATGATTGATAGAGATAAAACATAATTATATTATATTTTTAGATAATATTCCTACCAATTTTCATTCCCCTTACCTCAAAAGGTGGAATGGGGCATGTCATAGATACATGAATCCACATACATATAATTGATAATTTTTTGAGAATTGGATACAATTTACATGATTCAAATATAAATTTGGGATAGATCCTTATCCATTTGGAATATATTTGGGATAGATTACTTCAAATTTATGACATATATTATACACATTTTACATATCAATGATTACATTTTGATATATATGTCATCTTTAGACACATTTGGGGTGTATATGCCATATAAATGTACCAAATTAAAGATACATTATTCATGAATCAAACATACCAAGATGCATCATTTGAGATTTTATCTACTAAATTACTTGGATAATTTAATTAGTGTGATTTAAATTCAATGCTCTTGATGGACTTGGCACTTATTATATTTATGGTAGGTTGATATGGATACACCATTTGACTAGGGTGAGATAGTCTAGATTATGTTTACACTTGAGTTGGGAGATTGAGATTCATTTCTCTCAATGAACATGGCATAATTCACCCTCATAACATATTGGGGTAAATATCACCTTATAATTCCACTCCTCACATCTCTAAGGTTAAATTTTGAACCTCTCTCTAATGGTTCAACTAGGAAGCATAATTACCAAGTAAAACTATTCAGAGGAAACATCATTTCATTAACACATAGGGTACTCCTTCATTGAATTCTTTTATTTAAACTAAATTAAATTACTCATTTTCATATTATATGAAATAATTACCCCTATAACATTATCTTAGTTTCAGGCCATACACATTTATCAAATTTAATCAAGCCTCAAGTTATATCAAGTTGTGTTTTACACACCATGCTACACATTTCTTTCCTTTAACCTAGTAATTTCATCCTTAAGTATTACTAAATTAAATGGGTAAAATGTAGATACTCAAATCTGGATCTATGTGTTAAAATAGTATTGTACACTTATAAAATATAATTCATGGCTCTACCCTTATGTTATTAACCTGCCTTATAGTCAAAAGGCTCACATTTTCCATCTCACTGTGCATAAATGATTATCTTATAATCAGCCATGATATTTTAACTACCTATATCACCTATAACCCAAAATATGTTTAAAACATGATATATATCCTTCACTATTAGTTCTATAACTTTAAAATCTTTATATCTTCTTGGTTACTTGTGTTAATATTTAGAAACTAGCATTGACACTAGTATCCCTGATTCAATGCAGATGTCTGCTTAGAAAAAATTGTTTAAACCTAATTTGTATGTGGATCCTCTTAGGTATATAAGGTTAAAAATATATAAATTATAGGGAACAAGGATGAATATTAGATCTATAATAGGCCAATTAAATGCTAAACTTAGATATACCATATATTAAATCTATTAAACTAAGATAAGTTATTAATGGAAAGTACAACTATGCTAGATATAGAAAATGACAAAGTGATGTAATTATCTTGTTTTGATGTTAATGTACATTTATGGATAGAACATGTTGAAATTAGGAAAGAAGATAGTTTCATAATAGTTGTCATATTTTGGATCTGGTGCCTCTTGCTATTTAGATAGTTGCATCAACCCTAGATGGTTACATCAACAATTTTATTTGAGTCCAACACTAGTATCCTATATGAAATATATACTAAAATAAGATGTAACCACCTGGATGCTTATAGTTTTTTCTTCACCTTTACTCTAATCCATTTAGATTTGGGCCATGGACTATCACTCCTTGTGAAATGGTAAAACCTTAGCTTTCCATCTCCAATTTAACCTTGGGGGGAAATGGGTTAGTGGGCACATGGTGTTGAGATAACCTCAAATACCTCACTATCAAAAGAATTTTTTTATATATCCAATACTCTAAAAGAGTGGCTCGGACTCATGTAGTTGTCTCCTACATGTTAGCTTATGTATGCATCATGCAATGTGTGTAAATCAAGTACAATAATAACCTAGGTTGTAACATGGAAAATAGGACCTTATGACTACTCCTTTAGTAATTTATATTTTTAGATGTGATTTACATATGATTGGAATGTAAATATGGAAGTTTTTTATCAAGTTTATACTTAATAGTGTGATTTTGATAAGTGCCTTGGTCTCTTTGGTATGATTACTAGGTGAGGAATGAATGAGGGTTGATATTTTATTTATACCAATCCTATCAGTAGATAAATCACATTAAATCACTTAGGCTGACCATTATAATACATTTCACTTGTAAATTGGATGACTATTGAAATGGACACTTACATCAAGTTAGGACAATAATGTTAATGTTACTCTCTATCCTAGATACTAGTGTCCAAGGAGTATCAAAATTTGTAGAGGTGTAAGATAAGTACATGTTAAGCATTCTGAGAAATACTGGATGTTTGTGTTAATAATATAAGACTATTCATACTAATAAATAGGACAAGGGGTATAAGATAGAGTAAATGTGAGCCTTACAGAAGTAAGGCATGTGTAGAACTACGATGAATAACTAAAGTATCATTTTTCCAAGTGTAAAAGATTAACGTACTACATAATCAAAAATTATCATCTACATTTTCCCTAATTTAATCTTGTAATGAAATTATTATTTTAAAGGAAAGGAGTAAGTATCTAGGTGTGTATGCACACCTTATTTTTGCTAGAGTTGAATTTGATTTCTTTGCTAGTGACTGACTTGCAACCAAGAGCATGTTATATTGTAAAATTATTGTATATAATCTAGGTTAAAATTACCTTAAATTAATTGAAATTTAAAGAGCAAGGTTTAGGATTACACATGTGTTTCGTTATAATCGCCTTGCCTATTGGCATGTTTTTTTTACAAAATATGTATCATTGTAAGGCTCTAAAATTAAGATTAGGATAAATATAGATAAAATATTAAAATTTCACATATCTAATTTTATATATATATATATATATATATATATATATATTGAAAGGTACATGCCCATAACTTTGGAGCAAAAGTGAGTTTTCATCTAGCAGTTCAAATTAGCTCAACCGTGCAACCCAATGAGACTTATAACCTAGTGAGGTTGGTTAATACAATTATATCCAACCTAAAATATTGACAAGATTCATTAATTTGATCACCTCAACCATATCAAAAGGTGAACCAACTATTACATTAGATTGGTTCGATGAAGTCTACAAAATTTTGTAGGGTATCAATACATGCAATGGTTTTAGAATCTGAAATTGATTTGAATTTTGTAATATTAGGGATATGTTTCATAGCATATGCACCTTAGATATGTCTCATGCTGAAACTATGTATAACAATGGTATCAATGTATAAAATTCTGCCATAACTATGAACTTAAATCATATAGTTGTGTGCTTTGGCTAATTCAAGTAATTGTGTAAGTGTGGAGGACATGATTATAAATCATCACCCCACTATATAAGGAGAAATATAAAAACTAATATAATTATAAATATGGAGTACATGTTTACAAAACATTCCCCCACTAAATTTGAAAACTGTGAATGTGTAGAAGCCATGTCCATATGACATGCCCCCACTAAATCTAAAAAATGATATAAGTAACATTTATTAAATGAGTGTGGATAACTTGCTTCAAAATCATGCCCCTGATATAATATGGAAATTGTGAATGTGTGAAATCCATGTCCATATGACATTCCCCCACTAAATCTACAAATAGATATAAGTACCAAATATTGAATGAGAGTGGAGAACATGCTTCTAAATCATGCCCCCATTGTAATCTACAAATAATGAATGTGTGGAAACAATGTCCATATGACATGTCCCCTCTAATATCCTCCCTTTAAGGTGAGGTAAAAATAGTACATGGTAGTTATCTCACCTTAAAGGAATAATAAAATCATATAGTTGTGTATTTTATGACTAAACCATTTATCACATAGAAAATTATGCATAGGTAAATGTATCATTGAAGCACATAGAACCAATATGATCACATGTAGGCTTGATAAATATGATAAAGATCATGGAAATGTCTAGATATTAATTTTATAAGCTCAACAAGCAAAAAATCACACACACATAAGATCACTCAAAATCAAATTAACAAGCAAAGGTCTTAGGAGACCACAAATAAGGGGCATGTTCAAGTGCCACAAAATCGAATGGACATGACTTATTCAATTTTCCAAAATTCAAGGAATTACATAATAAAATGTTCATACCACAATAAATGACATATTCAAACATGAAATAATGTAAACATAGGCATAAGATCCATGAAAAATAGAGCATATTCAAATGATCAAACAAGTAAGACAATATCAAGGCAAAACACTCAATGAATTGTATAAATGAAAATAATAACTAACCAACATAAACATATCATAGTAGCTCATGGATAAATGTGTTAGAAAAAAATGTTAAATGCATACCGTATCAAGTACCATGTGCAAGATATAATCATGGATAATGCATATGTAAGTACATAAGATCCCAATCATGATAATGTGATGTGACCATAGAATGATATAACCGAATAGTATCCAGATCATAGAAGATGGATGCCCCCAACATCATGGAGATGTGAGAAGAGGGAAATCCCAACACCCATAAGTGTATAGAAACATGTATTTGCATATTCCTTTAAATGTGCATGTAGGAGTAAATGATTTTCTATCCCTCAACATATAAATAACACATATATGCCAAAGAGCCAATAGGACATTTAGGTGTTGAAAAATGTTTTTGGATTTTTGAATTTTTTGATTTTCTAGTATTTATTTCTTTTTGTAATTTTAAGAGTTCCAATCAAGGAAGTCCTCATCATTGAAATATGTAGGACCATTTGACTCTTGAAAGGATCAAATCTAGTTGGAAACTTGCAGAAGTAAGAGAGAACATTTGTTCTTTTTTTTTATTCATGAATGACAAGTTGCAAGATGATCTCTACATCACCATTTGTCAAAAATTTCAAGTGATGTTTATAACTATGGATTGCCTCCTTTTCAATATGTTTTTCCAATGGTTTCCCTGAAACTAATGGTGTAATTAGATAACCATATCCATCATGTGGTATAAAAATATTTATCCATATCAAGAAAGGTAACACACATATTTTTAGTATCCCACTTGGTTTTCTATTTGAGTAGCCAATATGGTCCAAGTTTTAATTTTAAAAGGGGGTCATGGTCTACTATCCATAAGGTTATGGTCATCACATATATACCACAAGTAATAGGTAATAGAATGTATTTATGGGATTTTGGCATCAATGGACAATATATAAGTTCATCATAATGTGTCCCAATTATTCGAGGAATGTAGTACCATAATTTATATCCCACTTGTTCTTATAAGGCTAGAGATGGCAGAAATATACCCCATCAATATTAGTTGTAATAGTAAAATATTATTTATTTGTTCATTTTGAAAGATAGTTATCATTAAAAATATAGGAAGGGTTTTGCCTTTTGGTTGGTTGTGAAGCCTCTAGAGAAGACTCCACATTATTTACATGGTATATTTGCATTTGACCCTTGTAAGTTTGGCTCAATGTTTTTAACAAAGAGGGATGAATTAAGTAACAAGCATTTATATGCTCATATGATATGATTATGTTCCCCTTATATGAATCCAATGGTGTATCTTCTACAAGTGGATTGATGTATATGTAACATGACATATGGGTTCAAACAAGTTATTTGAAAGGTGATCAAGTGGATCAAATTTTAATGCTTGCATTTTAACATATGTCATATCATGAGTAGTATCATCATCACTATCATAGTAATTAGAAACAAGCCCATCTTTTTGCTCAGTATTGACCAATAAAAGAATCTCAAATAGAGGAATTTCTTATGGTTTTAATGCCTCTTTTGGTAATGGTTCTTGATCTTGATGTGCATATATATGTGCCTCAATATATGGTACCTTATTTGCATCTTGATATATAGGAGTCATTGTACTTAACTCACTTATTTCATAATTGTGTATATGCTAAATAGGAAACCATTATTTGGGTGGTACCTATTACCACTCAAACTTTCACCATTTTGAAGATTATTCAAGCCTTCATAGTTTAGAGTGACATGGAGATAATCCTAAGCTATGCATGTCCTAATAGGCAGATTGAATCTCTAGATTATAGGTCTATCTCCCCTTTATACATCAATTAGACTCTCTATGCTACACTACTAACTTTCAAGGGAAAAGAGAGGAAGATAACATGAAATAAAATCTATCTATGGAGGTGATACACCAAAAGATCTCCTTCACCTATCTAATATGCACTCAGAAGCTGAATTATGACATGAACCTAATTGCATTGCAAAAATAAAGAGTCTAAAAACATAAATGTTTCACATAGAGGTTATTAACTTAATGCATGATCTAAGGTAGTTGATCAATATGTCTCTCAAAGACACTAAATAAGGATTACACTTATCATACATACAAGGCTATTTAATCACACTAATTAACCTACAAGGATGATTAACCACCTAAAAATAAGTAAATAAGAGAGGACAAATGTAAGGAAGCATTCACTATCACTGACAGTCATCTACTAACCATAAAGCATACATTAGTCATAAGTATTGAGGAGGATAAATTTTAGTCTTATTCAATTCAAATATTCAAGTAGAAGGGTTTTTTTATTAGGGATCCACCACAACTTAGGTTAAGGATCCTTACAAATTTCAAAACCATACATACTTAAAGAGAAATTAAGAAAATTGAGAGAGAGAGAGAGAGAGAGAGAGATAAAGTAGCCAAAAACTAGGGATGAGTCATCCACTTGGTCCTCCTTCATCTCCTACGTAGTAATTCCTAGATTTTATCTTTTTCCTCTTTGAAAAATGGTGTAAAGGTAGAGATAATCATGTTTGAAAGGCTTCAAGAATTCATGGTCATATATTCTTGGAGTTTGACCCATGCATGTGCCTATATCCTTGTTTGCACGTTCCTATATCCTTGCTTGCATGTCATCCTTAATGAAGTAGTATTCTTCATGAAAATAAGTTTTCAATTCATAATCATTTCTTAAATTCAATCCTTCTCTTCACTCATTTATGACATTTCTCCACTTTGTTGGGGCTATTAGAAAGCTCTTGAAGCTTCTTTGACTTTTTCCACTTGACTTAACATAGGAGAGAGAAAAGGTATTCATAAGGTTGTTGAAGACTCATTCAATAATTTTAATCCTTCTTGAAAAATAATTCTTGACTCATTCAATCATAAGGTATTATTTCTCCTCAAGTGGCAATGAACATAAGTGATCACCTTAAAAAATCTTCCTGAGGAGCTTTTATGCATTGATTTGGTTAATTGACTACTTTAACTCCTCCGACATGGCATAAAAGATTGAAACATATTTTTAATTTTAATAAAACTATATATTTCTATTAATGAGCTATTTCTACCTTGTCATACTTGAAACAACTGATTTGAATTCATAAAACACTCCCAAATAATTTTTTGTACACCCAAAGCTTGTATTTTCTCCTAATTCCTTGTAGCCCTCAAAACATGTAAAGTTCCTTATGTAGAAGAATTTACAAACACTATTAGAAAACTAGACATATATTTGAGTACTCGTTAACCCCTTATATATCCATGCCAATTTTTATAATCCAACTTTAAGTGGAAGTACACTTATTAGCCAATTTGCTCTCTCCAATTAGGTCTCCATTAGCCCTCAAGGCCTACAAACTAATTTTTTGTCCAAATGACCTCCAACATGTGTGAAACCACTAATAAGTATGTTATTAAATTTACCCATGACCTAAAAATAATTTATGTCAAACTTAAATTTCTATAACCTTGTATGGATATATGAACCATGAAATGGTCAAAACCCTAGAATAGGTGCTTGAACAAGATTGAGAGATGGAGTGTTTAGCAAGAATTTTGTAGGCTCTAAAGCTTGGAATTGATTTATTTATGCCTAAAATATAATTAGGAAACTCAATACTTTGAGAATGAGGTATCTATTTGCATTTTCAAGTCTGTAGATAGGTCCTTGACCTGCAAACTAGTGCATTCTCACCTTCTTGGCCAACTTGATGACTTGGTTGGTTAATATACCTATGTATGAGAACTGAATAAGTGTATATAGGATTGCATAACCTCTATATAGTTTGTATAAGCTTATAAACATGGTTTATAAGCCAATATATGCCATACTTATTCACACACAATCCTACATCCATGTATTTAGGCTTATTCTATATAATTATGTGCCTTCGCATGCCAACCAATACCGTGCTCATGTGCTCATGAGAGTTTTGAAAATCACCAAGGTCATTTTGAGTATGAGTCATTCTATTTAAATTAATTTAAGAGTATATTTCTCCTATCGGGTCACTAAGAAGATTTAAGAAGGATTTTAGGAACTTATTGTAAACACTTAAAATCAAACATTTGATGTTGATTTTAACCTTCTTTTCACTAATTCCTAATCATCCCTAATTATCTCTATTTTTCTCTAGTTCTAATTCATCATCATTATTCATGGTTTACTATTCACATCTTTATTAATTTAATATAAATTAATTAACTAATCCTTCCTTAATAAGAAATTTCATTGATTTTGAATATTCACAATTTCTATAAATCCAAAAATCTAATTATCCCCACCTCATGAGGTCATCTTCCACTCCATTTCCCTTTCTCAATTTTAAAGATTCCCTAGGCCCTACCTGTCCCCCATCATTGGAATTTTATAATATTATCTTCCTCATCTTTCTAATTTACTAATCCACCTCATTTTTCACTCAATTCCACTTACCAATTTTATATTATATCTTCCTCCCAAATGAATTATATAATCATTTATGAGTCCCATATGTTATCCACTCCAATATTTTATTCAAGATTCTCATTTTGAATCAAAATTTATCTTTTTTTCTCATCTCTTGATTCTCATCTCAATATGGATGGTTCACATTTAATTCAAAAGTCTATAAATTAGAGATTCTTCATTCAATTGAAAAAATCTTCTTTATCGTAATCTTACTATGCCAAAATTCCTCTAGTAAGATTCAATATTTGTAAGGTTATTATGCCAAAATAGCCTTAGAAGCTTCAATCTTGTATCAATTTCCAAATCAATCCAAAGTCATAAAAATCAAGGTGAACAAGGAGATATGCTTCCCATAAAGAATTAGCATTTCCAAGAACTTCTAGATCATAATCTGAGTTCAACATCAACTAATTTTCAAGTACATCTTCAAGGGAGGTAAGATTATTGTTTTATCTTTCCAATTGCATTTCATCTTTGATTATCATATCTCAACTTAGGAATTAGACTTGAGAAGTGAATTTTTTCATATGTTTTTGATTTATTCACTAATAATTGACTAATCTCTCTTGTATTTCTTATCTACATAATGGCACGCCCAGTGGGACTTGTTTGCGTAACCCACACGTCATTTTAATTATTTTTTTGTTACTTTTATGTGTAGAAAGTTCATAAATATGTAAATAAAAATAGATAGAACTTTATTTTTTTTCTTTATTTTTACAGGGTAGTGCATTTTTTATCTAACATCTATATAAATGTTGTAATAATCTGAGTTATAGTTTAGGAGATATTAATATTTTACTCATTGTCTATTTGTATATTAAAAATTTTGGTGAAAATGGCTATAACTTTTGATTAGATGGTTATTTGTTTCTAAATTTTTTTATAAGTGGTACAACTTTGTCTTATAAACATTCTCTCCAAATTTCAACAAAATCTAATTGATAGTTTTTTAGATATAGTCATTTTACTATCATTTTTTATTTTATTTATTTATTTTATTTGGTTATTTTTTGAACTTTTTATGTTTGCAGGTTTATTTATTTTATGTAATTTATAACTTACTAATTTTTAAGTGTTTTTTTTTAATAATATTATTATTTTTACAAGTTATTGTAGACACTAGAAAATCACACACAATGGTTCTAGATGTCAAAATAGCCCTAGACTACCTTGGGACCCCTTAAGGCCCATCCACACCCCTTGCAAGCGCAAACCCAAGTCAACATGATCCACTGACTAACCCACCTTTTGACCCAACATTACCTTTGACCCTTAACCATCGATGGTCACCCTAACCATCAATGGTTAAGCCTAACCACCAATGATTAATTTTCCACCACTTGAATAGTCAAAACCCAGTCAACTCCAACTTGCTTTTTTATATTTATCTCATCTAATTTGTGTGAAAACCAATTCATGTGAAAACTAAATTAGAACTACTTTTTGAACCTCTTGTTAACATATTTTTTACCTCACCTTCCTATAAAAGTAGAGGAAGAGAGGGTGGATCCACATCTAGAGCCAAGACCTCTTACATCGACACTTCCTTTTACCAGTGTTCTTCCAGTGATCTAGTGAACCAACAAGTATGATAAAGATCTAAAGTGATGTCATCCATTAATTAATATCCAAGTACCATTACTCTACCAAAATTTCTCTAGGTTCCACCAATCCATCAATCATTCATTATATCAATAATCAACAAGCTAAATATCTATTTTTGATAATTAAACATTTTCTTTCTATTTCATAGCCAACCCCAGCCCAAACCCATCTCTCAAAAGTCCATTCTATGACCTCATGAAATCAAACTTATTTAACACACCTAGAACCCATAGTAACCATCGATGGTCACCCTAACCATTGATGCTTTGTCCCAACCATCGATGGTTACCCTAACCACTGATGATCACCCTAACTACCAACAGTCACTATGTGGAAAACAAACAACAAGTTGCTTTCACCTACCAAAAGTTAACCAAATCTTAGTTTCAAACCCTCTACCTATCCACAAAACCCTACCTAATTTATTAAACCACACATGATTTATTTGGCATTAATATCAATATTCTTATTGCTATAATTATTTAAATTTATCTATCAAGCACTTATTATATTTGATTTTAGTATCTTTTGTGATATGTACAAGTAATTTATCTTTTGATTTCTAAACTTGATTGTCTAAAATTTGGATTGATAGCCTCCTAGGAAGCTCATGCTTCTTGGATATAGCTTGTTAGGCAATCCACCCTATGATCTAACTAATCAACTATTTGCTTCAGTGATTTCTTATCTACAAGTCATTCCTCCCAAGCCAAAAAGGAATATCCACAACCATATGGACCAAATGCATGCATAACATATCATGTGTTTATACTATACCCTTCTCAAGTTTTTTTTTACTTCCTTCTATAAAACATATACAAAATTTCTCTAAAACATTTTGGTACATCTAGTGGGAGCCTTGAATCTCTTTTTGGGTTCATAGTTACATCTAGGTACTTTCTTCTCATCTTTCTTCTCATACAACAAAATCAAAGTTTCTTTTTAGGATTAAAATTGACTACATACATTGGTTACTTGCAAGTTTAGCTCACATAGTTTAAATTTAGGCAAAGTAATTCAATCATAGCTTCACTCTTATCACATACACAAGATCAAACCACTCACATCTAATAAAGCATTAAACATTGACATAAGGCCTAATTGGGATTTCATTATCTATAAGTCACCTTTCTCAGCTATCCTACTTGGATTTCATAACCAAGGGGAGAACCAAATCAACTCTTTGGTTGAGTATAATCTCTAGTAATCAGTGTATCTTGTCTAAGCACCTGACACCCTCATTGTTACAATGTGTGAAGTGATGGGATACGCCCCAATATCAATCCACATATTAATTTATAATATATATCCCTTTGAGATCCTAAACATAACTTGAAACCAACCATAGACTTCTTTTCTAGTACTTGCACTATAAGCCAATTTGGATCACACAATTCTTAAATATTAAGGCATAAGCCACAAGAGAGACTAAAAATAACCTTAGGATTTAATGTGATTTTAGTGTGTGTTTTGTTCCCTTGAATTTTTCTTGTCTTCTCTTTGTTTGAGTTGTGAGATTTCTTGTATCTTCCTCCTTCTTCATCTGCATGGTTTTTACTAAGCAACAACTAAGAAACTAAGAAAATCAAGACTCACCTCCCAATCATCCATCTTACTCTTCCCCTTGATCCATAGAATATATCTTAGATACAGAGAGTTCTCCCCACCTTTCTGGAAGTCCTGCCATCCCTCAGACAGTAGCCCAAGGTGATGTATATTTTACCACCTTTATAGATAATAACCCCATAGCCCTCTAGTATTTTATTAATACCATATCCCATTGTACCCTTACTTTGATTCCACCTATTAACCATACCTATGGCATGCCATCTCACCTTATGGGTGACACTTTTTTACCCACCATCTCCACCAAACCTCTAGTCACCTAGGCATCATCCTCTACTAATAACCCCACTAATACTACCATTCATAACCAACCCATGCAACCAAACAACACCCAAGCACCTTCTTCCCCAACTAACAACCCTCCTAATATAGGATCAATCCAACCTTTGGGCACTGGTACCTCCCTTACTATAGGAGTACCCTCTACTAGTGTCACCACTATTCCTCTCATTTCCAACCCACCTACCTCCACTCCATTATAGAGCTTGGTGGTTCCCATACCTTCCATCCTTCCACCCACCAATACCAAAGTAACCACCTACCCTCTATCTACTAACCCAAAAATACCTCCAACCTAACCAACTTTAATCTCTCAACACGTGCCTATCACACTAAACTCATGTTACATCCCTAACCCATAAAGGTATATACCTCAACCTTCCACCCAACCACCTATCTCCACGTATTTGTATGTGGTATCATCCCAACCACCCATGTCTACATACCAACATGTGGAAACCTTTCAACCCCCCACCAGTTATACATATGGCATGCCTACCCAAACCCAACACATCCTACCTTATAACTATGGGGGTACACAACCCCAAACAAACATTTTCAAAATGCTAATGGACAAAATGACTACTGTGGAGTCATCCATTTTTGGATCCCAAAATATTTTTTCATATGACCAAATATATAATGAATCAATTTACTCATCCATCCCCATTCGACCATACCCTCCTTAATGAGAAATTATGAAGTTTTCAAAGTTTTAAATTAAATAGGACCCCTAACAACACTTAAGAGAATTTAAGCATTCACATTATATGATTTCCTATGATGATGTTCTCCTTCTTCATACCTTCCCCATGTCTCTATCGATTTTGACACTAGATTTGTTTAATGCTATTATAAATCACTCCCTCTTTTCTTTTTCGTAACTAGCCCAGATTTTCTTAGATCACTTTTCCATAAAGATCTCTAAGAAAGTCTCCATCACTGATCTTTATTTGATTTAGCAATTCAGTGATAAATCAATTACTGACTTTGTGGCCCATTAGAGAAGTCTGATCAACCAAATATCCTTCTCTACTCCAACTTGATCTAATTGAACTCTTTTCCTAGGACTATGCCAAACACATATCCTCTACCTTATGAGTTTAAAGCTTGAATACCATTGATGAAGATTTTACCATAGCACAAAGATTATAGAATAGAACCATTGATGAGGGGAAGTTGAAACTGAGAAATAAGAATTCCACCTTTAAATAAAATGAAACTTCATCCTCCAAACCAAACAACCAAACCAATACTATTATAAGAACAAAGGAACCATGAATATGGTTTTCCTTAAGACCATCCCTATGCCCATTGTCAACCAATCTAACTCTTCCAATTCTTTCAATAAAAATAACATGAATCTAAACCATAACACCTAAAAGCAATTTACCCCACTTGGAGAGACATATGCTTCAATCTTGGATAAATTATTAAAGGCCAATATCATACAACTTCCCCCCATAAAATCTCTATAGCAATTGAATTTTTCTCATCCTACACTTGGTTAGTACAAAGATAATGAATTGGGTGCCTTTCATTGGGTCATTGGACATGATGTTAGTAGGTGTAATACCTTCAAGAACATTGTCCAAACCCTAATTGAAAAGGGGAAGCTTGTATTGGATAACCCTAATGCACCCCCAAACCAATCACTTGACATCTTTAGAAAACCATTTTCCAACCATGCTCTTTTCACCAACAATGAAAACAAATTAGAATCCTCTCATACTCACAATGCCCATAATGTCATTATGGTTCTTTATGCACTCATTATTGAGGAAACCAATGAGAAAATCACCCCTTCCCCCACTCCACTTATTGAGGTAGTGGAGTCACCAACCTTTACTTTAGCATGCACATCATAAGAGGAAACCCTTCCCACTTTATAATTTTCCTCAATCATACAACAATCCAGTCTTTCTTTAGCAATCACACCTAAGGGAGAAACCACTTTTCCTACACCTCCTATCGAGGGATCACCCTTCTAGGTATTGGAACCTCTTATCAGGAAAAGGATGAGATAAGCATTTCTCTGCCTTAACCCCTAGGTCTATCCTTTCAATCCACTACTAGGGGATTCAGACCCATCTATAAACCCTTCTCCAAACTAATTAAAAAATTAAAATTCATATATGATCATAACCTAGATCAAGCTAACTTTTGGAAATAGCTTGGGCTCCTATATAAAACCAAGCAAGATCCCTCTTTGTCAGAACAACCTACCCTTTCCACTATCAAATCCACTATCACCACAACCCAACCATTGAATGCCTCTACCCATCAAACCATTATGGCACTACCAAAACCAAACTCACCTAGAGTCACCAAATCACCTTCTACCATTTTAACTAAACCCACCATGAACCTTAGCACATTTCCTACCCAAAAAATTACTCACCCATCAATAAATATAAACCTAAACCCATTAAACCTATCAAACAAATCCCAAGCTAAGCCAATAAAGAAGGTAAAATCACCTAGGAGCCTAAAATCCAAAACTCTACCTCCCCTCTCCACTTTTCCCTCTATTTTGGGACCTCATCCCTCTAACTTAATTAGGAAGCCAAGCATCCCAATCAAAACCCAACCACCACTTTTGGTTACACCATCACTTTTACGTTCATCCACACCTATTTTCACTGAGACACCCATTTGGCATACATCCTATTTTCACATATCTCCAAAACATCTACCCAAAAACTTTCTAGCCCCAAACCCTAAACCTCTCTAACAAAACCCAAACCATTTACCAAGGTCACTCCTTCACCCAAGTCTTTGACCATCAAAACCACTCCTAAAAGGGCTTCCACCCCCACTACCAAACTTAATCCCTCCACACATCTACCACCATTATTTGATTCCTACACAACCATCCTATATAGGTTATTACAAGTATCTTGCTTAACCTCACCACCTATCAGAATATTTGACCCACACAGTTCTAAACCATCTTGGTATAATGATAAATTAGTATGTTCATACCATAGGATACCTAGGCATGACATAGAGAACTATAAATCTCTCCAAGTGATATCCCATTAGCTATATCATGAGGATGACTTATTATCAAATGAACCCCTTATGAGTTTAATATTGATCAAAGAAACAACAACCATCGACCAACACCTACCTACCCCTCCACTCTCACTTTAGAGTGAAGAAGAACCAAAGTAAACACCTAGCCTAACTCCTCACTAAATCTTTACCATCCATGTGGTCACGCGATCATAGGCTCAACCAAAGGATAAGGGGAAGACAAAGTTTCCCATTCCATGGCCATACCCCTCTTCTACCACCCAACCACCTGGCCAACACCAAGCACCTTTACCTTCAACAAAACCTAATGTGTCCATCTTGGGACCTTCACACTCTAATCCATCTAAATCAATGCAATGATTATTTTTAAAATATCTTTACCAAATACTAGTCAAAATGAGTTTGTATGAATTAATCAACACCTCACCCTATCATCACCATGTGATGATGGAGGATTTGTAATCTATAGAGGTTAGGTTAAAGGATATGTAACCTCTAATATCCTTTATCAAGTTGTATACCTTTATAACCTTGTCACCTTCAAGGATTCATAAAAACCTTCCACCTATCTAGATGACCCAAATCCTCATCTATTCATTACCACCTATATCAACTAGACCCACATCAAGAGGGTTATGATTGATGGAGGGGATAGTATTAACATCATCTCCTCCCATGCCTAAAAAAAACTCAAATTACCCAAGAACATCATTGCAAAACCCTCTATAGTGCTCTGATCATTCAACAATACCACAACCATAACTCTAAGAAATATTGTCATTCATATTCACCTAGGGCCCTGCATGCTTCTTGAGATCTTCTATGTAGTAGAAGCATATTTATAGTACAACATCTTATTAGGACACCCTTGAATTTTTTCCATGGGTTGCGTTCCATCCACTCTACATTAGTGCATCAAATTTGAGCATGAAGTTCAAGTTCTTACCATAAAAGCTAACATGATCCATTTCACATCATGCAACATGATGTACCAACCCAATGATGCTCTCCTTCCTCCATCCAATAAGCCTTCACCAGTAAAAGATGAGACTACATCTTCTTCTATCATTAAAACATCCACCATTTCATTTATTTTTTATACCCAAATCCCCATAATGGATCCTTTGGAATCAACATTCTAGTGCCTTTCATTAAGAGAGTATCACCTTCTGACCCTTGATGTTTTACATACTCCCAAAGAGTATAAGAAACTTGAACACCAACCTAGTTATGAACCCAATATCAAAAATTTTGTTCCATTTGGGACCTCAACTTGTTAAACCAATTTCATCTATGGGGGACTTGATAAACCCCTTGACACTTTTACCACTTCTTTTTCACCTCAACCATTCACCTCTAGTTTTTCCTATTTGGATAAACTAGAGTTTGCCAAGACATATCTTTATAGGTGTGCTTGGAAGGGATCTAGTCTAGGTCAGTATGAATATGGGATGCATGAGTTGCTTCCAATCAATACTTAAAAACCTCACAAAAATCATGGCCTTGGTTTCATGTCACCTAAACAACAAACCAAACCACCTCCCATTACCCTAATTGATGAGGAAATCCCATCCTCACCTTCTACTCTACCATCAACAATTGAGGATTTTGACATTATCCCTCCTAACGTTTTTTTTCATCAACATGATCAACCTTGGACCCTTAACTTATCAAAAATATGAGGTGACCATAAGCATCCCTTTGACCCATCCTAAGATGATAGTAGATGACTCTCATGCCATTAATACCATTTAGTGTCAAGATGATGATTCCATTCTCACCTATCTTGGTGCACTAGATTCTTCTATCAATCCCTTCTTCCTAAGACTTTGATCATGTTAAATTAATCCATCATGGATATCAACTTGGGTATTTTAGACAACCCCCACATTCTCAAAATTAGCCAATCTCTATTGGGACTTCCCATCCTTCCTATAAGATCACAACATAACATTTTATTAGTCTTATAATGACATGCTAGGAATTGACCCCTCCATCTACCCATAACATAGTCACCAATCATGATTCCAAGCTCATTAGATAAAAACTTCAATGAATGCACCCTCACATAGCCCTTCTCATCAAAGAAGAGTTCCAACATCTCTTATCCATCAATTTCATTCAAACCATTAACTACCCCCAATGGGTCTCAAAAATTCTATCTATCACCAAATCCATAGTGGGACTACACATTTATGTGGAATTTTGTGACCTCAACCTTTCTTTCCCAAAATATGAATTTCCTCTACCAAGCATTGACCAGCTAGTTAATCTCAAAGTGGGCCATGAGATGTTATCTCTTATGTATGGATTCTTGGGTTACAATCAAATCCTAATTACCCCCAAAGATCAACATAAAATTACCTTTATCACCCCATAGGGGACTTTTTGCTATTGGGTCATGCCTTTTGAACTAAATAACATTGGTGCAACCTACTAATGTGTTATGACCTACATCTTCCATGACCTTATCCACAAAATCATAGAATACTATGTTGATGAACTTCTTGGAAAATCCAAATGTCATAAAGACCATTTGGTTGTCCTTCATATTATCTTTGAATGACTCATCCATTACCATGTTCACCTTAACCCCAAGAAGTGTATTTTTAGGGTATTATTAGGTAAGATCCTTAGTTTTATCATCTCCCTTCAGGGAATCAAAGTTGATCTGACCAAAATCAAATAGATCCTAGACATACATCCTTCTACCCACCTCAAGCAACTTTATAGCTTTCATCGAAAGCTTCAATCCATTCATCGCTTTATCTCTCAGCTCTCAAACCGATGCCAACCCTTCCACCACCTTCTGAAGAAGGATGTATCTCTTAAGTGGAACAATGACTATCAAAAGGCCTTTAACTCTCTTAAATAGTGCCTTTTGTCTCCACCTATCCTCACTCCTCCCAAGGATGATCAACCATTTTACCTTTATATCTCTGCTACTGATCACTCCTTAGGGGCCATGCTCACTCATCAAGATGAAAAACACAAAGAGCAAGCCATCTAATATATCAGTCACATGATTATAGAATATAAAACTTGGTATACCATATTAATAATATTTACCTAGCCTTGGCCTTCATGGCTACCAAGCTTCACCACTACCTTCTCAACCATAAAACCTGTCATAACCAATATTGATTCACTCAAGTATACGCACTCCAAGCCATACCAAAACTAGTGTATGGATAAATGGCTCATGCTTTTGGCTGATTTTGACCTTATTTTCTTCAAAAAAAGTTAATTAAAGGGTAATTAATTGCTAATCAATTAGTCGATGCACCCTTAGTAGATGATCAACCTCCTCTTAAATTTATCGATGAGTCCATTGAGATCCTCTCTTAGGTAAACTTCACCTATCAAGTGATCATGTTATTCAATGGATCAAATTGTCAACATGGTCGGGGAGCCAAGATCATCCTTATTCCCATTTATAGTGAACCTCTTCCTTTATCCTTCAAGCTAAATTTTGAATTTACCAATAATATGGTTGAATATGAAACCCTAATAATAGGCCTTCAAACTACATCAACCTTGGGAGTCAAAATGATCAACATATTTGGTGAATCTCAACTCATGGTTAATCAAATCAATTTCTCTTACTTGTGTAAGAATGATGTTTTTCAATAGTATAATCAATTAGCTGACATACTCTTAGCATCACTCAAGCACTACCATATCCAAACCACTTCGTGATCTATGAATAAGATCATCAATATGATGGATACCCTCACTTCTTAGATCCCATATACACCTTTTGACTTGTAGATATTTATCATTATCCACAAACTTACCTAGCCCTCTTATGTCAAATTAGACTCTCCCACCATCTTTAATGTGGAGGCCCAACTTGACCTTTGGTATCAGTAGACCTTTGACTATCTTAACTCTAAGAATACTCAAAGATCATTTATCTAGAGTACCTCATGTTATACCATTATGGGGTAATTATTTATAAACATGGCTTTGATGGTCTCCTCTTTTTCTACCTATGTAGTCATGAAGCCTCTCATGCTATTAAAGAAACACATGATGGGATCTATGGGGGACACTTTAGTGGCCTAGCCATTACTAAATGCATCCTTTTCTATGGATATTACTGACCTACCCTTAATCAAAATTGTTTTGATTATGTGAAAAAGTGTGTTAAGTGTCAAAAACATGCTAATTTCCATCACACACCTAGCCATAGTCTTTGTGTATCCACAGATTTATGGCTCTTTTCATAATGGGGTCTACACCTTGTTAAACATGTAATATACTGAGAGGGGGGTGAATCAGTATATTATTTATCTTTTACTTAATCTAATTTATTTTATTTGACCACTTAATCACACATTCAATATATGCTATAAAACTAAAACAATAACATGAACCACATAAGAGAGAGAGAGAGAGACACTAGATTTTTACGTAGAAACCTAAAGTGAGAAAACCCACAAAGAATAATCTCAAGTATATGAATGAGCACCAACTCAAATTACAAAGTTCACAAGCACTAAATTTAGGAGCACCAACCCATTTGTTGAACACCAACATAGTAACTATTTGTGAGCACCAAACCATAGGAGCACTGACCCCTTACAAAGATTTGTGAGCAACAACCCACAGGGGCACTAACCCCTCTTATGTATAAAAAAAAACTGTCTCTCAATGTCACTTACTCAAAAAATGATAGAACTATACAATATCTCTTACTTTTCTCTCCTATTTTCTTATATAAAATAATTACAAAACCATGCTCTCTCTTGCATATTACAAATGGCTTCTCAAGCCTTTATTTATAGCTTTCCAAATGACCTTTGGCATTCACTCTTTGTGACCCTTCAATCCTCATGTAAAATGGCACCAAACTTGCATGACCCTTTGAATCCTTGTATTTGAAAAGTCACATGGTGATCCTTCATAAGTAAATACATCCTTTCCTCTTTTATCTTTACCTTGGTGACCTTTCAAATTCCTTAATAATACTCTTCATGGAAAAATGTGCCATACCCTCTTTTCTCTTCACTTGGTGACTCTTGGAATTCTTTAAGATGACTCTTCATGGGAAAATGTGTCCCATTCCACTATTTTCTTTACCACATGACTCTTTGACTTCTCCATGGGTCCTCTTTTGACTTTTATGTAACCAAAAATATATTCATTAATATTAAATAAATATTAACACACATTAGCCAAGATATGAATATTAAAAATATCATTAAATGCTATGGGGCCTTTATCACCAATGTTAAACCTTTGACATCAATGAAAATATTTCCAACAATCTCCCCCTTTGTCATTGATGGCAACCTCAAACTAAAACTACCATATCATGAAACCTACACTTCACATGCCAACTTACACATACCTCCCTCTAAAAAACATATAGTAACTCCCCCTTATTGTAGCAACCTATACCTATTCCTTATACCTATTTTTTCACCTATTTATACAACTATAATTATTCCTATTTTTCTCCCCCTTTGACATCAATGGTAAATGGCTTATACTAGAGCTAACACTTAGCACCCCCTCAACTGATGTTGATCCTCAACGTTAGGAAGTAAAAGATATTACTCCCAACTTATCCCATAGATACTCAAATGTGTCTTTTGGTAGTGCCTTTGTGAAAATATCTATAATCTATTCTATATTACTGATATATTCCATCTTAACCTATTGATTTGCAACCTACTCTCTCAAGAAGTGATATTTGATAGGAATATGCTTTGTTCTTGAATGCATCAATAGCTTTTTAGAAATATTAATAGCACTTGTGTTATCACAAAAAATAGAAATAGGTTCATCATATTTTACATTGATATCTTCCAAAGTTTTCTTTATCTAAAGCACTTGAGTACAACATAATACCGCTACAATATATTATGTTTCATTTGTAGAAAATGATACTGAATTTTACTTTCTGCTTAGCCATGATACTAAGCTATTATTGAGGAAGAAAGCTCCTCCACTTGTACTCTTTCTACCATCCAAGAAGCTTGCCCAATCCAAATTTATATAAGCAATCAAAGTGAAATATCTACCTGTGGGATACCAAAATCCATAATCCAATGTCCCCTTAATATATCTAAATATTCTCTTCACCAGCTAAACATGACTATCTTTTAGAGCTAACTGATATCTTACAACCACACATACTACATGCATGATGTTTGGCCTTGATGTTGTCAACTATAAAAGACTACTAGTCATATATTTATATAAATATTGATCTATAACAGGTGAATCTTCATCCTTACCCACCTTATTTCTTGTATGAATTGGTGTGCCAATTGGTGCACAATCCTCAAAACCAAATTTCTTCAATATTTCCTTGGCATATTTACTTTGAGATATGAAAATTCCTTTATCTGAGTAAAATATTTTCAACCCTAATAAAAAAGATAATTCTCTAAGCATAGACATCTCAAATTCTTTTTGTACATTATCAAAAAATTCTTTTTTCATCTTTTCAATGTTTCCTCCAAAAATGCTATCATCAACATATACTATAATAATCAATTGATGCTCACCTTTTGTTTTGATCTAGATATTATTATCAGCAAATCCTCTCTTGAAACCTTAATCCTGTAGGTACTTATCAAGTCTTGCATACCAAGCTCTGGGAGCTTGTTTTAATCTATACAGTGCTTTCTTCTATTTGCATACATGACTACTAAAATTTGAGACAATAAATCCCTTAGGTTGCTCAATGTAGACCTCTTCTTCTAGATTCTTATTTAAGAAAGTAGATTTGAAACACTTTGAAATTTTTAAACAAGCCATATGCAAGAAACATTCTAATAGCCTATAGCCTTGCCACTGGTACAAAATTTTCTTCAAAATCTATTCCCTCAATCTGAGCATATCCTTTACATATTAATCTTTCTTTATTCTTGATCACTTCTCCATTATCATTCAACTTATTTCTATAAACCCATTTAGTTCCTATCACATTGTGATCTTTTGGTCTAATCACTAATTCCAAAGTATCATTCTTTTCTATCTCATTTAATTCTGCATCCATTACCTTAACCTAATGCTTATCATGTCTAGCTTCTAAAAAAATTCTAGGCTGAATTTTAGATAATAAAGAGAAATTAACTTGCTCAGATTCACTTACCATCATTCTTTTGGTGTGAATTCCTTCATTTATGTCCTTGATGATGTCATTTTCATTATGATTTCTTTGGATATATTTTGATGGGATTTTGGTGTCCTTTTTCTCCTTCTCAACTTCATCTGATTCTTTAAAATCTTTCTCTTCAATGATTTTAGGAATGTCCTATTGGATTATTGGTTCTTTGTGCTCCATCTTCTTTTATCCTGAAACTTACACTTTCAAATATTTTATTGGTTCTTTTTTTATAACATTTATAAGCTTTTATTTTTCAAGAATAACCAAGAAATATACCTTCATTTTCTCTAAATTCAAACTTACCCAATTTTTCATCAGTTCTCTTTATGAAGCATCTACTATCAAAAACTCTAAAATAATCAACTGTAGTTGGTTTGTCTTTCCATAGCTCATAAAAAATATTGTCACTATTTACTCTCAATAATTCTCTATTTTGAATATACATTATTATACCAACTACCTCTCTCCAATATTTATTTGGTATCTTGGATTCATTTAGCATTGTCCTCACCATCTCCTAAACTATTCTATTTTTCTATTCAACTACTCCATTTTGCTATGGAGCTTTAGCTGTTGAATAATGTCTCTTTATTCCATGGTCTTTACAAAACTCAATAAATTGATCTAACATGAATTCTCCTTATTGATTTGATCTTAGGCACTTAATCTTCAAACTGGTTTCATTCTCAACTAATGCTTTGAATGCTTTGAAATATCTGAAATCTTCTAATTTTTTTAAAAAAACATTACCCAAGTCATACGTGAAAAATCATCAATAAGAAACATGAAATATTTCTCACCTTGAGTGCTTTGAGTTCTCATAGATCCACATCAATCAGTGTGAACAAGCTCTAACATCTGAGTGGTCAAGTATTCTTTTATTTTGAACCACCTTCTAGCTTGTTTCTCATGCTCACAACATTCACAAAGTGTGTTGGATGGCTTTATAATCTTTGGAATATTTTTGACTTTTTGCTTCTTGTTAATGTTGACAAGATTGTCAAAATTTATGTGTCTTATTCTCCTATGCCATAGCCAACTTTATTCAATCTGACTCAAACAACATCTTTAACCTTCGATGTCTGAAAATATATACAAATTATTTATTTTTCTATGAGCATCTGTAACCAACACATCTGAATCTTTTCTCCTAATTTCACAACCTTCTGCATAAAATGTTAGTGTGTCCCCTTAATCATGTGATCTAGGAATTTGACTCAAGAGAGGATGGTTAGTATAGTGTTAGTTCCAAAATGAAAACAATATGAAATAAACACACTAATAGCATAACATCTCTAGGCCTAGATACTAGGGAGAGCTTAGTTAACAAACACAAATGGCAAACACAACTAAAAATTAAATAATCAAAGACAAGAATTCAATCACCTTCTTTGGATGCTCCAAATGCCTTTATAGTGGCGGCGCTTGTTTGGATTTTTCTCATAAATTCCTTGGCAATGAAATCTTGGTTACCTCCATCTCTCCTTGGTACCTTTAGCTTGAGGCTTGGCTTGGCTTGGAATCAATTTGGCATTATAACACTAGTTACATGAAGCTTTTAGAACCAATTTGGCATTATAACTTTGCATTAAAAAAGCTTAGAAATGATGTTGTGAGGCCTCCTATTTATACATTTTTTAGAATATCTAAAATCAACCTGAACCATCCATTTCAAGATTGAGATGTGTGGTTGAGGATTAATTCAATTTTTTGAATTAATATTGTAATTATCCTCATCATGACATTGGAATAAGGGTAAATTAAGAGGCATGGAAGGCATTGATGAGGCATGGGAGGCATGAATCCTGATATTTGTGGAAATTATGGCCTAGGGATGTCTTCCCAAGAGATGAGGTCACCTGATGATGTAGATATTCAATATTCATTTCCAAAACTAATTGTTCAACAAGTTTCTATGGGATTTTTTATTATGCCTTGATTTGGGTTAATTACCTCTTAAGCATGATTAAGCACTTTATGCACAAATTACTCAAATTGATCAGAATGCCTTGTTATTGGTCTAAAATTTGACTAGATTAGAATTGGAAGGTGATATCAGATGCATTAGAACCATATTCCCATTTAGGATGTTACCAATAATAAATAACAAAGTCACATATCTTGTGTAAAATATTTTATAGGAAAGAGCAATCTAGAGCACCTAGGTGTAAAATTATCATTTTGACTCAGAATGATCTAATCAAAGTTAGATAGCCCATAAATTGTATTGCCCCATTTAGGGATACCATGGCCAAAATTGGCACTTGAATATGTCAGTTTCAACTCTTTTAGCATGTTTTAGTATTTTATGCCAAATTGTGCATTTTAGGTGGAAATTGGCCAAAAGCCTAGTTGGAGGTTATCAATGGCCAGATTTAGGTGTCTATAATTTGCCCCTATTTGGAAAGATGTTGTAAACTATAGGCAAAGTAATGTCTTCTCAAAGAATGAGAAATGACATGTATGCCAAAAAAAAGATGATGATGGTTGAAGAACAAAGCTCTAAATGGTTTTGGGAAGCCTATGATGATGCCACCTTGAGGGAGTGGCCATCACATTTGTTGATGGATGGTCCCTCAAAAACAAACAAAAATAAAGGTAGAATTAATCCATAGTTGAGATTAATCGAAATGAGAAAATGCTTGCATGCATTGATTTACAAAGGATACTAATTTTCCCAAAGGTGATTATAATCATGAATAAAAGTCAAAATAATGATTTTATAATAGGTATTTATAATCATTAAGAGGACCTAGATTGGTTAAAGATGAGTGTGCCCCAGTTAGGGTTGATTAGCAAGCATAACTCATGGATATAACTTGGAATATAGATTAAAGATGAGTGGGTTAAAAGTGATGAAATAGATGAATAGATGAATAAGATTTATCAATGTGAATGATTCATTTGTACCTACCAATGAGGAGATGTTCATCCTTATTAGTAATGATACAAATAGAATGGTCATTGGGTTAGTTTTATCAAGGGTGGGATGGAAGGATTTTGCCAAGGTACCAAGGAGAAACTTTTATGTCTCCATTGATTGTATACCTTCATGAAGCTAATTTTTGTTGTAGCATGTGATGGTAGGCTTCATGATATAATATCATGAAGACCTGGCCAAAATATGTGTATGGACTAACTCCTAATATCTAATAAACACTTAAAAATAATACACTAATGATAAAAATAGTGTGTAAGGACTAACTCTTGATATCCAATAAACACTCAAAAATAATACACCAATGATAAAAATAATGATGACAATTTTGATGCATGAGTATGGATCGACTCAAGAATAATGTGCTTAAGGAATCACCCAATGAACGTATAGAGAATGAGTCAAGGAAACAGTGTTGAAAGCAAACAAATAGGCAAGCAAGAAATCAAACAAACAAATAGAAAAATAAATAAAAAACTTGAAATAAATAAACAAACAAAAATCTTGAAAGCAAAAGAAAGCATCCTAACAATGATAATGCCTTAGTAAGGTTGATCAAGGATAACTAGATAATCTTACATAAGACAAATATTTTTTGGGTTTTTTAAATGTTGTGAATGTTTTTGGAATTTTTAGGTATCTTAACTCATTATAGAATGATAAGATACCTATTCACAAAATGGTGAGAGTGTTTGGCTTAGGTTTCTCATAAAATGATGAGAGCATATAGAAAGGGGGACTGAGGTAACCTCAATATGAATTAAGCATGAGCTACATAGTCCCAAAAAGACCTTAAGCCATAGTAGTTCCATCCACACAAAATGTGAGAAAAAAACCAACTAGGTCCCAACAAGTTGTCAAATTTGGTAATTGGCTAATCAAATGAAAACAGTGATGGTAAGGTGATGTGACAATGCATGGTAAACAAATGTTTCCCTTAGTTTACCCATAGGCTATTATAAATAGGATATAATTTCATAAGTCAATGATACTACTTTGCCCATAGGTGGTTATAATTAGTATCAAGACTAGTGAGACACTGATTTGCCCATAAGCAATTATAACCAAGCTCACAAAAAAATGTGGATATGATGAAAGATATCTTGATAGATCAACTACCACACTAATTTCATAGATTGTAATTGTAAACATGGATTAGATTGATTATTGAAACTTGATTGGAATCCTCTCACAAAAAGTGCAAGAAGAACCAAGATCAAAATAGGATTGGGTACGATGACTAAAAATAGGCTTAAGTCTAAATAGGAATGGAATGATAGGATGGTATGGTCTTGCTAAGGATAATGGTTAGTTGGATAGATTAGATAAAATTGTGTTAGGGTTTCCCCCAAGTGATAGGGTGAATGGCTAGGAATATACAACAATGGCAAAAGGATATGTAATAACGGCAATGGCATATGAAATGGTATGGTATATGTTTTTGTCTTGGGTGTGGTTTTTTATTATGTTGTTCCTAATGCTGAGGAGATGCACATCCTAATCAATAAATGATACAAACAAAATACTCAATGATGTTAACTACTATCTTACACCTCATCTAAAAATTTGATCTATTAAAAATTGATTGCATATTTGGATGTCGAGAATAATGTTTTGTTCTTCCATGGTCATTGATTTTGATTCCTTCAAGCATCAAGATAAGGTGTCTTTATAGCCTCTACAAAGGAAAGTGTGTTCATGGATGGTAAACAAGGACAAATAATGGATAGTAGGTTTGATTTTGAAATGGAAACGTAGATGATAATGAAATGTGTAATGGTGGGGGAAAAAATGAATATTAGGACTTTTAGTCACACGTAATGTTTTAGATTAAGGTAAAAATAGGGTTTGAAGGGACCCCAAAACCCTTTAACAGAATCAAAAAAGATAAAGCATTACCAAGCACCTGGAAAAGCCTTCCTAAAACCTACTAAATAGTAGCATCAAAAATAGGTTATACAAGGACAACATCAAAAACCAGGTTATATTCAACCCCCTAATAGTCCAAGTAATGATTTAATATCTATTTTTTAGGGGTAAAATCCAGAATAGTTGCCTGCCTACCATTAGCAATATTTTGCATACTTTCTAGATCTATGGTTTTCCTAGTGGATCTTCTTCCAGATTTGTCCAGAGAACCAACATCTAGTTTCACCATAAAAAGATGTTCATCTCTTTTTCTATATTTATCTAGAGTAGAAGCAAGATGTTTCACCTTAGTTTGCTAGTCTTTTTTGCTGCTTCTAGTTTCTACCCCCTTAGTATTGGTCTTTTTTTCAGCCCTTTTTCTTTGGTTTAGAATATGCTTTAATTTTTCTCCATTATCATTCACAAGAAGCTCATCCAAAGGGAAATAATTATCAACCTGAATCTCCCTGGATTGAGAAGTAAGAAAAACTCCCTCCTCTAATTTATTTCCAACTTCAGCCAAGAATTCACCTTCCTCTAGCACAGTTTTGTCATCTACATCTCTCCATCAGTCTTTTATCCTTTGATAGAAAATGATTTGTTTTAATAGATCAGTCAAATCATCTATTATTTGTACCGGTATTATAGTATCTGATTGCATCCCATGTCCTTCTTCCTCAAAATTTTCTTTCTCAAAAGAAAATTCTTTATCTGCCTCGGGATGTGGAGCTTTAGGATCTTCAAAAGAAGGCTCTTTTTCTGCCTCAGCATGTAGAGCTTTAGAATCTTCATTATTCTTTTGTCCTTGTTGATGATCTTCTTTGATTTTCCATACTTTCTTATGCTGAACCTTGGTTTTTCTCCCATCCCAAACACTACTAGGATGATTTTTTCTTTTGGAAGGACAATATTTGACCAAATGCCCCTGTTTCTTACAAGCATAACAAGAATTGGGCAAGTCTTCAAAAACAATCCCTTGAGTTTTTTTGCCCAGCTTAGATATTAGATCCACTTTTTCTAGGAGATGATTCAGATTTGCCACTTTAACATAAAGTTTGGCACTTTGAAGTTTGGATCTAGTAGTTGTAGCATTATCCAATGCCACAAGTTCACCAAAAGAACTGGCAATACCTTTAAAAATGTCCTCATGCCAGAACTCTAAAGGGAGTCCAAGAAGTCTAACCCATATGGGAGTGGTTAAGAAAAAAGAATCTAAGAGATCCATGTTAGGCTCCCATTTCTTAATAGTGAGAGAACATTTACCAAAAGACCATAGTCCTCCACATAGAACCATATTCATGTCTTCCTTACAGTTGAAGATAAACAGGAAGAAACCATTCAGCATTGGTGTCATATCTACCTCTCCTCGAATAACCCATTTCCTTTTAACCATTTTTGTAAGAGATTCTAGATCTGGTCTTGCTCCTAAAAATTTACCCACTAGGATGAAATCCATGGAAGACACAGAAAAATCTATTAAAGGATCTGGAATAAAAACTTGAAACTCACCTTTCTCCCAACAAGACTTAGTAGTCATCAATGAGAAAAGAGATTTTCCATTAGATTTATTGACAAACAGAGATGACCACGTTCTTCATTCTGAATACCCTACCTTCAGTGCTTTTGAGGATTTTTCCATATTAAGATCAACATTATCTTTCTCCTTTTCAAGCTCCTGCCCCAACACAGTGGAAGGAGAATCTAATTAGAAGACACGGATCCCACAAAAAGGATTAGATCCACTCAAATATTTTCCATTATTTACATCTACCAAAAATTCTGACCCAACATTTTTCTCTATACCTCCTGCATTTCCTCCAGGGTCTGTACCTCCTGCCTGATTCTCCACAATCAATTTTTTGCATACCTACAAACCAGCGGTTTCCAAGACAAAAAAAGCACCTTCTGCCTGCCTCCCATTAATTTCAAATTTTGGATACATGCCCAGCATGCCCATATCATCACGATGAAACATAGTCACATGTAATGTTGTTGATGTAGGATTCAACATATTTTTGGTTGTGGCAGGGTTGAAGACTTGTTTTCTCGATAAGACCATCAAAAAAATTTCTATTGTTTGATCTTGAGAGTAGCTACCATCTAATTAAGCTGTAGATAAGAAGCTATTTTGATTTGATCTTTGATTTTGTCTTCATTAATTAGTGAATAATTTCTGTGCTCAGTTATTGGTGCCTCAATGAGATTTTCATCAATGAATTTGTCATGATTGTCCTATAGCACCTCCAAGAAGGTTTCACTAAGGAATATTAACTTTTGAATTTGATTTTCTTCTAGTTCTTTTGAAAAAGTTTCACTAGAAGATGTTGAGTTGTGACTTAGATTATCCCTTAGCACCTCTAAAAAGGTTTCACTAAGAGAGTGTTCTTCTACTACATGAATGTTATCTTAGCTTCCTTGCTCTTCTTCAATTTTTATGTTTCCATGGATGCAATTCAATAAAGTGTGATTATCGATCCTAATCAACACTTGTGAGAGATGGAATGTCAATGATATGGTTATTTTGGTTGATGGTAATGGCTTGTGGAATGGTAATAGAATGGGGAGAGGATGCACAATCTTTGTAGAAGATACTAGGGTAAATTATGTCAAAGCTAAAGTACTCATCCTCAAAAACTGTAGAAGGATCACAAATGTATCCAAATTGATTTGTAAGGAATGCATAACTAATGTTGTAACAATCATGAACATATTCTTCTTTTGAATCTGATTCTAACTCAAGAGACTCTAAATTTGATGTTAAAACTAATGTTGATTCTACTTTTGATGTTAAATATGATGTTGGTTCAAGAATAGAACCTGACTCTAACTCTGATTCTTTATCTGATGGGTATTCTATTATAATGATGTCTTGTTGAATATTTGGTTTTGAATAAGTAACAACCTATGATGGCATGATGGGCTTCATAAATATTGGTTTTTCAAAGTGAGACTCCTCTAGGATGGGAAAAAGTTTAAGAAACAACTCCTTAGAGACTGGTTTGTCAATAGAAGGATCTTGAAAAATAGGCACATGGTTGAGGTAATGATTTTCCCAAAGGTAGTTATAATCATTAACAAGTGACTCGATAAAAACTGGCTTGCCAAAGTGAGACTCCTCAACAACTGGTATAAGATTAATAGGTGATTCATCACAAGTTAACTTATCATAAGTGGTTGGTTCAATAAAAACATCTTAGATTGGTTAGTTGTTTTAGCCTTGGTTTCCAATGAGTTAGAAAATACTAGTTTTGAACATATCTTGGTATATGAATGATTGGATCAGTTGAGGTTTGGTTGGGATTTCTACTAGATGAGGAATGACTTGTGGTTAGACAATGGTAGGCCATTGGGGTGCATGATTTCCCACATAAGCCAAAAGACAAAGTCTTGAGATGGTAATAATAGGGAATTGTGGGGCTTGATTTCTCACACATGCTAAAGGACTAGGTCTTGGAATGATGAAGGGGCATTGTGGAGCTTGATTGCTCACACAAAATAAAGGAATAGGTTTAGGAATGGTAATGGTATTCCTTGGATATTATGGAGCTTAATGTCTTGCATAATCTAAAGGAGGGTTAGGGATAGCCAATGATCAGATAAAAAAATGACATCATGAAACTTGATTGTTTACATAAGCAAAAGCATCCAAGTCTTCCTCATAAACCATTTCATCCCAGTCATGAGTTGGATCATAAGTTGGATTTTGGCTATGTTCCATGTACTGATTATTAAAAATAGGGTGTGGATTTATATCCCAAACAACATTATCTATAGTTGGGTCTTCAAAGTCCTCTTCACAAGCCTCTTCATACTAGTCAAGGTCTCGAGTCAGATCGTAAGTTGCTTCATGACTTTGTTCCCATAAATGATTAATATGAGGCAGATAGAAATCTATCTCACAAACCATATGAGCATCATTGAAGTCTTGAAAAAATCCATAAAAGTCATTTTTTGTCGCCATTCTATCATAAGTTGGATTGTAAATTACTCTACCATAAGTGTAGAGAGAAATCTCCATGTAAATGATGAAAGCTCTGAAACAAAAAGACTTAGAGTTATACAAACTCTAAAAAACTGTGTCCAAAGGACAAATGGTTCAAACTTGGTCTAACTTTGTCAAAAGGTAGAGTTGTATCTCCAATGTGGTCTAAAAGTGGAGTCGTATCTCCAAAATGATTAGTGCTAAGACTTGGCATAAAATAACCTAACATCAAATGTTTAATGTCAAATGTCATATGCATAAAAGGTCAAGTGTCTAAATAAAAACTAACATGTCAAAGGTATAGGTCAAAGTGTTACAAATAAGCTCTAAATTAGGAAAGGGAAAAGTTGAGTTGCTAGGTGTTTTTTACAAATGTGGAGGCAAAAGGCAGGCTCAAACAAATAGACATGCTAGGACTTTTGGCTAAATGACGTCAAAAGCTAGACTTGAAATAAAGACTGATGTGATTTGATTTAATCTAACAAGTTTGGAAACAACTTTGAAATAGATCTGACACGTGGAATCAAACATAAACATGATCAGTTGGCATAAGGCATAAGACAAAAGGATCTTTGAGAAAGGTTGTGTTCTTCCAAATAAAGGCATAAATAATGATGAGGATAGGCATTAAAAAAATAAACCATCAATAGTTTTCAATTTTGGATAATTGATTAACCAAAGTTATGCAACCCAAAAGAGAGATCTATGTATTATCCCCATGAATTAAGGCTTAAACATAAATCAATCAATGTTTGGATCTAAACTTAACAAGGTTAATTGAAAACTAGGATTTGACCAAATGAGCTAGATAAGATTGGACAACATAACGGCATAAGAGAAAGTTCCAAATGGTATACACAAAGTGGTTTGAAACAAATGGTTTTTGATACAATGGTAAACAAGTCTTGAAACAAATTGAGCATCCTAATGGCGTAAGCATGCTCGAATGATGTGGTCAATATTATGTTTCAAAAGACTCAAATCTAAAAATGGTTTGGCATGATTTGGGCAACATAACACTACCCTTTACAACTCAAATGCATTGTTTTGGCATGGCTTATGAATAAACAAACAATTTTTAACCTCAAATCATACCAAGAAAATAATGACCAAAATACATAAAGTATAATCATCCAAATCCTATCAAGGGTGTGGCATGTGGGGTTGCCTAAACTATCAAGTTTTGAATGTTCTCAAGGAATTAATTGCATAATGATTTTCATATCAAATAATGCAAAAGAAAAGCACAAAAATTAGGTTACCATGGCATTGGCTAGTTGTAAAAAGGTCTAGTCCTTTTTACAACCACTACATCCTATTATTCACTTAGTGTAGTGTGATGTCCAAATGTAGATATGTCCCATGTACAACTCCAAAGGAGCCAAATTAAGTCATTGTTAGGAAATGAAAATCTGGGTCAAAGCTTCTCTAAAGAACTTGTGGGAAGTTATGAAGTCCTCCTCACAAGCCAAGATGCATAAGAACAAAGAAAACATGAAATTAGATAGACTGTAGGGTTGTTTTCAAGGTCACCTAAACTTTGATGAGTTTTTGGGGAGTGCTTTAGATGACTTTCTTTCTAAGCCTTGGACTAGGCTACTTATAATAGGAATGGCGCTTTTCATTTTAAGGGTTCCCTATAGGGGATAAATGGAAGAGCATACACATAACATTCCTCTTTTTTCCAAATGAGATTTGATTAAATAACTATTGTAAACAAGAATTGACAAGTGTGTTCAATTTTAAACCTATATAAAATATTTGGTGACGCTCATTTGACCCCTTGGTCTTAGTTGTAAACTTTGAAAACATTCACAAAAAATATCTAAACTCCTTGTTAAACATCTAAAATAAGGTTCCTAACCAATTTTTAATCATGCAAAGGTGATTTAAACATGTTTTGAGTAAATTTTAAATTTGGTCCTGTAGCAAAATTATTAGCATGTCTTTTAGCTTTGAAGCTCTTTTGAGTTTGAAACAATAAACTTTGGAAAAAGTAGCTCTCAGGTCTGTGTTTTTTGAAAAACATAGTAACCAACGTTGGTTATTACCATTGATGTCAGTTATTACCACTGACATTGGTTACTCTGGCTAACTAAGATCTAATTGATGTCAGTTTTGCTAACTGACGTCAGTTAAGTCAAGTAACTGATGTTGGTATTTCCTACTAACATCAGTTACTATGTAAAACTATGGCAAACAAAAATGGAAAAATAAAGTTAGAAAATCAATTTGTAAGAGTTTTAAAGGCTCAAATAAATATTTTTGAGTTATAGAAGGATCTCCTTCAGGTGTGATATGCATCTAGTCTCACCGGGTGTGCCATTATGTGATCTAATAATTTGACTCAAGAGACGATGGTTAGTATGGTGTTAGTTCCAAAATGAAAACAAGATGAAATAAACACACTAATAGCATAACATTCTAGGCTTAAACACTAGGGAGATCTTAGTTAACAAATTAAAATGACAAACACAACTAAAAATCAAGGAATCAAATACAAGAATTCCTTCACCTTCCTTAGATGTTCCAAATATCTTTGTAGTGGTGGCTTGCTCAACTTGTGCTCATGAAGTCCTTGGTAATAGAAGCTTGGCAACTTTGTCTTATGGCTTGGCTTGGCTTGGATTCAATTTAGCATTATAACACTATTTTCATGAAGCTTTTGGAACTAATTTAGCATTATAACTTTGCATTAAAAAATCTTAGAAATGATGTTGTGAGGCCTCCTATTTATAGATTTTTTAGAATGTTTAGAATCAACCTGAACCATCCATCTCAAGATTGAGATTTGTGGTTGAGGATTAATTCAATTTTTGGAATTAATTTTGTAATTATCTTCATCAAGAAATTGGAAGAAGGGTCAATTAAGAGGCATAATGGGCATCATGGAAGGCATTGATGAGGCATGGAAGGCAGGAATCTTGATATTTATAAAATTTATGGCCTAGGGATGTCTTCCCAAGAGATGAGGTCACCTGATGATGTAGATATTAAATATTCATTTCAAAAAATAAGTATTCAACAAGTTTCCATGGAATTTTTTATTATTCCTTGATTTGGGTTAATTATCTCTTAAGCATGATTAAGCACTTTTTGCACAAATTAATCAAATTGATCAGAATGCCTTATTAATAGTCTAAAATTGTATGGACCAACATAGACTTTTTAGGTTAGTTCTTCTACCATGAACCTATCTAAACTTTCTTCTTGATGAATGGAGCCTTGAAACTATAGTCTTTCTTGACTAAATTTAATATGCTTCTAGAATACTGGGTTATGTGTCTAAAGTTATTGCACTTGTAACATATTATGGCCTCTTCATTAAAGCCTGATGGAGGAGCAAAAGAGTTGTGGATTCTACTTGACTTTTTATGAGTTTATTTCTCCTTATTTCTAAAATTTTTAGCCCTTTTTTGACATTCTATTTTCTTATGACCATATCCATTACAATAAAAATAGTAACCATAAAAATAAGACATGCTTTTGTATCTCTAACCTAATTTCCTTATGTAGATATGTTCTTTCTAGCCTTCTTTTTTTGAGATGTCCTCTATATTCTTAACTTCTACCCTTTTTATTTCCTCTTTTGTAAGAGCTTCAACATAGCTCTTTCCTTTTTCTATGTTAACCTTGTCTATGAAAGTAGTGACCTCCCCTTTCTCTTTTTCGAATCTGATACCTATATTATCTACCATTAATCTTTGATTTTCTAATATCTTATTCAACATATTAGTGTTACTCTCAAATTTTGAATCATTAGTTGCTCTATCATTGATTACTTTATTTTTTTTCTCAAGATCTTCTTTTAAAGAATCAATTTCAATAGCATACCTTTTGCATTCTTTAGTTACTTTTTACAACTGTGTTGTTAGATCTTTTTCATTCTTCATGGCTTCTTCAAAATGTTCTTATAGATCTTCAATTATTTCCTTTGACTCCTTTTCATTTTTCTCTATCTGGAGCTTTAATCTTTGATTCTTCTTCTCAAGAGATTTTAACTCTTCTACGGCACAAATGAGTTATCCTTCCAGATTCACTTCAGCTTCATCATGTTCTTATTCTTGATCATCTATACTTTTGCCTACAGAGGCATCTTCATATATGGCCATGAATAAAATCTCTTTTTCTTCTAAATCATTGACTCTACTATCTTCGATTGAGCTAGGATCTTTAGAATAAAAAATCTTCTTCTCAAATCTCTTCTTGAATTTTCCAGTGAAATTCTTCTTATATGTAGACTTTTCTTCTTCATTGTCACCATTACCATTATCTAGGAACTTACCTATAAAATCTCCAATCTTTCAAAAACTAAAACATTTAAAAGGTAACTTTTCTTTATATTTACCTATGCCTTTTTTTAACTTGCAAATGAATAGCGCTTCAATGTCATCTTCATCATCGCTGGAATTGTCACTTGATTCTTGAATCTTAGCCTTCTCTTTTTTTGATGTCTTAAAAGTAGCTTCTCTCTTTCAGGGTTTCTCTTTTTCGGTCCACATCTCATATGCCATAAGAATACAATGTATCGCATTCATCTTTATCTTGGCTAAATTCTTTATCTCTTCAATTACTGAAACTTTTGCATCATATCTCAATGGTAGAGAACTCAAAACTTTTTATACCACAATTAATTATTCTAAATTTTCTCTAAGACCTTGAATCTGATTAAATATTTGATCAACCCACAAAGATAACTTGCTATATTTTCTTCCTCTTTTATCTTCAAACTCTCAAACTATCTTCTAAAAGTCTAAATCTTAGCTTGTTGAACCTTTCCATCACCTTTGTAAATATTATCAAGCTTTACCCAAGTTTCATGAATGAATTTATATTATATGACATTAAAAAAATTTATTTCACATAAACCACATAAAATAGCATTTAATTCTTTAGCATTATTTTCACTTGCCTTCTTTTCCATTGGAGTAGTTACAAGTGTCTGTGGCTCTTCATATTCCTCCACCACTTCTTTTCAAATGTTGAATCCAAGGTCCATCAAGTAAGTCCTCATCCTTATTCTCAAAAAAACATAATTTATCTCATCAATCAAAGGTGCCTTATTTGTATAAAAACCTTCATGTGATCTAGCCATCATGCTTTCCCTAATCTGCTTACAAGCTGTAAAAATTTTCAAAAGGAATCTACTCTAATAATATTTATTAAGCATGAAATTTACTAAGAGGGGGTGGATGAATAAGTATATTATATATCTTTTACTTAAGCTAATTTATTTTCTTTAACCACTTAATCACACATTCAAGAAATGTAATAAAACTGAAACAACAATATGCATCACAAGAGAGAAAGAGACTAGATTTTTATGTGAAAACCCAAAGTGGGAAAAACCATGAAGAATAATCTCAAGTATATGAATGAGCATCAACTCAAATGACAAAGTTCATAAGCACCAATTTACAAGAGTACCAACCCTTTTACTGAGAACCAACATAATAACTATTTGTGAGCACCAACCCATAGGAGCACCAACCCCTCTTGTGTATAAAACACAACTATCTCTCAATGTTGCTTACTCAAAAAATGATATAACTCTACAATATCTCTTGATTTTAACTCCTCTTTTATTATATAAAACAATTACAAAACCATGCACTCTCTTTTATATTACATATGGCTTCTCAAGCCTTTATTTATAGCTTTCCAAATGACTTTTGGCATTCACCGTTTGTGACCCTTCAATCTTCATGGAAAATGGTGCCAAACTTGCATGACCCTTTGAATCCTTATATTTTAAAATTCACATGGTGACACTTCATAATAAAATATGTCATTTTCTCTTTTGTCTTTATCTTGGTGACCTTTTTAATTCTTTAAGATGACTTTTCATGGAAAAATGTGCCATACCCTCTTTTCTCTTCACTTGGTGACTCTTATAATTCTTCAAGATAATTCTTCATGGTAAAATGCATCCCATTCCTCTTTTGTCTTTACCCCATGACTCTTTGACTTCTCCATGGGCCCTCTTTTGACTTTTATGCAACAAAAAATATATTCATTAATAATTAATAAATATTCACACACATTAGCCAAGATATGAATATTATAAACATCATTAAATGTTACGGGACCTTTATCACCAATGCTAGACCTTTTCAATGAAAATATTTCCAACAAAAATTATTTGTAAATTTAATCCCCATTCTTCATATAAACATCATTCTATCATCATTACGATGGAATATTTCAACAAATGAATAGAGGGTATTCTTCTTGTCTTGACCAAAGCCAAAAAAATTTTCAACTTTATCAACCATCACATCATCTATCATTTTGGTTTTACTCACAAAATCATCACTAATAATGGTAAATATTTTTATAACAAACAAGTCCAAGGTCTTTGTGATGCATTTTATATCAAGTTAAGCTTCAATTCACCCTATTGTCCTCAAGAAAATGGATAGGTAGAAGTTTCCAACAAAACTCTCAACAACATGCTCACCAAAATGGTTAATGCATCTGGTTAGGATTGGCATTTGCACATCCCTTTCACCTTATGGTCATATTTTACTAACATTTTAAACCCTACAGGTGCTACCCCTTTCTCTTTTATGTTTGGAGCAAAGGTTATTTTGCCTCTTGAAGTCCAAATTCCTTCTCTTCACATATCCATGCAAGATATCATTTTTGAAGATGATTACCGTCAATAACATCTAGCCCAGCTTGAGCTACTTGACGAGCATCATTTATCCACTCTTACTCATCTTCATGTTTATCAATAATGAATCAAATGTTCCTATAAAAACACCATAAAGTATGAGAATTCAATATCAGAGACCTCATCTTAAAGTAAATCAAACATGTATGGAGAAAATCAAGCGAGGTAAGTTAGTTTTTAATTAGCTTCGACCTTATATCATAATTCAGAAGTACGTATTAAGAGCTTACCAATTATCCTCTCTTGAGGGAAACCCAAATCCTAATCCCCTCAATGCTTTGCCTCTACATCCTTTGTTTTGTTAAAAAGGATCAAACTCACCTTTTATCCAACTTAAACTCATCCCTTATTTCAAAACCACATTCATCTACCTATATTAGGGGTAACTAATTAAAACTAAATCATGTGATAGTATATCACAACCATAGCCTAATCTTGAATAATGGGTACCATAGCTCTACCCATGGCATGATTTTCATGGTACTTTTTACCCCTTTCCTAGGATGGATTCCCATGGTCATTATCATCTAAATCTCTTTCACACCTACTCAATCTTATCACTTTTTTAGTTTGACTTCATAAAAGGAGACCCTTTAAGCCTATATAATCAAGTCTATGTCAATCAAAATCAATAGAAAATTCAACCAAAAACCATCATGGGTAATTATTTGAATTCATATATTGCTCCCTTGAAGGACAACTATGAAAAACATATCAAAATTTCTCAAAGTAAGGTAGACTTCTCCCTTGAAGGATATCTACCAAAACCATTAAATAAAGCACACAAACATAGACCACTCCCTTGAAGGATGACTGAGTAAAGAATTTTTCAAAGCATAGCAATTTTTCGGAAGCTTCCCACATCAATCAACTTCCCAAACTCTCACCAACAACAAAAAAATAGAAAAAGACCCATTACCAAAACATCATAAAAAGTAAAATAATTTTGAAAGCCACAATCGGCTCTCATGAGTAAACTTCTTGCATCGATTAGTCTACACCATATATAACATAGACTTATTAATACTAACTCTTTGGTAACCTCCAAAAGAGGCATGCTAGTCTCATATGAAGGTTCCATCTTCATCCATCTCCTTTTTATAAACTATAAGGAATTGATGAGCTTATTTGACATTATGTGATCAACACACCTTTCTAACCAACTAATGAATGTTAGGGTGAAGCATTCAAGGGGCTTATGTTCCTTAAGTCAATCCAACTTTAATTATTTTATTCCTTGCCAAAGAAGAAGCATCATGCCCTCTTCTTATCCTCTCATACTGATTGATATATTCACTTAGACATTTGTCTCTTGATTATCTTATCTTTTTCACATCTGGTTTTGTTTTTTAACTTACTTTATGTGCTTCATTTTAAACAACATGACCATAATCATAACCACATCATCATCATATCATGACCGAAAATAGACATCATTATCATAAACCATATCCATGAACATAATCATAACCATCAACATCATAAACAAATAGCAATAAAACATTTTCACCACATGTCTAAATCTAAATGAGGAAGTATATACTCATCAAGAAATTTAGCACATACCAATCTAAGTGCCCACCGTAGGATCTCACCTTCTCTACCAACCTTGGCCACCAACTTTGTTACCTCACCATCGGCCATTTTAGCTTGACTCTTACATGTTTTGTAATGACCTTGCCTTGGTCCTTTTGACTGCACTGACTACATTGCCAAGTTGAACATTAGAATGATATTAATTCACCAAATAATAAGATATACAGCAATATATCATAATTATATATAATTATAGTATAAAATATGAATAATAGATACACCACTTTGAGGGGGTAACCTCCCAAATGCTTTAAATAAGAATGAATACTCAATTATGATGATGAAAAACTAAGCCTACCTCTTATATATAGTCTAAAAAGGCCATGTGCACTTAGAGGACAATGTACTAAGTATATTAATGCATAAATAAATGTAAAATAATATGCAAAAGGGTTATGTAAGCCACAAGTCAACTACACATATCCATAGACATGCCAACCTTTTAAGGGAGTAGCATACCCCTCCCCTTCAAAATAATATTGCCCTCAACATTAAAGCAATCTCAAATGTTGTTTCATGAATGATTCATCCTCTCAGGTAGCATCTTCAAAAGGTAGATTCTTCCATTTGATCAAATACTAAAGAATCAGTTTAGATCATAGCTTCTTAGTATGTGTTTAAAGGACCACTTCAAGATCAAAAATAACCCTCCCTTCCTCATCTAATTTTGGTAACTCAGTTTGAGAGGTAACTCTCTATCCAATGACCTTATTAAATTAAGATACATGAAATATTGGATGAATGTGAGTGGAGGGAGGAAATTCCAGCTTGTAGGCTACACTACCAATTTTCTACAAGATTTGATAAGGACCATAATACTTGGGAAATAGCTTATTATATTTTTTTTATTGCTTCAAGAACATCTACTTATATGGATGAAAGTGAAAAAATGTCTAATCACTAATTTTAAAATTCCTCTCACTCCATGTTGATCTACTTGTTGCTTCATGTGATTCTGGTATAAAGCTAAATTTTTAGATAAACTACCAAGAACTCCTATTGATGTTGAAGGTGTTCCTCCATTGCACGTACCTTTGGGTGGGTGTTCAAGGGTGAATTGAGAGATGGAGGATGGTATCTATATAATACCATAAAAGGAGACATTTTGGATGAACTATGCACTAATGTATTATACCACCACTCAACCAAGGGAAGTCATTGAGCCTATTTATCTTAATTATCTAACACAAAACAATGAAGGTACCCTTCCAAAAACTTGTTGACTACCTCAATTTTTCCATCAAATTGAGGATGATAGGATGAGTTATGAGCTAATTGGGTTCCCAATCATGCAATTAATTCTATACAAAAATTACTAGTGAATATGGGATCTCGATCACTAATAATAATCTTAGGAGTGCCATGAATTTTTTAAACTATCTTGAGGAAGTCAAAAGCTACTATACTGGATACTAATGGTTGAGATAAAGAAAAAAAATGAGCATACTTTATGATTCTATCCATAGCAACCATGATAACATTTATACCTTCAGATCATGGTAACCCAGTAATGAGATGCATAGATACCTCTTCCCATAGTTGACTAGGGATGGATAAGGGTTGTAAAAGAACTGGGGTTTTAATGGTTTCAACTTTTTTTTTTATAGACCATACATTCAGCCACATATTTTTTTACATCCCCCTTAATTCCATTCCAAAAAAAATCCTTTTTGACTCTATGATAGGTTTTTAAAAACCCTGAGTGACCACCAAGTGGAGATACATGAAGTTCTTGAAGGATTTTTTGTTTGAGAAGAGAATTTTGACATAGATATAATCTATCTTTGTACCATAATACATTCCCCTTCCATATAAAATTTCCAATCCCATCAAAACCTTGTTTCAAATTCTGAATCAATGAATGGGTAATACTATCATTCTCCCATTCTGCCCTTAATTCCTTTAGCCAGTCTACCTGACAAATGGCCATGGTACATAATAATGCCTCAATTGGTTCATCTCACCTAGATTATGCATCGGTCACCACATTTTCTTTTAATTTTTTTAGACTATTTCAAAATCAAAACCTAACATTTCCATGACCCCTTTTTTTATTCTTTAAAGGATAATCATTATTCCAAAAAATATATAAGGCTATCATGATCAGTCTTTACCTGAAAGTGACCACCTAATAGATAAGGTCTCCATTGTTTGAATTCATGTAGAATAGCCATCATCTCTTTATCATAGATGGGTTTGAGTTAATTTTTAACCTTAAATTGATGACTTTCAAAGGCAATGGGCCTACCCTCTTGCATGAGTAATGCACCCATACCATATCCAAATGCATCACATTCAACCACAAAAGTTTTTAAAAAATCTAGATTAGTCAATACTGGGGTGGTGCAAATAGCCATTTTCAATTGTTCAAATGCCTTGGTATCTATATCACTCCATTAGAAGGAGTCTTTATTCAATAAAGAATTGAATGGTGCTACAATACTACCATAGTTTTTGACAAATCTATGATAATATCCAGTTAGTCCCAGAAATCCCCCTAGTTTCTTAAGTGTCTTGGGAATCTGCCACTCCATGATGGCTTGTATTTTTTTAGGATCAACTTTTACTCCCTCATGTGATATAATATGACCCAAATATTCCACTTCTCAAACTCCAAAATCACATTTGAATGGTTTAGCATACAATTGATGTTGCTCAAAAATTGAGAGTACCTATTTCACATGATGCAAGTGGTCTTCCCAATTTTTGCTATAAATAAGGATGTCATAAAAAAACACAAGTACAAAATTTCTAAAAAATGGCCTCAAAACCATATTCATCAAACTCTGGAAGGTGGATGGTGCATTGGTGAGACCAAAAGGCATGACCAAAAATTCATAATGGCCTTCATGAGTATTGAAAGCTATTTTAGGAATGTCCTCCTCATAGATCCAGATTTGATGATACCCAGAGTGAAGATATAATTTGGTAAAATAAATATCACCATGTAATTCACCTAAAAAATCATCAATTATAGGAATAGGAAACTTATCTTTGATAGTGAACTTGTTGATCTTTGTATAATCTGGGCACATCCTCCAAGTTTCATCCTTATTTCATACCATGACTACTAGAGAAGAATATTCACTTTGGCTATGATGAATGGTACCTACCTCTAACAACTCTTAAACCATTTTTTCAATTTCACTCTTATGGGTATAAGGATATATGTATGGTCTAATATTGGGTGGTGTAATTCTAAGAATGAGTCTAATAGAATGATCATGAGTACGTCTAGGAGGAAGACTTTTTGGCATGGGTCTAAAAATAATTGATTGCTCATCCAATATTTTTTGTAACTCAAGATGGGTAGACTCCTTAGTTTGTTGGACATCAATGGAAAATAATCATGCCACAAATCCTTTAGCACCTTTTCTCAGCATCTTGGTCATCATATGTGAACTAACCATTTGTGGAGATTTAAATTTTAATCCTCATAGTTCCACTAGTTTGCCTTTAGAATAAAAATACATGAACAGTTTATGGAAATTCATCTCAATAGTACCCAATGTGGTGAGCCATTTTACTCCCAAAATAATATTAGTCCCTCCCATAGGAATTGTAAACATAGGATAATCTAGTAAATAGTCCCCCACTACTAACTTAATACTATGGCATTTTCTAGAACAATTAACTGTACCACCATCTGTAATCATGACTTCAAACTCTGGGGCTAAGTAAATGAAACAATTTAAATGAGGAGCCAACTTACTATTAATGAAATTGTGTGTACTACCTAAATCAATCAATTCTTTGACATTTTATTTCTTAATAAAAACCACCAACTTAAGAGTCTGAGGAGTAGAAATCCCTGCAAGGGCATGATAAGAGATAGTAGGTAGAGAATCTACAGCTTCATCCTTAGGTCCTTCAAAACCCTCAACATATGCCTCCTCATCTTTTTCATCTTCATCAGCCCCTTTAATGTAAAATAACTTCTTTTCATCACATCTATGACCTTTGCTCCATTTATTATCACAACCATAACATAACCCTTTGACACACTTATCCTTAATTTTTTGTGGTGTTAATATGGTAGGTTGAGGCCATCATAGATTTGGGAAGGTATGTTCTTGACTATTAGTGAAAGGACAATGTTTGATCATCTCTTTTTATTCTACCAAGCGTTCCCTTGGTATAGCTTTAGATACTATTGTGGGGTTAAACATAAGAACCTCTAATTGAATACTATCTTTTAGTCCACCCAAAAAAAGGTTAGTTATATTTGCATCAGTGATATCCTCTACACATAAGGATAGATTTCAAAATTGATGAATATAATCCTTCATTGTTCCTATTTTTCATAGTTTGGCTAATTGGTTAAATTAGTTTTCAAAAACATTATCCCAATAATGAGACATCATTTCATTAGAGAATACTGACCATGTAATAAGAGCACCAGTCTTCTTCTTTTGAGCATAAAACCAATGATACCCAATAAATTGCTCAAGTTCTAAATACAGAGATGCCACAACCACCTTTTAAGAGCTAGGATTTTGGTTTAAATCAAATAGATTTTCAAATTGAGTGATCCAAGTGAGTAAATCCTTACCATCAAACTTGTGCAAGTCTACTTTTGGCAACATCAGTTTTATCCCCATATTGGTAGTGTTAGTATTAAGAAGAGGAAGACTAGAAGGAAAAAGTGGAGGGTTGTTGAGTGGTAAATGAGATGAAACAATATCCAAGTGTGTCATGATTTGATGTAACTAGTTGTTCATGCCATTAAGCTCCCCTTGCATTGTTGATATTTGAGTTTGTACTTGCACATACTTATACATTAGGCCATGTAGATTTGACTAGATTTGATAAATTACATCAAATGATTCAGACTCCATGTCATCCCCTAAAGGGGTTTTAAGGGTTTCTTGCCCTTTCCCCCATCCATGAGTGTTAGGACTAGACATACAAAGGCTTAATGGTGAACCTTATTTCTCCCCATTGACCTAAATTTTACCGTTAAGTTTTTTGAATATGTAGGAGTCAAATCACAAATATCAAATAATAGACCTAAACTAATTTTTTCAAGGTTTTCAAAAAAATTTAAAATTTTGAAAAATTATACAAATTGTGAGCTATGAAGCAAATTTATGAAAAAACCTAAAATGGTGATAAATTTTGAAAACCAAATCCAAATGAGCTTAAAATTTAATAAAAACTTAATTTAATGATTTATCAATTCCATTAAAAACATTGCAGAGAAATTTGCACCCATTTTCAAGATATATCTAAATTTCAAGATCTAGGGTTTTTAACCTGATTATGCCCAAATCGATGTTTTGATACCACTTAGAATGATATTAATTAACCAAATAAGAATATATATAGTAGTATATAATAATTTTATGTTAATTATAGTATAAAATATGAATAATAGATAAGCTACTTCAAGGGGACAACCTCCCAAATGCTTTCAATAAGAATGAATACTCAATTATGATGATGAATAATTAACCCTACCTCTTATATATAGTCTAAAAAGGCCATGTTCCACCCATATTCCAACCTAATAAGTATACAAATGAATAAATGAATGTAAAATAATATTCAAAAGGGTTATCCATGCCACAAGTTAACTGCACATATCTATAGACATGTCAATGATTAAGGGTGTAGCAAATATTTTGAACTTGTTTTACCTTATGCACATCCAACCAATTTGTGTCTTCATAGGAGTACCTCCTAACTTAAATACCCACAAGAACACTAATATTATCTAGGATACTTGACTTTATGAGTGTATCCCAACCATTACATATGATCATATGTTCCACTTGTCACTTGTCCTTTTATTATCAACCTTATTTTTACCAACCATGGTAACCTAGTCAATGCATTATCTTCACTATCGCACTTATTTTCACTTTGTGTGTATGTTTGAGCTTTAGTGCCTAACCTATAAACCCCCAACTAAACATCAAATTAATCACTTATCAAACATATACCTAGTTCTATTTCACCTCATCAACTCCCAGTCTGAGGTGGAACACCTCCTCCCATGCTCCGGGCAACCAAACCTTCGAACCACACTCTATTTTTATTTTACTGCTTGATGATACAAATTAAATACCAAAAAAGGGGGAAATCTAGACACTATAAAAATGCACACAATGGTTCTAGATGTCTAAATACACCTAGACTACCTCAAGACCCCCTAAGGCCCATCCATACCCCCTATTAAAACTAAATTGGAATTGCTTGTTGAACCTCTTGGTAACATATCATTGCACCTATCCTTCCTTCCTATAAAATGAGAGGAAGAGAGGGTGTATCTAGATCTATAATTGATCATCTGCATCTAGATCTAGAACCTCTTACATCAACACTTCCTTTTATAGGTGTTCTTTAAGTGATCTAGTGAACCAACAAGTGTGATAGAGATCCAAAGTGATATCATCCACTTCACCTATACTCCTCTAGGGACACTTCTGACAGACCTGTAAAAGGAAACTCAAAAATGCACCAAACATGCTGCAATCATTCTATAAAATCATTAAGAAAATGACTTAACACAGAATCAAGGCATAGACACATACTAAAGATGCAAAACTCAAAATGGAGGTAAAAAATAGCTAAGTTCTGATTAAAGGTAAAAATTCTTGCAGCTTTGCCTTATAAGCCCGAGAGATTTTTGGGCAGAGTTTGCCTTAAGGCTGAGAGCAGATTCTCTCTCAAAAGAGAAGTTTACAATATATAGGAAGAGGAAGAGAACATTGGCATTTTCGAGGAAATATTTTGGCACTCTCCTCTGCAAGTGGCCCATGTGCATTTTGAACCTTGGGAAGAGGAAAGCCACTGTTACTGATGTCATCCTTTAGAAGAGGCCTGCTAGAACCATGATGTATAATTGCCAAAATTGACTTTGGCATTCAAATGTTAATGCAAGATCATGGTTGCACCTCTTTCCTACAAATAGACTATAGTTTGTCCCCTCATAAATGCCAACTAGAGAAAAATAGGTCGCGCCTCTCATCTACAATAACTCACCTTCCCTTCGCCACTTGAATGCTTTGTCTTTTTTTCGTTTGTCTTCTTCCTACTCTTTCAGCCCTCAGGGGTAATCTCTTGGCGGGTCATTGTGTTCCTTAGGCTCTTTCCATAATTTGGTGCTAAGGTAGTTCAAAAACAATGGCTACTTTACTACTTTAATTTTAATGTTCACGCAGCCATAACCCAACGATTAGTTTGCTTATTTAATTTTGATGACTTTTGGGACATCATCATCCTTAGCAAAAGTCATCAGGATTTTTTGTTTTGGGCATTTTTCTGTAGGAACAAAAATTCCATGAGAATTGGCCACTTTGACCTTTCTTCGGGCTCTTTGACTTTAAACTAGTGGCCTCTTTGAACTGGGCTTGCCCTCTACAAGGGATTTTAGACTTTTGACTGCCCTCCGATCATAGGGCACACCATTGAACCAAAATTGGTTTGACGGTTCAAAGTTGTGTGCCGATGAACCTACCGATTGCACTTGAATTGATTGAACCAAGCATCAAACCAATGCATTGAACTTTAATCGTTGAACCAAGGCCTTAAACTTTGCTAATGAACTTATCAGTGAACTAGTTCAATGAACTAAGGCCGATTGAACCAAGGGATTGAACTAGGCAATGAACAAAGTGATTGAACCAAGGTTGAACCAAGTGATGAACTAGAACCGATTGAACCAAGCGTTGAACTAAGGCATTGAACCAATTCAATGGTTCAAAGATGCCAACTTTTCTTGTGATTTTCTTTAGACAAGAGCCCAAAGAAGCCTTGCAAAACCCAGCACTCTCTCTGGAACTGATTCTCCATGTGCCAAAGGACTAACCTACAGAGTTCGTAGAAATCCAAAACCTGTAGAGTCCATAGATATGGACCTATAGAGTTCATAGAAATTTTTCAAAGTCCATAGAAATGAATAGATTCATGCAAAATCAGAAAATGAAATGGCCTAGAATAGCAGGGATAGAAGGGGACAGATTTTTGGCCAGTTGGGCAAAAAATGGTTAACAAATTGGTGACTCCCAAGGGAAGCATGCCTGTTATGCTTCAAGACCAGTTGCCTTATAGTCCATTGGGCATAGAGTCAGATGCAGCTAGAACAAAGTTAACAATAGCCCCAAAATATCCAAGAATCAAAAATGGAGCCTTTTACCCCACACACAAAGGGAAACACACAAGGCTAAAAACACTACCTATACAACTGCACTTAGGGAAAGTAGGAAAAGAAACTGAAAGCAAACTACTATATAAAGCTAACTAGGAATGCTTGCCTCCCTCCTAAATCAAAGGGAAAATTTCTTAAGTCCCCTTCTTGGCAAGAAAACTTATGGTGCTAGGCAAGTAGCTGAATGAAAAGGAGATTTAGTGACCTGCTCCTCTTCCCTGTCACCTGAGTTGGCTGGTATCCAAGTGAATCAGATTCAAACATGCCTCCAACATACATGTATTCTTCTTGTCCCTAGAGGCTTGTTGAATGTTGGTCCTTCATATTGGTGCTCTTCACTAAGAAATTAGTGGCTATTGGCTTATCACCGTTAGCCCTTTGACATGTACATTCCCTCTGCAATGCATCATGGTCTGACTTATTTCATTCTGCCTCATTAAATATCCTATCAGACTCATCTTCTACTTCCTCTTGGCCTTCTTAAAGAAGGGTGACTATGGTGATGTCTAAAATGGATTCATAAAATGATTTCTCATCCCATAGAACATCACCTCTCTATTCAAAACTTTCTTCTTCAAAGTTTTCCTCAAGGAAGATAGACCTCTCCTTTTCCTCAAAGATCAAGATCTCTAGATGTTCAAAGGTATCCTCCTAATCCTCCTCCAACTTAGGTTCCTTAGCATAGTCATCCTCCTCATCGAAGCAACAAGGAAGTTCATCAAACAAGGGGGGAAAGAGCTTACCATGCTTATGTTCCTCATATTGTTGGAACATTTGCATATATGTAAGACCTGCATCTTCTCCATTACTGATGATGTCTTCACAAGGAGAATTAATGATGATTTCTTCTTCATTGTCACTCATGATAGCCTCTTGGAAAACTACAGATTGGATCTTCTGCTCCTCACTCACCTCCTGTAATATAGGTTCTTCCTTGAGAAGGGGTGAAGTGGGACAAGCATGTGGAAGAGGAAGCAATTTTAGAGCTAGAATCGAATGATTCTCCTCCTTCCACTTGGTTAGCACTTCATCAATATCAGGTGTGGCCTGATATCTCTCTTGTAAATGTGTAGGTGGGGTGTGTTCAAACATGGAATGTGCCATTGGGTTTGAACCATCCATCACACACTGGCTGAGGAATCTCTCTTTAGATTCCAACTTTGTAATTCTCCTGGCTAGATCCTCTTGGAGATCACTATCATCATCATGAGCAGGAGTAGCCTCATCTTCTTCAAGGTTTTGAGAAAAACCTTGTTTCTCCTCCTTGCCCCATGATTCTACTATTTTCCCCCAGTTCAAGATCTTGAAATTGGAATTTTGCTCCTGTGAACAGGCAGCAACTTTGTTTTGTCCATGGTCTTGGGGCACCTCTGCAAGGTGTGGAAGCTCTATCTCTCTTTCAAGAAGCAGTCTCATCCTAGCCTCTAAATCTTTAATTTGTTTGGCTAGGTTGTCCTAAAAGAGTCTTTCTTGGAGGTCACTAGCATCATCATGTTGAATAAGAGTAGTTTTGAGAGAGATGTGCTAGTTTGTAGAGTTTCCCCCAAAAGAAGATTCATGATCTAAGGAGTTTAGAAGGTTCATCTCCATGGTGGGTTGCTCTAATGCCCTTTGATGTTACCAAATCTACCCTACTGAGGTATATTCATTATTGATTCCAATTATTTTAACTACCTAAAGATGTGTCCTTCATTTACATGTATCCTTGCTTAGGGGCATTATCCATTTATCATTATCATTGATCCTTCACATATGGATTAGGACTTGGTTAAATAACAATATGATTTCTATTGATTTTATTTTCAATTTTGTGTGTGTGTTTGCTTGTTTATTTATTTTTTATATTATTTCCTTGACTTAGTCCATTGTGTTAGCAAGGTCATCATCATGATGCTTATTGTCACATAGTTGTAATTGAGTCAATCCATTGGCATTTGTCAGCATTATCATCATGTTTTTTACCATTGGTGTATTGTTTTCAATTTTCTATTGGATCGTGGGTTAGTCTTTATGCACATTACATCCAGGTCATCATGGTGTTTTATATCATGGTGCATACTATTTCATTCTACATTAAAAATATAGATCTAGGAGTCTACTCAGCAATGTTGCAAATCTACTTATTCACCAAATCTCCATCAACTAGACCATATGGATAATTTATATGCTCCTCATGATATCTAAGCATATACAAATAATCATGATCATTTTATTAAAAAATTTCTATTCAAATCACATCATTCTTCAATCATCATCTTGTTTTTTTATTATCATTTATCTTATCACTTTGACCATTCACAAGTACATAGTTTTTATGGATTCTTCACTTTTTGAAAATTCATTATACCATTGTACCTACATTTGCATCACTCCTCTCATTTTTAATCTATGTGACAAGTTAAATCCTTGAGTTATGCTCACCCATTAATTAGTTAACCATTTACATCATTTAACAATGAAAACTACCCTACTATGGCAACTAATTTGGACCAATCAATGAATACATCTGCCCTACTTGGGTAATCTCTTTCCATATATGTACCATCATCTTCAAGACACTATACCTTCATTTCTCCCTACTAAACGCAATTTTTTCTAATTCTAATTCCACAACTTTTCACCCTATTTAGGGTTATTTAACGTGTGCCTCTTATTTTGGGATACATCCTTCCTACTTATCCCCACAGTGGGGCCAATTTTACTCTATTATTCTTAACCATTATGATCAAAGTGTGCAAGCATTGGCTAATTTGGATTAGTCTTATCCATGAGTTAAGTTCACCATTCTTATTCCTCTCTTTTTTGAGAGCCCATCCACAACCTACATACCCTCTTGAGGAGGAATCGTGGTTCACTAATTATTTATTCATCTAATATTTTAATGAATTTTTAACTCGTTGAAAATTCATTACTTCATCAGTGTCTCACAATGACTTCTAAAAGAGGGGGAAAATGTAGACACTTAAAAATAGACACTTCATGTTGATTTTAACCTTCTTTTCACTAATGCCTAATAATCCCTAATTATCCCTATTTTTATCTAATTCTAATTAATTATCACTATTCATAGGTTACTATTCACATCTTTATTAAGTTAATGAATATAAATTATTTAGCTAATCCTTCCTTAATAATAAATTCCATGGATTTTGAATATTCACAATTTCAATATATCCAAAAATCTAATTATCCTCACCTCATGAGGTCACCTTCCAATTCATTTCCCTTTACAAATTTCAAAGATGCCCTAATCCCTACCTATTCCCCATCATTGAAATTTTATAATATTATCTTCCTCATCTTTCTAATTTAATAATCCACCTCATTTTCCACTCAATTCCACTTACCAATTTATATTATATCTTCCTCCCAAATGAATTTTATATTCATTTGTGAGTCCCACATATTCTCCACTTAAATTTATAATTCAAGATTCCCTTTTTGAACTAAATATTATCCTTTATTCTCATCCCTTGATTCTCATCTCAAGAAGGATGGTTCACATTCAATTCAAAAGTCTATAAATTAGAGGTTCTTCCTCCAATTTAAAAATGCTTCTCTATCATAATCTTACTATGCTAAAATTCCTCTAATAAGATCCAATATTTTGAAGGTTATTATGCCAAAATATACTTAGAAGCTTCAATCTTATATCAATTTCCAAATCAAGCCAAAATTAACAACAATCAAGGTAAACAAGGAAAGGTGCTTCCATAAGGAACTAGCATTGCTAAAAACTTCTAGATCACAATTCGAGCTCAACATCAACCAATTTTCAAGCATATCTTCAAGGGAGGTAAGATTATTATTTTATCTTTACAATTAAATTTCATGTTTTATTATCATAACTAAACCTAAGGATTAGACTTGAGAAGTTATGTCTTTCATTTGATTTTAATTTATTCACTAACAATTGACTAATCTCTCTTGTAATCATGATCTACACTTACCATGTTAACAATGGTTCATAAAGGATAAGGGGAATTCCTAAAAAAAATACCAAAAATTTGGATTAGGGATACCAATATAACATCCCCTATGGGTTTGATCTCCCATTCAAACTATCCAGAAATATTTGACCATAATTGATGTCTCTTGATTGGCAGACTGTGCATTCTATGAGGTTGAGAGAGATGTAAGCTTAAAGGTGATATGCTAAGTTTTATTATGAGTCAAAATACATCAATAAGGTTTGAAAAATTTGTCATGATATATAATAATGGCTTCCATTATCATCCTTACCATTTAAGCCTATTGTAGCTTCCATTGGTTCCTATTAGGGTTCTTAAGTAAATCAAAACTAGTGACCTTAGTTTATGTATTTGGGTTGTCTCCTCTCTATTAAAATGGTCAAAAAACTCATATATAATTTATTTAAATCCTATATTACTTATTTATGGTACTCATGTTCTCATATCACCCTCAATATACCATTATTACATCATAAAATATACACACATAAGATTGTGTAGTTTGTTGGCTTAAGGCAACTTAGTCTAATCGGACTTACTAAAGTCTTGACATTATCCTCCTTGACCCTGAGTATTATGTGGAGATGTCATATTATAATTATAATATCAATACAATGTGACTTTATTTCCTCTTAGACCCTCCTTCCTAACCAAACAAAGTATGCATCTTCCCTTGACAAGGTAGGCTTGTAGAATGTCAATTTGACAATGTATAGAGTTTAAAAATTTTATTGAAATTTATGAGAATTCAAGGATTTTTATTATTGTATTGATAATTATAAATCCTCTTTTAAACATATTAATTCTCTCAAGACATAATATATGCACAAGCATACACTTTATCTCTCATGTCTTGTTAGACCTAGCTGTAGGTAGTGATTTGGTGGGAGTATTGAAAATTGAGCTTAGAAACTGGGCCTTATCAATTAGCTCATTGAGACCTTTAAGTTAATTAAAATTCATTGTAAGCTAATTCACATTTAACCTATCTATCTATAGTGTATTAACACATCCTTTTACCTGACTTTTCATGTTCACTCTCATGTCCTACCTATAGGTGGTGACTGAGTTCTTGGTTGTAATAGAGAGAAGCATCCTCTTTTTGTCACTTTCTGATGTCTTAAAAATATCCTTTAGCTCCATGACTTATATATACCTATATTATCTATCAAGAATCTAAATTTCCATTCAAAACCTTTTTACCTTATCTTCATAAACTCACACAAACTTGTAGGTCTATTTGTGTTCTCATGACAAATGGGTATTAAGACCAAACCTTATTCACTATCTTGAACTTCACTAAATGTGAAAACACTATGTTTCCCTCATTTTTTAGACCTTTAAAACCACTTTCTGATGTACATTTTAATATATATCTCATGGAATATAGACCTACTATTTTATTTTTTTAGGAAATTTAGTGTTTAGATCCTAAATAATAATGGTTTGGAATGACAGGGAAAATATACTTTAATAGGGAAAAATATAGATTTTAACTAATAATTATACTAGACAAAGAGAAATTAACTTATCTATATTTATGCTAAAATGGAAGATTCTAAGTCTAGAATTAGGGAACAAGACTGGGATAGTGTCAAAAATCAGCCTCTAGCTTCTATTTTTTGATTAGATAGGAGCACCAAAAATAGGACACCCTAGTGTTTGGCGTTATATTCCTCCCTAGAATTGTTGTCTTGAGGCTAAAATATTTCTGGGTTTTTTTCACCTACTCATTATGACCTTATGTACCAAATTTTAGGTCTTAAGTGTTAGCAAATCTTGTTACAAGTGTGTTTCAATATTTAGTACCTATATTCATCTACACACATGAAAACAACAAATAGATCAAAATCAAAAGGGGGGAAAACTAGGTTATGGGAAGAATGATCACATGATCTAGAACCCTTACTATCCTAACCACTACCTAAAATAACCCTCAAGCTAGGGTCTCAGATCAAATGTAGTTCTCCCTTAGGGAACATGCATAATCAATGTGCACGATTGATGCAAGAATGAATTTTGCCTAGGGCCTTCCTTGATCAAGCATGCAAATATATGTGTGATGTAGAGAAGATAAGCTATAGTATTGATTGATTTTATTATGTCTAATGTGCTAAAATAGTAAGTGCTAGATATAAAATTCCTTGTGTAGTCCTTTATATAGGAGACTCATTATTTTGAATATGGGAGCTTTATTCACATTTGGTTGATATTGGAAAAGTTAGGAATAAATCAAATAATATGTGTAAGACTCGTCCTAGATAATAAACTAACCATTAAGATTAAATTTTCACCTGGATAGTAATAATAGAAATTGGACACCCTAGGTTTCAGTGTTGTAGACATATTTGGGTGTTGTTGTCCAGGGGGTATGGGACCTAGGGGGATGGGTCTAGGCCTATAATAGATGTATGGGTATAAAATTGTTAAGTCTAAAAAGATATGGATGACTAGGGATAAGCAAAGAGATGTCTAGGGAATGGACTAAGACCAGTCAGACAAAGGGACATAGCTAGATATGAATAGAAGCTCATATTCTCTAGTCAAAGTCTCATGTGAAAGGATTGTGAAAAGACATGCTATGTATGTTTTCTTGACCAATTTAGGGTATATACATTTTCCCCCCCTTTTAATCTAGTGATGCAATGACATGAAGTACTAGATTAAAAGAAAGAAAGAAGATGTGTACCTGAACTTACCTATGTGAAGATATGTGTGCTAAAAAAGGGTCCAACTTCTTGGCCAGAGAAATGGATGAAGAAATAAAATAGTGATTGGAGAAAGAAGGATTCCTTATATTAGATTCACCCTATACTTAATCTAAATAATTCTTGGAGAAATAATAAATCCCATAATAGATGCCCCCTGTACTAAATCTGAATAATCTAAACTAGATTTGAGAAATGCTCAGAGGTCCAAAACTAATTTCTACCCTTTGTCCCACACAAACTCTTGGGTCTGGGTCTGAGTAATACAAATCACCAATCACTATAGATAACCATACAATCCAACCTAGTGATAACCTAAGTAATGCCTAGGTGTAAACTAAAATTTTTAGTAAATGTGTAAGAATAAAATGGCATGTCTTGCCATTCCAATTGGTATAATCTTGGAAGATAAAGGACATGAACATCTATGTCATGCCCCCAATTCTAGTATGTGGGTGATGCTTTTAGATAATCTATAAATATATATAACCACATGTGATATGATCTATCATGTAATGTCCCATGTGCAAACTAGAGATCAAAACAATGTGCTCTACACTATGCCTATAATCTGCTATCTAGTATGTAACTATGTCATGCTTTATATGTGAGACATGTAGTAATATACATGACCTAAAATATGGTGTCTAGATATTCTATATATATTTAAACCAAAGGTGTATCCCTTTGAATGTCCTAAGTAATGTTGAGTGACCCAATGTGATCTAAATCACTATATAATCTTAACCTAGTGCTAAGTGACCCATATAGTCTGAACCACTATATAATCTTGACTAAACTAAACTAATTAATGCTAATAATTTGGATGAAATAACCATGGTGTATCTATCTATAATATTGGATAGCTATGTTAGGTAATTTGTAGAGATAGGAGGAATGATGCCCCCATTTGGGGAGAGAGACAAGATCTGTGATAGAGGGGTTGATCCAAAAGTGAAGACTAATGGTAAATGAATAGGAACTTGGTTGGTATGTATTGAATAGATTGAAAGTCTATTGTTTAATGGGTGATACTTAATTACTGGGAGTGAAAGATATCTTTGATTGATTTGGATCAAAGCTTATATCTAGGTATAATAGAGATGTATAAATGTATGTGTCATGGTAGGCAACTAAGGTAGTAATAGATTGAATGGATTGAAAGTTAGATTGATTGAATAGGTTGGGTTTTTTGAAGAAAGAGTGAAAATTTATTGGTGAGGACCAAGTTTTATGAAAATGAACAAGTGTGGATAGGTAGGGACCTATTTATATGTCTAGGTATAAGAAAGATAGATAAATGTGTGTGTCATGATAGGAAAATGGTGTAGTGAGAGACCAAGGCCTCTTTTATGTCGAAGGCATCATTATCATGATTCTAAGGAATAAAATGATTTGTAAAATGGAGTTACAGAGCTTAATTTATGGTCAAAAGGGTGTTTTTAGGAGATTTTGACTAGTTCTAACATTGTTGTCTAGGTTGCAATGCTACTATCCTGTACTCAGCATTGTTGTCTTGGAGGCTGGATTTTGTAGGCTAATGCTTAGTTTAGTTATTGTACATTAGCTTGGAAATTGATTTGGCATTGTGCAATGATTTATTTTTTTATTTTCTAGGATTTTTGACATGTGATCTATTGTTTAGCTTGCCTATTTAGTTGGACATGGCTAACTGATATATATGTTAATTTTTGGTGTTTTTTTAGGGTGAGGTATGGATGTAAGAGTTTCATAGATGTCAGGTGATGGAGACACTGAGTATGCTACTATTATATATTGATGAGTGTTTTTTTATAGATAGGGCAAGGTTGGGTCATGTATGTAACCTGGACATGGTGTAGTGGGATAGGTACATTATTATCACCTTATGTGAGAGGTGGAATGTTGATACCTATACATTCTAGCTTCTTAATGTAGAGATCACTATTACTCTAAAGGATGTATATAGTATTTTTCATTTGTCAATTAGTTGGTGACAAGAGACATTATAAGATGACATGGGTGCAGCTACCATTGATCATACATCTATATACATTGTTAGGGTGCCTTCAGGAGTACATTGTTGAGCTCGTGATAGTGATGTGTTATTGTTATTGATTGTGTAGTTGAGTGTTCCATTCTTATGGAAGTGGTTAGATGTATTATTGGCTTTTTTCATTTTAGTGGATGGTAGTGAAGTGTCTATTGATTATAAGATGCATAGGGTGGTTTGTAGCATTGAGATGTATGGTATTGTGTTCTCATGGGTAGGATTATGCTTGCCCACTGATATAGAGATTTATATAGATTTATAGAAGAGGCATTCAGTGGTGGTGTAGGTGTGACCACTTTGTTATATTTTTAGGCATATGAGCACATAATAGTTGTGTGACCTGTTAGATTATCAAGGATGAGTTGGGCATATCCTCAACCATTTAGTTAGTGATAGATGAGTGAGTTGGGTATCTGATCTCCTAGGATAGATCATTACAAGAGGATGCTAGATAGATTAGTTTACCATGATATCATATGAAATCCCTATAAAGGATTCCTTGGATGGCCTAAGAATGAAGAACAGCTATAGCATATGTGGGTCAGTTGTTGGTTTCATGATCATTTGGTTGGAGTATATGAGTGCTTTCACTATGAGTGCATGACTAGGTAGTTTTGGGTTCGATAGGATGTTCCTCCTATAGCATGGATGTGGTTAGGGAGTACACAAGTACCAACAAGAGTAAGATTCATGCTAGACTGACTGAGGCTGAGTTGGGACCATGACCTTTAGATGTGTGAGATGAGGTTATAGATATTCTCAATGTAGATGACATGGGATGCATAGAGACATATACTACGTGGTGGGATAGGTAGTGATGGGATCCATTATATCTTATGGATGGAGTGGATATTCCTTCATATGAGGAGATTGAGCTGATCCAGATGATGGGAGGAAATTAGTGATTGGTTTTTGGGATTGGTAAAGCAGGATTTAGATATGTTTAATTTGGTTTGAGTGGGAAAGTGTTTGGATAAGTTTGGTTTGGTAATATCTAGACTTTGATAATCTAGTTCTAGCTAGGGATGGCTATCTAGAATCAAGAATGTTAGTTTTTAGTAGGAGGGGAAATTAAGATAGCACTATGTGTGTATTACCTCCTTGAGAGTGGCTCAAGAATACAAAGGGTAGTTAGACATTTGTTCCATTAATGCCCTAATAAGTGAAGTTATGAACTAAAATTGAAATGAATATATGTTGTATCACACTGTGCTATATCACTATCTGAACCTTGTCAGCCACATGAACAAGTGCCCATACTACTCATTTTATGTAAGAATGTGCTCTATAGTTGATACTATATACTATGAAGAAGGGTCATCCATCTATAACCAAATATCATGTGGCCTGAACTATGATGTATATGACTAAGCAATATATGGAGATGAAGCTAAAACTTGTGCTAAGGGCTCATTTAATCTTAATCATAATGGGTTTTTACGTGAGATAGGGCCCTAAAAACTTGGCTATAATAAATATTTCTCTGGAATAGTATTACTCTATACTTTGGGTTCAACTAATCTTAATCATAGTGGATTTCTACGTGAGATAGGACCCTAAAAACTTAGTTGTAATGAATATCTCTCTAGAATAATACTCTATTATGATGTTTGTGACTCTATTGGACATGTATATGGAACTGTACTATGTATTCCATGGACTACACTACTATATGTGGGTTGTTTCCAAACCTTCTAAATAGTTGGAATAGGAGATCTCTTGTGACATTCTATCCTAAAACCTACATTGTGCTCATGATAAGTGACTGATAATTCCTATAAAGCAATGCCCTAAGATGACTTAGTCATGGAGGAATGAGGTCTAGGGTTCCATAATGGAGGATATATTTGTGCCCTTTGTGTGAATGTTATGATACCATTATAAACACATGTAGTAATGCAATCTCTAAGTCCAAAATAGTCATTATCTATGTGTCCATAGATATGATGATAGTTGCAAAAATGTTGATGTGGTTGTCTATGTAAGATATGTGGATCTCATCGGTGAATAGAATGTAATATGGTTAACCTCTTATCTAGTAGTGATGATAAAATGATATATGGACTATACCACTCTGAATCAAACTATAGTGATGTTTTATTTTTGTTCTTTATAGTACATACTGTAGGTTGTGATTTAGAAAGTTGCTCTTTGTTCTTAACTATTTGCTTTTTTTGTTGCAGTCTCCTATCTTGTCTAGGACATGGTGGATGTTGAGTGGTAGGAGTTTTATCTGGAGATGATGCTATGAAATATAGAGTGATTTGATCAACTAAATCTACGTCAGTCAATCTTAATTTATTTTCCAAAGATAAAATTGTATAACATAAATGTCTAAAACAAGACTCTATCTGATACAGTAGATACTCAAGGAGAGAGTGGCAAAGTCCCTTGATAAAGATATGTTGAATCTCTATATCTACTAGTTTATATATCAATCTTAACATATGAGCCTTAAATCTTAAGATATAGTCACTAACTGGCTCTAAAGAATTTTGATGTAGTCTGGCAAGTTTCTCATATGTAACATCAGAGCCTATGTTTATGATGTAATATCTAAGAAATGCCTCTTCTAAGTCATCATATATGTGAAATAAACCAATGGGGAGTAGATAAAAGAACAAATTATGTGCTTCCCCCACTAATGTCTGTTGGAATAAATTGAGTAGAATCAATGGGCTTACATGAGATGGCAAAGCCTTTTGAAAGGCCTGAAGGTGTACGAATGGATCTCCAGTTCCATCAAAGTGAGGTAAATATGGTATCTATAAATGCTTAGGCAATGAATCTTTTATGAATGTATTTAGAATAGGGTTACCATGTAGATCATTGGCATCCATCCAAGATTTATAAGCTTTGTTTTTTAGGGTAAGGAGATGTACTTGGTGTTGTAATTCACCAACTATATGCATCAAAGAGATGATCTCCTAGGATGGTACATTAGTATATTGAAGTTGTTCTTTTAATAATTTAATTTGAATGTTAATTTTAGCCATGGGAAAGCTACATTTTGAAATTAGATCATAAAGAGGGGGTGTTCTCACTTGAACCTTGGGAGTAATGGTAGCTTGGACTTTACTAGAGGGATGTAGGCTACCATTTTCTTAAGGTGAAGGATGAGAATTGGGTTCTACCATAGTGAGAGGTGGTTTGGGGGATTCATTGGTATCTTTAGTATTTAGTGAATCACATTTGGAATTCATATAAGATGTACTATTAGAATTAACATGTGCATTGTTTGAAATAAAATCATTCATAGAAGTAGAAATAACATTTGGAAGTGCATTATGTTTAAGAGGAGAAGTGAGAGAAGATTTAGAAACATGATATGCATATTCTTCTTCACTATGTGCATAATTATCATCATCATTATCATATATGCAATATTATTCAAAATCACTTTCATTTTCATATTCATTGGCATGCTCACTATCATATTCATTATCACTTCCATCATTTCTAAGGAGAGGTGTAAGAGAAAGATTTAATTCCTTTATAATATGCAATAATTTATCATTTGAATTTGGAATATCATGCATATCTATGCTATCTATAGATAGAGTGTATGTATTTTCTTAATTTTCAACATGAGAAGTAAGAATAGAAGAGTTATCATTTGAACATTCTTTTGAAAGACTAGAGTTAGGAACACATAATGCTTCATTTGAACTATGCTTTAGTAATTTGATTATATTTCATTTATATTATTGTATTTTGAACATAGCATTAGCAAAATGTAGAGAGAGATTAGTTTCACATGGAAGAAAATCATCACCAATAAGAGGTTTACTTGGAAGTGCATGAATAATTTGTGCATTTGGTACATTGTACCTAGGAGAATGGGGTGAGAATTATCTTTACCATTTATCAAAATTATTTTCATTAGAAAAAGGAATAAAAGAGATGGGTTTAGAAGAAAAAGATTCATCTATTTGTGATTCACCCTTATCATTATGTATATCATAATATCCTTCATTACAACAATAGTCATTATCTTCACTATAAATGAAATCATTTTCTATAGTTTTAGCTAATGTGCAATTTTTAAAATTTGTCCAATCATTGTCATAATTGTAATAAAATTTTAGAAATTGATCTATGGGATGAGAAGGAGGATTTTTTCTTTGTGGTCATTTTATCACCAAAGAGAATTTTGAAAAGTAATATGAAACAAATAAATTCACAAAGAATAACTAACATTGAATTTTGAAAAATACTTTTGATAACCCAAACAATTTGCAATAAATTCAAATTATTTTTCTAAAAATTGTAAGGGACAAAAATTTGAGGTTTGAGGACCTAGTTTTGAAATCTAGGGTTTTAGATTTTTTGAAAATTATGTAATAATTTTAAATTCTAAAAATAGTTTGGAATAGGATAAATGTACAAAAATAAGAATTTTGAAAATTAAATTTTTGCACAAGATAATAAGGAAAAACCCTAAGTGTGGCTAGGGTTTTAAGTTTATTCGAAGTAAGTTGGGTTCACCAAATGTTTTATTGTTTTAGTAAATCTAGTCTTTAGATCCTAAATAATAAGGTCTAGAATGACAAGGAAAATTTAATTTAATAGGTAAAAATGTATATTTTAAATGATAATTATACAAGATAAAGAGAAATTAATTTAGTTGGATTTGTGCTGAAATAGAAGATTCTGAGTTTGAAATTTGGGGAGCAGGAATGGGATAGTGTCAAAAATATGGCTTTGGATTATATTTTTTGATTGCATAGGAGCACCAAAAATAGGATACCCTAGTGTCTATATCTATAGTCCTCCCTAGTGTTTTTGTCTTGAGGCTAAAATCTTTTTGGTTTTTGTTTGCCTGCTCAATATGACCTTATATACCAAATTTTAGGTCTTGGGAGTCAGCGAAGCTTATTGTAGGTGTGTTTTAATATTCAGTACCTATATTCATCTACACACATGGAAACATAAAATAGATCAAAATCAAAAGGGGGAAAACTAGGTAAGGGGAAGAATGTTCACATGATCTAGAACCTCTATTATCCTGACCAGTGCCTACATTAACCCTCAACCTAGGGTCTCAAATCAAATATAGTTCTCCCTTAGGGAATGTGTATAATCAACATGCACAATTGATGAAAGAATGAATTTTTCCTAGGGCCTTCCTTGATCAAGCATGAAAATATATTTGTGATGTAGAGAAGTTGAGCTATATTATTGATTGATTTTATTATGTCTAATATGTCAAAATAGTAAGTTCTAGATATAAAATACCTTGTGTAGTCATTTATATAGGAGACTCATTATTTTGAATTTGGTAGATTTATTTTCATTTGGTTGATAGTATAAAACTTATTAATGAAGTAAATAAGATGGGTAAGATTCATCCTAGAGAAGAAACTGACCATTGAGACCAAATTTACACTTGGATAATAGCACTGAAAAATGAATACCTTGGGTTTCAGTGTTGTAGTCCTATTTGGATGATATTGTCTAGGGGGTATGGGACTTGAACGGATGGGTTTGGACCTATAATATTTACTTGTGTCTGAAAGGCTTAAGTCTAGAAAGCTATGGATAACTAGGGATAAGAAAAGAGATGTCTAGGGAATTTAGTAAGACTAGGACTAGTTAGATAAAAGGACGTGGTTAGATGTGAATAAAAACTCATATTCTCCAATTTGAGTCTCCTGTGAAATAACTATGAAAATACATGATATGTGTGTTTGCTTGACCAATTTAGGGTGTATATACCTATAGATCTATTGACCTGTAGATCTACATTCTTGTACGTTAGGCTTTGAATTGATGCAAGTCTTAATCTCTTGAGACCCAAGATCATTTCTCTATTGCCTCATCATCTCTCTTGTGAGGTCAAAGTTCTCATAAACCTATGATAAGGTAGAAAAAGACCCTTTTACTCCATTCTTATTCAACAAATCACATTCACAGTCTAAAAACCAAAGCCATTTCATGCTATTTGGAGAAATTAGTGTTTTAAAGAGCATAAAACATCATTGATGGAGTATTACAGAGAGTGAGTTATGATATGAAACCTTCTTCCATCCCTTCAACTATTAAAAAAACTAAAACACAAAGAACCATGATAGTCAACTTGTAAACTATCTAGGAGATTTTTATTATCCTCTTGAGTTCACACTTACCAATTATGGCTTGGAAAAACATTCAATATATATTTAAAGACCTCTAAAATTGATCTTATGCATTCAATCTACTTTAAACTACCATATTGAGGAGAAATAGTGAGCCTATGGGCCTTAGCACCTCTTTCAAGCACCTTAACTCCTTAGCAATTATTCATAAAGCTAAAGAGATCAATCAAAAAACCAATTCCAATAATTGAGTGGCCATAAGGGTCCCTATCTCTGCTAACTCCACCTATATGGCCTATACCATGTTCATGAAAAATGCCTTTACTAGTTTTTTTTACTATTTTCAAGAAACTAGTGTTTAGTTCCTAAATAATAAGGGGTCTAGAGTAAGGGGAAGAATCTAATCAAAGGCAATAAACTACAAGTTTTGATTAGTCTAATTAAATCAATTACATGTGGAGATAATTTTACTTATCTAGAAAAGTAGGCTGATATGACTATTGTAGAATCTAAAAATTGAGGTGTAGGGCTAGGAGAATGTCTGAAACCTAAATCTGGCTTTTATTTTTTCATTGGATAGGAGCACAAAAAATAGGACACCCTATTGTTTGACACTATAGTCTACCTCTACCACTTTTATCCTAAAGATCTAATATTTTTGGGTTTTGTTCATTGGGTCTGTGTGATCTTGTGTAACAAATTTTAGAGGTTGAAAGTCAATAAAGATCATTGTAGGTCTATTTTAATATCCAAACCCCTATATCTATCTACACACATGAAAACAACAAATTCATCAAAATCAAAAGGGGGAAATTTTGGGTTAGAGGAAGAATGATCACATGATCTAGAACCCCTGCTATCCTTATCACTACCTACATTAACCCTCAAGCTAGGGTCTCAAATCCAATATAGTTCTCCCTTAGGGAATGTGCATAATCAATGTCCATGACAGATGTAAGAATGAATTTCACCTAAGCCCTTCCTTGATCAAGCATACAAGTCTATGTATGATGCAAAATGTTGAGCTATATTATTGACTAATTTTTAATTAATTAATGTGCTAAAGTGGCAAGTGTTAGATATAAAATGTCTTGTGAAGTACTTTATATATGAGACTCTTTATTTAAAATTTGGAATCTTTATTTGTATTTGGATAACATGGGAAAACATAAGGATGAAGCTAAGAAAATGGGTAAGACCCAACTAGCAAAAGAAACTGACTGTTATAACTCAAATTGACCTTAGATAGGAGCGCTAAAAATGGGACACGCTAAGGTCCATCACTATAGTCCAATCCCAGTGTTCCTATCCTATAGGGAGATGGAAATAGGATAGGAAGTCTGACCTAGATGAGGTATAATGACCATTTAAAAGGCTTAGAATGACTAGGAATAGGTAAAAACGTAACTCAATCCTAGAACAAGACCAAAAAGAATAAAATAAAGATAGCTAAATGTGAACAAAAGCTCATATTCTCTAGTTGGAGTCTCATGTGAAAGGACTATGAAAAGACATGATATGTGTGGTTACTTGACCAATTTATGGTGTATAAATTTTCCCCCATTTTAATCTAGTGATGTAATGAAATTAATTAATAGAGTAAAAGAAAGAAAAGAAAAGGTGTTCCTGAACCTACCTACGTGGAGATGAATGTGTTGAAAAAAGAGTCCATCTCACTTCTTGGCTAGAGAAGCAGATGGAGACCCAAATAATTCCTAGATAAAGGAGTACCTAAAATGGATGACCCCTATACTAAATATGAAAGTGGAATCTATATAACATGGAGGAGGCTAATGCTTTCCCCTGTACTAAATTTGGCTATAAATGAGAAATGCTGAGAGGTCCAAAACCAATGTTTGTCCTCTATCCCACATTAACTCATGTATTATAGAATGTAAAGAATATTTATACTATGAAGATAAAAATATTTCATGCCCCCACTCTAAATATCTAAACAAGAACTGAGAAATGCTCAGAGGCCCAAAACTAATGTTTGTCCTCTATCCTGCACAAACTCATGTAGTTTGGGTCTAGGTAATGCTATGGACTAATCACTACAGATGACCATATGATCCAACCTGGTAACAACTTGGATATATTTGGGTGTAATCTAAAAATTTTATAAATGTGCAAGAAGAGAATGGCATGCATTACCATTCTAATATGTATAATCCTAGATAATGAAGAACATGAACATATGTGTCATGCCCCCAAATCTAGTATGAGAATGATGCATATGTATAGTCTAGAAATATGTATAACCACATATGAAATTAGCTATTGTGCCATGTTCCATATGAAAAAAATTAAATTAAAATAATGTGATCTTCACTATGCCTATAATCTGCTATCTGGTCCTATAACTATGTCATGTTGTATGAATCTATATGTGTGAGATGTGTAGTAATGTACATGCCCTCAAATTTGGTATCTATGTCACAATCTATATCAAATTCACTATGAATCAATATAATTTTAACCTTTATATCTATCTAGTCTATACATCTGTAAGCTAAAATCATTGTGGATCCATGTGATCTAAATTATTGTATTTGAATAGTCTATGTATCTGTAAACTGAAGGTATATCCTTTTGAATGTCCTAAATAATGTTGAGTGACCCATGTAATATAAATCATTTTATATTTTGACCAATCTAAGCTAAATATGATAATCTAAATAATAGAGGTGTGAAAACCATGTTGAGTGACCCATGTAGTCTGAATCACTATATATTTTGACTATCTGAGTTGAATCTGATAATCTAATTATTGGAGGTGTAAGAACCATGGTGCATCCACTTCTGAGAGTGGTTGGGTATGTTGGATAAGTTTAGGAATATGAATAACTGGAATTATGCCACCCTTTTTGGGAGAGGGATGAAATCTCATGATTGAGGAGCTTGAGCCAAAAGTGATGACTAGTGGCATAAGTAAAAACAAGATTTGGTTGTTGTGAGGATATTGAAAATTTGTTTGATTAATTAGGCTAAGTCATTTGATAGTTGAATGAGTCTTTGATTGGTTAGGACCAAGGTGTATGTCTAGATATAAAATAAGTATAGATATGTTTGTGCCATAGTAGGCGTATGATGTAGTAATAAAGCAAGTCTTGGGTGATGTTGAAGGTATCATTGTTAAGATTTTGTGGAATAAAATAGTTTGCAAAATGGAGCTATGAGGTTGAAGTTATAAGAAAGATGGTATTTTATCATCAATGAAAAAATTGTTTGATATAGGAAAGTTAGATTTATTCTTGATTCATTTACACATTGACTAGGTTGGGATTTTGGAGATCTAGAGTAGGAGATATGTTGAGGAGATGAGCACCTGCCATGACCTAATTATAGCAATTGGTAGCCAAAGTGGAGGCTGGTGGGGAGTTTATCATGGTAAGTAGTAGAAACATGTGATTTTTGCCTATTTAGAAGCTTATTTTTGATATTTTTGAGTTGTTTTTAAGTTTTTTAAGAAATTCCCATTAGTTTTAGTGCTTTTATATCTCTTCTAATGCTACTATCCAGGTTGAAACTCTCCTATCCAGCATTTTCATCCTCAATCAAATGTTTTTGTCTTGGAGGCTAGATTTTCTAGGCTACTACTTCGTTTAGTTGTTGTATTCTTTCTTGGTTGATGATTTGGCATGGTTAATTGATGTATATGTTATTTTCTAATGTTTTTTTAGGGTGAGGTATGGATGAGGGAGTTATATAAAGGCCAAGTGATGGATACACTAAGATTGTTACCTTTGTCATCTGATGAGAGAGCTATGATGGATAGGGTAGGGTTGGGTCATGTGTGTGACCTAGGCACTATGCAGTGGGATAGGTATCTGATTACCACCTTGTATGAGAGGTGGAATGTAGACACATGTACTTTCTATCTTCCTACTAGAGAGATTATTATTACCATGGATGATGTGTATTGTATTCTACATTTACCAGTTAGTGGATGTTGGGTGACATTATAAGATGATATGGGTGTGGATGTTATTGATCATGTATCCTTGTGTTTTATTGGTGTGTCTTCAGGCATATATAAGAGAGCTACTGATAGTGATGTATTTATGTTAGTTATTGTGCAATCAAGTGTTCCATGTCTATGAAAGTGGTTGGCCATGTTGTTGGCTTCATTTATTATTGTGGTTAGGAGTGGGGTGTCAATCTCATACAAAATGCATAGGGTCATGCATAATATAGAGGTGTATGACATTGTGTCCTCACGGGGTAGGACTATGCTTGCCCACTTATATAAAGACATTTATAGGTTTACTTAGGAGGCATTCTATAGTGGTGTGAGTGTGGCTACTTTATTTCATTATTGTGCTTATGAGCACATAGTAATTGTGTAACTAATAAGATTACTAAGGGAGAGTTGGGCACCTCTGCACCCATTTGGGGAGTGATGGACGAGTGTACTAGTTATCTGGTCTCTTAGGATAAATAATTATAGATAATTTTTAGATAGATTGATGGCTTAGGATATCATATAGAGGCCCTATAAAGGATTCCCTAGGTGGCCTAAGGATGTAATTTAGTTGTGGTATTGAGGGTTAGTTTTTAGTTACATGATCACTAAACTAGAGTGTATGAGCACTTTTAGTATGAGTGTATGACTAGATAGTTTAGGGTACAATAAGATGTGCCCCCATTAACATGGGTGTGGGTGAGGAGTGAATGAAAACTAGCGAGGGTAGGAGCTCATAAGAGGCCTATGAAGGCTCAGTTGGCACCATTACCACTGAATGCACAAGATCTGGATATAGATGATGTAGATGGTGTTGGATGCATAGAGGCATATGCCACATGGTAGTTGAGGCATCAGTGGGCTCTATTATGCCCTATTGGTGGAGGGGATGCCCCTGAGTATGAGGATCCTACTCTGATCTAGATGATGGGAAGTAAGCATTGATTATATTTGAATTGTCTACAAGTTTGTTATTTTTTAAACTTGTTTGGAAAATGTATATCTAATGTAGTGTTGTATCTTTTCACATGCAATTGGAGTGGGAGGTGCTTATAATGAAGCATTTGCTAGGGGAGGAGTTGGAGATGATGGTTTTTGGGAGACCATCATTGATTCAAAACTCTAAGAGATTGCACAACATGTTCCTAATGATGTATTAGAGGAGGGTTTTATAGATCATGTGATAGTTACAGTTGGTGTTTATGCTTATTTGTTTGATAAAGTTGCTATCGCAATAGTTGTGTATGTTAGGGCAGTGGGAGAGAGAGATGAGTTGATGATTGAGCTAGATAGACATAGGATGCCTCCACCTAACTATGGATTGATGAGTACATAGATTATGGATGAGTACATGGAGCTTCAGAGGCATTATGTGGATCTACCCAAGGAGCATGATCATTTTTTGGAGTGATATAGTCATTGTAAGAGGCATTCGAGATCTTGAGGAGGTGTGGGATCATTGAGTGCTAGAGTGGACTATGGGACTAATATTAGAGGAGAGAGTGAGACTAAGAGTGAGGGCATGATTCCCATCCATTATTGATTATATCTTGATATGATGTATATGTTTTGAAAACTTTGTTTTATATATATATATATGGATACTAGTTTGATTTTTAATTCATGACTATTGTGTTATGGGATTTGAAGTATATTCTTATATTCATTACATATGGTTATTGTAGAATTAGTTTATATGGTATTGATGTTGAGGTTTCATATGTTTTGTAAAATGGTACATTAGATGTGTGATTTGATTGTTTTGATAAGTGTGATGCTAGGTTTGTATTTTGAATTTTATGTAAGTGAAGAATTTTATCTGGTTTGTAATTAGATGTGAGAAAAAACATTTTTTGGTTTTGTTATTGGGAAATTGTTGGTAAAAATTGAGTTGGTTTGAGATTGGTAAATTATTTGGATAAGTTGAGTTGGTTTTATGTTAGTAAAAATATGATTTTCTAGGATCTAGATTTTGATAAGCTGGTTTTGGCTATGTATAGTTTTTAGGAATTAGGAATGTTAGTTGTCAGTATGTGGGAATGTAAGATAGCACATTGTGCATATTACTTCCCTAAGAGTGGCTCAAGAATACAAATGATAGCTAGACCATTGGCTCCATCATTTCCATGCTAAGAGAAGCTTATGAACTAAAACTAGTATGATTGTGTGTCATATCACTCTATGTTGTATCACTATTTAAATCCTATTGGCCAACTAAACAAGTTCCCATACTACTCATGCTATGTAGGAATATGCTTTGTATCCGATACTATTTATTGTGTATTAACTATAGCTATATATAGAGACTCTACAAAATGTAACTTTATTGGTCGTATAACTAAAACTATGTTTTATAAATAAGGCTTATATATCCGTAATCATATACTTTATGGCCTTTATTTTGATGTGTATGACTGAGCCATAAATCTAACTAGAGCTAAAACCTATGATGCAAACTCATTTAATCTCAATTGTAGTGGATTTCTATGTGAGATAGGACCCAAAAAATCTAGTCATAGTGAATATTTCTCATGAGTAGTACTATGTGATGTGGGTTCATTTAATCTTAACCATAGTGGATTACTATGTGACATAGTACCCAAAAAATCTAGCCATAGTGAATATTTCTTGTGAGTAGTACTTTATTGTGGTGCATGTGACTATGTTGGATATATATATGGAACTGCACTATGTACTCCTTGTAATACACTACTATATGTAGGTTTCTCTCATTATACTAGTTTCTAAACCTTTTGAATAGGTGGAATAGGAGATCTCCTATGAGACTATGTCCTAGAACCCAGATTTCTCTCACGATGAGTGATCAATGATTCTTGTGAAGGAATGTCCTAGAATGACTCAATCATAGATGAATGAGGTCTATGGTTTCATGATGAAGGATATCTTGATGCCCCTTGTTTGATTGTTATGATGCCATTATCAATACATCAATTAATTCAATTTTTGAGTCCATAACAATCATTATGTCTATGTCCATAGATATGATAGTTACAAAAGGACTGATGAGGCTACTTCTGTAGGAGATGTGGATCTCATCCATGAGTAGAAGGAAATGTGATTAACCTCCTATCTAAGAGTGTTGATAATATGATAGATGGGATATCCTACTTTGAATCAAATTGTAGTGATGCTTTAATGTTTTTTATAGTACATACTATAGGTTATACTCTGGAGACTGGCTCTTTGTTCCTAACTGGTTACTTTTTTAGTTGTGGTCTCCTATCTTGTTTAAGACATAGTGGATGCTAGATACTAGGATCTATAGATACTATTATGAAATTGAGAGTAATCTAATCAATTGAATCTACCTCAATCAATCCCAATTTTTTTCCAATGCTAAAATTGTGTAGCATAAGTTCCTAAAATAGGACTATATCTGATATAGTAGATGCTCAAGGAGAGGTTGGTGAAGCACCTTAATAAAGATACATTAAATTTCTAAATATATTGGTTTGTATATCAATATTAACATGTGATTATTAAATCATAAGATATAATCACTAACTAGCTCTAAAATATTATGATGTAAAGTTGCAAGTTTATCATATGTAACATGAGGGCTCGTGTTTGCTATGTAATGTATGAAAAATGCCTCTTCTAAGTCATCATATATGTGGAAATAAATGACTAATTTCTATTGGAATAACTTGAGTATAATCAAAGGACTCACATGAGATGGTAAAGGCTTTTGAAAGGCCTAAAGGTGTACAAATGGATCTCTAGTTCCATCAAAGTGAGGCAATGATGGTATCTAGAAATGCTTAGGCAATGAAGCTTTTATAAATGTATTTGGAAGAGGGTTAAAATGTAAATCATTGGCATCCATCCAAGAATTATAGACCTTATTTTCCAAGGTAAGGATATGTACTTGGTGTTTTAATTCACCAACTGCATGCATCAAAGAGAGAATCTCCTAGGATGGTGCATTAGCATCTTGAAGTGGTTCATTTAATCATTGATTTTGATTGTTAATTTTAGCCATGGGAATGTTAAATTTAGAAAATAGATCATAAAGAGGGGGTGTACTCATTTTAACCTTGGGATTAATGGTAACTTAAACCTTACTAGATGGATGTGGGCTACCATTCTCTTTAGGTGAAGAATGAGAACTGGGTTCTATTGTAGTGAGGGGTGGCTTGGGAGATTCATTGTTATCTTTATGTTTTAATGTATCACATTCTAATTGAGTAGAAGATATGATATTTTCATGAACATGAGAATTATTTGAAATAGAATCATGAATAAAATTAGAAACAACATTTGGAAGTGCATTATGTTTGAGAGGAGTGAGAGAAGAGTTAGAAAAATGTGATGCATATTCTTCTTCACTATGTCCATAATAATCATCATTATTCCATGCATTGTCATCATTGGAATATTATTCATAATCACTCTCATTTTCATATTTGTTTGCATGTTCACTATCCTATTCATTATCACTTTTAGTGTAACTAGGGAGAGGTGTAAGAGAAGAATATAATTATTTTCTAATATGCAATAAAGTATCATTTGAAATTGGAATATCATGTGCATCTATGTTATACAGGGATGGAGTACATGCATTGTCTTTATGAGAAATAAGACAAAGATATTTATCATTTAGATCTTCTTTGGACACAATAGAGTTAGGAACATGAGATGTATCATTAGAACTATGCAGTGGTAATATAATTGTATTGCATTCATATTGTTGTAATTTGAACATGGAAGTAGGAAAATAAAGAGAGAGATTGCGTTCGCATGGAATCAAATTATCACCAATAAGAGGTTCACGTAGAAGTGCATGACTAATTTGTTCATTTGGTGTATTGTGCATAAGGGAATGAGGTGAAAAGTATAGTTCCCATTTATCAAAATTATTTTCTTTATAAGAGGGAATAAAAGAAATAGGTTTGAGATAAGAAGATGCATCTACTTGTACTTCACAATCACTATCACGTATATCATCATATTCCTCATTACAACAATAGTAATTATCTTCATTGTAAATAAAATCATTTTCCACATTTTTAGCTAATATGCAAATTTGCAAATTTGTCCGTTCATTGTCAAAATTATTAGAAAAATTTAGAAATTGATCTATGGGATGAGAGGGAAGAAGTACCTTAGTGGCCATTTTATTTCTTTCACCAAAGAGAAAATTGAAAAGTACTATTAAGCAAATAAATGCAAAAATAACCATTAACATAGATATTTTGAAACTATTTTTGACACTCCAAACAATTTGCAAAAAATTCAAAATATTTTTCTAAAAATTATAAGGGAGAAAAACTTGGGGTTTGAGGACCTAGTTTGAAAATCTAGGGTTTTGAGCTAGGGTTTTAGAATTTTTGAAAATTATGCCAATAATTTAAATTTAAAAATAGTATTTGAATAGAGTATATGCACAAAAAATTATACAAAAATTAGAAGTTTGAAATTACATTTCTACACAAGAAAACTACTAATATTAAAATCTTAAAATTATTTTTGACAAAGTAAATAATTTGCAAAAATTCCAAAATATTTTTCCAAAATTTGCAAGGAAGGCTTGGGGTTTGAGGACCTAGTTTGGAAATATAGGTTTTTGAGCTAGGGTTTTAGAATTTTTGAAAATTTTGCCAATAATTTAAATTCTAAAAATAGTTTTGAATAGAATAAATGCACAAAAATTTATACTAAAATAAAAAATTTGAAACTAAATTTTTACACAAAATATAAAGGAAAAATCCTAAGGGTACCTAGGGTTTTATATTTATTCAAATTTAGGTTCACCAAAATGTTTTATTATTTTTGGAAATTTAGGGTAAATTTACTAAATAATAAGGGGTCTAGAGTAAGGGGAAGAATCCAATCAAAGGAAATACACTACAAGTTTTGATTATTAATTGAATCAATTACATATAGAGAGAATTTAACTTATCTAGAAAAGTAGGTTGATATGACTATTGTAAAATATAAAAACTAAGGTTTAGGGATAGGAGAATGTCTAAAACTTGAATCTAGATTTTGTTTTCTAATTTGATAGAAGCATAAAAAATAAGACACCTTGGTGTCTAGTGATATAGTCCACCTCTACTGCTATTACTCTGAGGATCTGACCTTTTTGAGTTTTATTCTTTGAGTCTGTGTGATCCTATATACCAAATTTTAGAGGTTATAAGTCAAAATAGCTTGTTGTAGGTCTATTTTAATATCCAAAACCTTGTATCCATATACACACATGTAAACAACAAATACATCAAAAGAAAAAGGGGGAAAAGTTGGGTTAGGGGAAGAATGATTGCATGATCTAAAACCCATACTATCATGATTACTACCTATATTAACCCTCAAGATAGGGTCTCAGATCTAATGTAGTTTTCCCTTAAGGAACATGCATAATCAACGCACACAATAGATGCAAGAATGACTTTTGCCTAGGCCCTTCCTTGATCAAGTATGTAAGTCTATGTATGATGCATAATGCTAAGCTATATTATTGACTAATTTTCAATTATGTATTGTGCCAAAGTATTAAGTGATAGATATAAAATGCCTTGTGAAGTCCTTTATATAAGAGACTCTTTATTTTGAATTTAGAAGTTCTATTTGCATTTGGTCGACATAAGAAAACTTAAAGATGAAGCTAAAAAAATGGGTAAGACCCAACTAGTAAATGTGACTAACCATTAAAACTCAAATTTACCTTGGATAATAGCATTATAAATGGGACACCCTATGGTCCAAAATTATAGTCTAATCCTAGTGCTCCTATCCTATAGTCTTGGGACATAGAGGATAGGAAGTCTAACCTGGATGAGGTAGAATGACCATTTGAAAGGCTTGGAATGATTGGGAATAGGTAAAAATATGACTCAAGCTTATAACAAGACCAAAAATAATAAAACAAAGACATGGTTAAATGTGAACAAAATCTCATATTCTCCAGTCGTATTCTCATGTGAAAGGACTATGAAAAGACATGATATGTGTGGTTGCTTGACTAATTTAGGGTGTATACACTAGTCTACCAAGAGTTTGATGGAATATATGATGAAATTTTGAGAATTTTAGGACCTGTGAAAGCTTCCTAAACTTAGAAATGACCTGGAGAATGTGAAGAGACACTCTTAAGTCATTTTCACCTAAAATTGGGCTCTTAAAGTCCATAAAAGTGCCTTAAACTACTTATTTAGAGTAGAAACTGAAGTAACTGACCATGACCTAACATGAAAAATATTACTCTAGTTTTATCATGACACATTCATGTTATAACTCCTATTGATTTCTTTATCGTTTGATAAAAGATGTACATTACTTCATATTTAGCCCCAAAGTGACTTAAATAACTTTATAGTGCATGACAAGCATGGTGGAAGAATAATGCATGTATAGGTGACTTATAGAGATTTAAAAAGCCAAATTTAACTTTAAATTACCTCTTCACCATTTTATTTAGGTCTCCATGCAATAATATTACATTGAGAAGGCTTAATTTGGACATAATTAAAACCTAGGTTTCTCTAAAAACCTTTAAAAATGCTAAAATACCTTAACCTTTCCAAACAAGATTAATAAGTTTTAAACCAAGTGACCAAGTGAAAGGATTTACTTGATAAACCATAAACCATCTTAACACATCATGGAATACCCATAGGACCCACTAGACTAACTTTGAAGGCATTAAAAATCTTGGCAAAGACACTACCTTAAACAATGCTAACAAGACCTTACAAAGACTACTTGAATACTATCAAAGCATTTAATTGGCTATGAAAAAAGCTATTAATAAATGATAATTCAAGTTTTAACTTATATGGGTTGACCTTTTTACCTTGGGGGTCAAAATTGGTCAACAAATTGGTGATTCATGGGGGTAGCATGCCTGTAATGCTTATTAGACTAGTAGACTTATACTTTTATTGGGCAATGGAGTCACTTGCACTCAAAATCAAACTTGACTAGACTTTGACCAAGATAAAACAAACTAATTTTACCTCCAAACACATAAAAACCAAGGACATCACATAAAAATCAAAGGAAATAAGACACACACATGTGTTAACTAAGCACTTAGGGAAAATAAGACACAACATAAGCAACTAGTATGTATAACTGACCTAAAAATAACTTCCTCATCTTGGATCAAAGTTTAAGTTTGTGAGATCTTTTTATCTATGACATGAAGATTAGTATGAGGTAAGCTACCTCTTGATCCTTGGTCTTGATGGATTCATCCTCATGTTTATTTCTAATCCTTTTTGCATGCTCTCAAGTGAATTAATAGCAGCAAACTAGTCACATATGAACATGAACTCATATTGTAGCTCAATATCCTTCTCATATCTATTATTAACTACAACCTCAACCAATAATTATCCATCTAGGCATTATCCTTGGGTCTCTATGGCATTTTTTAGTGACCTCATATTTTTTATCAAATACTGTAAGTTCATCAAGCTCTTCAAGGAATCAATGTCCTCATTGGATGAATCTTGACCAACCTCTTCATGAGCATGATCTCCAATAGGAAATGTTCCTTTTCAAAGGGATTCAACCTATTGAAGTGACTCAATGTACTACTGCCAATCATCTTTTAACTCCTTACTTTGATCAATTTGAAAGAGACCAACTTGAATATCATCTTTATTTTTTTCCTTAAGAACTATAAGGCTATCAAGAATCTCAAACCTTTGTATGTAGTCATGATGTGATTGGGAATCAAAATTTTCAAGTTAAACCTCTTATTCATTGGGAATCATTTCAACTTCATCCTAGACTTAAGTTTGTTGACTTAGAGAAACTTCAACATGAATATCAAATTCAACCTCAACAAGGTTAGATGTAATTATATATCCTTCTTGAAGCATATTTTCAATACCATATTCTAGAACCTCAACTTTGAAAACTAAATTCCTTCTTTCTTCCCCAAGTAGAGTACTAATGAAGATATCCTCATCAAACTCACTTGAAGCATCGTCATAATTTACAACTATAACTTGATCTTCTTCATTTACCTCTTATAATATAGGTTATTCCTCAAGAAGGGAGATAGTGGGAGGGTCAGGAATATATTCATGAGTTTGAGAGGGAATATGAGGCATGGTAGGTTTCTCATGAATAGGCTTAGATATCAAAATAACACTATTTCAACTTGAGGTCATGGGAATTGAAGATTCTTGAAATAAATCTTGAAGAGAGAGTAAATTAAATTTTATTATGAATGTTTCATTTTCCTCAAAAACCACTTCATTATTCTCATATCCTTTTTAAGGTTCCTTAACAGCTACAACTTGATTTCCAATCTTCTTAACTAGGACCTCTTTTTTGTCTTGAAATCCTTCTTAGATAGACTTCCAAGATGGAATAACTTGAGGTTCTTGAGGAACCAAAAATAATGCTTGAATAGGCATGAGGTATTATTTAATTTTAATCTCTAAATCTTGGTTTGATTCAAGCTCTAATATTTTCAAATCTAAAGGTTCAATTTTCTTGTCTATATTCTCTTGGAATAACTCTTCTTGAGGATATGGAGCATAAGAGGGATAATAAGGAATGCAAGAGGGTTATTTAAACACTTGATTAAACTCACTTTTTTGTCTTTCCCAAACCTACATCCTCTCCAATACCAATGTACATGAATAATTTCTCACTAATGGATCATTAGATACAACTTAAAATAACCCAATCACTTCTTCATACTGAGAATTTGAACAAGACCTTCTTGTACATGCTAGTATCTTATTCTCCATCTCATCTATTTCATCTTAAAAACAAGATTGTTCATAGTCATTATAATAGTCACATGGAGGAGGTGTAATTTTATCATAGGATTGATATGGTTCATAAAGAGGATAAGAGTGATGCCCTTTATGGTAAAGAAGGTAATAAGATTGATAAGGCTATTGAGGTATACAATTGGGATCATATGAGAGTCGATAAGGAGTACTATAGGACTGATATGAACCACCATACTACTAGTAAGATTGATTATATAACTGATAAGAGTCAGGGTGAGTCTAATAGAGAGTATAGTAGGCTAAATATGACTCATCAAATTTCATGAAATTGAAATTCACTTCAAATTCAACCATAGAAACTTCATCAAGATAGTGAATTGAAAACACAACTTTGAATAAGTGACTAGGCTATTAGAACTAGTTGATTGAGCATAGATTTACCATTGATGATTTGAATGATTTTAAATTATAATATGTAGAAAACCAACACCAACAGTCCTTAAAACCATTTTGGACCTTAGTTCCACCAGGCATGCTAGAAATTATTATCACTCAAACTTGCACACTTATGAAGGTTGCTCAAGCCTTCACAATTAATAATAACATGGAGATAATCCTAGGCTATGGGTGTCATAATATGTGGATTAAATATCTAGATTAGAGGGCTATCTCCCCTTGATGTATTAGTTAGACTCTCTACACTACACTATTAGTTTGCAAAGGAAAAGAGAGAAAGATAACATGAAAGAAATTCTACCTAATCAGGTGATTCACCAAAATATCTCTTTCACCTTTATAATATGAACTAAGAAGTTGAATTATGACATGAACTTCATTGCACTACTCAGATAAAGAGTTTTCACACATTAATGTTTCACATAGAGGCTATTGGCTTGATACATAATCTAAATACTTGATCAATAGGTCTCTCAAAGACACTAATGAAGGATTACACTTGTCATACATAAAAGGTTGTTCAATCACACTATGTAACCTACAAGGATGAGTAACCACCTAAAAATAGGTAAATAAAAGAGGACAAATGTAAGGAAGAATTCACTATCACTGATATTCTGATTTAACAATCTTGGAAATATTAGGGTTTTATTCTTAATTTAATTAAAGGGTCTGAGTAGTAAAATCAATAAATAAATATGCAATAATTAAGCTACTAATTTATGTAAAATAGATTACAATTTTAACCTTTATAAAAATAGTAATAAGAAGAAGAAAATAAGACTTAGCTAGAAACTAACTAATACGGCTGAGACAGGGTCTGAGATTCATTGTGTAGGACTAAGACACCATCACAAACTAAGATCTGAGCTTCATTTTATGATTAGATAGGAGTGCCAAAAGTGGATAGGAGTGGCACTAGAATTGTAGTCCACCCTTGCCACTTTTTTCCTAAGGATTTGAGTTTTTTGTGTTTTATTCGCTAGGTTTATGTGACCCTGTCCATGAAGTTCCAATAGCCGAAAGTATGTAGAGAAGATTTTCTATTTAAACCCTATACTCCATTTTACTTTGACCAATTTCAAGAAATAGGGGTGGTTAGTGTGTGTAAGATTCATTGAATGTATATCCATACCCCTTATGTGAGCACACTACCTACATACCAATACTCTGAAGAGGGATCAAGCCATATGTAGTTCTCCCATTTGATGTGCTTTGTACAATTGAGTATATGAATATGTAAAATGCTAAACCAGATGTGCTTGAGATGGATAGGGACTGGTGTAAGGATATGAATAATCTTATAAGTGTATTGGTTGGTTGTATGTAGATAATATGGAAGATTGTTTGAGTAGTCTTGCGTGTATTCTTTCTTGTTTAGTGATATTTGTCGACCCCTTCCAAATGATCTTTCAATGGAATTTTATAGGGATATATTATTCATGGGTTAAATGTGCTCATGTTAGACTGACAAGGAGAAGTATGGGGAACTAAAAAAAATTGAATATTGGGGCCAAAAATGCACTTGGATAGGAGCGTCAAAAGTAGATAGGAGTGGCACTGGCACTATAATCTAAGTGTGGTGCTATTGTCTTGAGCTGACAAGACTTATGGGGATGGATTAGTCATGGAAAAATCATTCTAGCTAAGCCAAGAATTAATTCTAAAAGGCTATAGATGAATGGGAATTAGTGAAAATATTCCTATGAGGGTCATGAGAGCAAGCAAGAGGGACCTAAGGGTTGCGTGTCACAATCCACACTCAAATTACCATTTTTTGCATTTTATATGACTATATTTTCCCCCATTTTATTCTAGTGATGCAACAAAGTGAAATACTATGATTAAATAAAAATAGAAAATTACCTAAATTTACCTATAAGTGTGAATCTCATGAAGCTATATGATTTTGGGTGTGCATAGAGAGAGCATGTTGTGAAGTGTGAATTTGCAAAAAAAAATAAAGAGTAGATCAATTCTTACTAGATATGTTATATCTAAAATAAGAACGTAAAAATATGGGTAAGAGAGAAAGGAATAAAAAGGAATGAATACACCTCACTGAGTACAAGAACTAATACAAAACCTATTGTGATGTTGAGTGATGATGGATGATGTTGAGTAATATTGGGTATGTTATACCAAGAGTGATATCATGAACAGAGTTAAGTGTTCAATTCTCTAGAAGTAGTTTAAGATTACAAAGGCTATCCCTTTAGCTCCATCATCACCCACTAAGTGAAGCTAGGTGGTTATATATGTGTTGATTAATTTTTGGACTATGTGTCCAATCCCTCTAAATAGGTGGCTCAAGAATACAAAGGCTAACTAGTCCTTTGGCTCCATCGTTACCCTATGAAGTGAAGCTATAAACTAATAATGGTATGAAACGTGTGTCATATGAGATGGCTCTTGAAGCCCATAAATGCTCTATAATCTGATAGTGTTAGCATGGATAGTTGAATGTGTGTTAAAAACTATGCCACTCTTGGCCACCCCAAAATATAGAGATTAGGCTTGTATGAAAACCACTCCAAAAGATGAAGATTAGGCTTGTATAAAATCCACTCCAAAATTAGTACACTAGGCTTATATGAAAGCCACTCCAAAATGATGCCAACCACATATAGATGGAATAAGGCATGTAACTGCTAAGAATTATTGGGTAATGTTAAACTCAAAAATAAAAGAAAATAAATATGTTATGCACATTGCCCCCAATCACTAGTGTCTAAAACATGGATTATGATCTAGAAGTTGTATCAACTATTGTATCTAAAACTAGAGTAAGAGCCATCATTCCATGCATAATGCCCCCTATATCTATATTATCTAAGCAAAAGTGTATTAAAAAATATTGATTTTGAACTAGTCTGACTGTGTAAAACTATAGGTGAGCCTACTTTTCTGCCTGCTTCTAAAAAGTCTAATTTTTTTGTTATTTGGATAAGAGCACCAAAAATGGATAGTAGTGGCACTGATACTATAGTCTAATCTTGGTGTTATTGTCCTATGATAAATTTGATGATTATTTTGAAATTTTCACTATTTTCTTGGTCTGTTTAGACTGGTTTGATATCTAATTGTTGTTTTGAGTGTTCTAAAACTGATTTTCAACTAGTAGGAGCTCTAATCTCTATCACAAAACCCCTATTTATTGCCCCCTCTTTTTAGGATAGGAATGAAGACCCTGTAATGACTACCCGCAAAATAAATATCCTTGTAAGTGTGTTATACTACAAAGATACATGAGATAACAATGATAATCAACAAGATATCTCAAGCTATAGCATGTTTGTATTAAGATATTTTTAGATCAACAGGGGTATGCCTAGATAGATATAACAATGTAATAGCATGTGAAATTTATTGAATTGGAACTAGAAGTGTTAGTTGTTAGTTTTTAGTTGGCATGGAGGGATGGATCATGATGTCCATCTTGGCATCCAAGGAAGCAATATAATGCATGATGTGGATCATGGCATATTAAACAATCAAAAATAAATAAAACAACAAGCAAAAAAGGCAAGAAGTAAGAATCATACAAGGGTGGCCAAAGGGCCAAACAAACAAGGGATACGGGTACATGTCACTCAAACTAGAAGGCAAGCATACAAGACATGTTTAAATGCCACATACACATACAATTAGAAATAGGCAAGGTTGGCATGAAAGCCACAATAATATAGAAGAGAATAAGTAAAGTACATTGGAAAATTTCCTAAGGCACACACATGAACTGAAGTAAAGGACATTATCAAATGTCCTAAAGCACATATAAGAGATAAAGTAAGAACTGAGGAATGCAAACAATCTAGCTACACTAAGAAAGAAAGTAAAGCATGTAATAACTAGAAATATAATCAAATCTAACTAATCAAAGTAAGAATGAAAGGATTCAAGGCATGTTAGTAAAATACTAGGTATATGCTAAGAAATACACAAGTGTTATATACTAATGAGATGTTGATATAGTAATCTGTGTAAGCTAGTAAATAATGTATATTAACATGATAACTAAAGTGTGTGGTGTAGGAATAACATGTCCTAGATGGTGTAGTCATGTATAATATGCCCCCAATGGGTATGTATATCTATTTGTGTCTTGAATATAGATGTAAGATTCCCCCTTAATGGGTAGAGTGAAGTAATCAAAGAGTTGGATGTCACTGCGCACACTCAAAGGAGATCAAGTGAAGCATGGTAATGTGGATAAAACAACAAACAATAGTATAGAATAGAAAATATAAGTATAGCATAGCAATATAAATGTAAATCATGGATAATGCATATAATTGAAATGTTTTTGGTGTTTTGACATATTTGAATGTTTTTATATTTTGATAGTTTGTTTTAATTTTGTATTTTGAAATATTTGAATGTTTTTTTATTTTGATATATTTGAATTTTTTTATATTTTCAAATGTTATGAACTATGTACAATCAAGCATATGTAGACTATGTATAAGAAATATTGAGAATAAATGAGACTAACTAATGAGTCTCATGAGAGACTCCCTATCATAGTTTCATGTATCAAGGAGAGGAATCATATGTGATCGTGAAGCATGATAGAAATGTTGAGACTGTGTCTCTAAAAATTTTATATGTTGTAAATGCTTTAAAACATCTAAAGTAAAAAATGAGTGTGGGCTCCCCTGTAACTCTGAGAAGTGGATGCAACTATGGGGCTCTTAGGGACCCATCTGGTAGTAGGAGAATCTCTTTGAACATGTACTCTATGAGCAGATGCATGAGATCTAAATGATACTACCCTAGGTGTGAATATTGTAGCTGGAAGCTATCTAGAATCCTAACGTTATGGAGTTGTATTAACTCTCTATGATGGAAATGGATGCCTCAACTATGTTTGAATTATAATTGGAGGAGGAACTATAACTAGTGGAGAAACTAGAATTGGAGGCTAAACTAAAACTGGTGACTGTAAAGTAGAATATGGATCTGAAGTGGGGAGTGGTGACTCGTATGGAACTCCACCAACTATAATAGCCTAATTAGTGTGAATGAATTACATGTATCTATGAACTATAGAAGGTACTACATAAATTTTATAAATCCATGGTCAACTAAGTAACATATCAAAAACTCCTACACTAGGAACAATAGTGAATGGTGTGGCCACGTGTGTTGGACCAACCTATAAAAGAAGTACAATCTCACCCAATGAACTCTATATGTGCCCACTGAATCCACTGATAACTATGTCCATCAAGATAATATCCTACTATAAATATCCCAAATGTTATAATAATATCATAGTGTAAATGTTCACACTAGATCCATTATCTATGAGAGCACTAAGAATAGGATGATTATGAATGTAAGCTCTGATAAAGAGTGCATGATAATCCAAATCATCTTCAATTATCTCCTACTTTGAGAAGGAGATGGAAGGTCTAGCTAGAACTCTAGAATTATATACACCAATCGTGTTACTCAAATGATGTGTCTCAACTGAAGGTGCCCTGTATGTATCTAGTAGAGGATGTGCATGATATACATGGTGAACCCCTAATGTGTCCCTTGTCTCTTGTTTTGAATGCTATAGAAAATTATTTGAGAATATTTTCAAATATTTATCTTATGTTTTCTTTGCCTAAGGAGGCTCAACTGAAGTGCCAAGATAAATATGATTGCCATCTATCAAATCTTGTAACCTGTGTCTCAAACTAATGCATTTGTTTGTTGTATGGCGTGGTGCCCTATGAAACTCACAAAATGCATGCTAATCATATCCCCATGGAAGAGGATTTGTTGGGTTAACTTCCCAAATAGGAAGGAGAGATATGATGTTACATTTCAATAGCTACTATAAAACTTCGGTTGGTAAGTTTGGTGAAGGTTCACCGAGGAGGTGTTGATCAAACCACTTATTGAGGGGGCTGAAAATTTGCATTAACTATCGGTTGATTCTAACTCTTATTATCATTGACCTTGATTTTGTATGGGACTTTGTTGTTACTCTTGTTTGTTGTTTCTAAGATACTTTTGTACTTGAGTTTTCCCATTTAAATTATTTTTAATTCTCTTTCCTTTAGTGTGTGGCATAATTTAGTTAAGAAAGAGAATCTTTTGAACATAATTGATTCATACAAAGTTGGTAGAAGACTCTATTTGAAGAGATCTTATAACTCTTGATCTATCATGGGGCTAGTCATCTTAGCCAAAATAGTCTTATATTAGAGAACATAATCTATGAGATGCTCATTTGACCTTTGTTTCTATTGTGCAACTTGGGCATATGAAAACTTATCACCAATGTTGATGCTAAAATGAGCTAGGAACATGTTGGCTAAAGGATTGAATACGTTAATTGACTGATTTGGTAGACTATATAACTATTGTAAAGCATAATCCTTTAGGCTCCATATAAATAGTTTGGTAAGTAGCCAGTCATTAGGTATATATTCCAAGCATGTTGTATGAAAGGCTCTCAAATGTGTCTCTGGATCACCCTTGCCATCATATAGAGTAAGCTTGGGTTGAGCAAAACCTTGTGGCAAGGGTGTAGAATAAATGTGACATGTCAATGGTGTATGCAATAGAGCAAAAGAATATAAAGCCTACATAGGTCTAGAGGCACCTTGCTCAAGATGTAGCACCTTGGATTGAAGATATTTTATCTCTTGCATAAGGGTTTCCACATCAAGAGACAAATAGATGTACTAGTTGTAGCCAGTGGCATAGAGGTAGGTTGGATTGCTATATAGGGTTGTTTAGATATAGTTGCCCCTATAATGTCATTTGTAACTGGTTGCTTTGAAGGAATGGAATACTCAACTTGTTTAGCCTTTTTGATTTCATGATAGATTTTAAAATAAAAGTAAGATCTCAAGGCTAGTCTCAGAGTCTTTCTCAAAAACTTTATAGGATCAAATCTTTATTAAGGATAGATTCATTACTAATAATTGGTGGAAGCTAATAAATATTCTGATGTGGTGGATAATGAACATCAGTGTCTCTATCATCATTGTTATTATCATATTGCTCTTTGTCAAAATTATCCTCATTGAAATTGATGAAATCTAGATGTGTAGAATCTATAACAGGAACCTGAGTTGGTTGTTTATCCATGGTATATGGCTAAGTTGTAGGAATCTAGGTGAATTCAATAGGATTGCCACTGAGTCTTACACTTTATCTTGAAAAAAGAGATGCAAGGAACTTAAGTGGCATAAGTAAAATAGCTTGGATAATAGTAGAAAATATTAAACAGATATAATCTAAACAAGAAACTAGAATATGCATAAAAAGGATACGAAGCTCACAAACATGTAAGGTGATATCAAAAAGCAATGGAACCTAGTATATTCAACTAGGGTTTTGAAAAATATTTTTTTTGAGATTTACTCTAAAATTTTAAAATTTAAAGTGAAATTTTGAGTTAGATATGCAAGTAAAAAATCAAAAAATTATTGAAAAAATTATGATTTAAAGAGACCTAGAAGATGCAACTAGGGTTTTGAAAAATAAATATTTTTGTACATTACTATTGAATTTTTAAATTTGAAGTGAATTTTTTATTTTAAAATGCTAGTAAAAAATTAGAAAATTATTGGAAAATTACTAAGAAAATACTGGGATCTAGTATCGGCAACTAGGGTTTGGAAGAAAATTATTTTAAAATTACTATGAAATTTTAAAATTTAATGCTAATTTATAATTTTATTATGTAGGTAAAAAATTATAAAAAAATAGGAAAAATTAGTAAGAAATTTACCCTAGGGTTTCTAGGGTGCATAATGAAGTAAGTTAGGTTCACCAAATGATTTAACAATTTTATGAATATTGGGGTTTTATTCTTAATCTATTTAAAGGGTCTAATTAGTAAAATCAGTAAATAAATATGCAATAATTAAGCTAATAATTTATGTAAATTAGATTTTAATTTTAAACTTTATAAAAATAGTTATAAGAGGGAGAAAATAAAACTTATCTAGAAACTAACTAATACAACTAAGATAGGGTCTAAGATTCACTATGCAGAACTAGGGTACTATCATAAACTGAAATAGGACCTTCATTTTTATGATTCAATAGGAGCACTAAAAGTGGACAAGAGTGGCACTGATGTTGCAGTCCACCTCTTTTTCTATTGTCCTAAGGATTTGAGCTTTTTAGGTTTTGTTTTCTAGGTCTGTGTGATCCTATCTATGAAGTTTTACTAGTTAGAAGTATATAGAGATCCCTATAGAGTATATTTTCTCTTCAAACCCTATACTCCATTATGCTTTGATCAATTTTAAGAAAGAGGGGGGGTTAGTGTGTGTAAGATTCATTGAACATGTATCCACACCCCTTGTGTGGACACATTGCCTACATACTAATACTCTGAAGAGGGATTAAGCCATATGTAGTTCTCCCACTTGATGTGATTTTTGTAATTAAGTGTATGACTATGAAAAATGCTAAACTATATATGCTTGATGTAGCTAAAGACTAGGCTAAGGATTTGAATAATCTTGTAAGTGTATTGGTTGGTTGTATGCAAAGAATAGGGAAGATTTCTTGAGTAGTCTTGTTTGTATTCTTGTTTTTTCATGATATTTGCCAACCCATTCCAAATGATCTTTGAATGGGTATTTATATGGATCTATTGGTCATGGGTTGAATGTGTTCACATTAGACCAACAAGGAGAAGGATAGGGAACCAAAATAAATTGACCATTGGGGCCAAAAATTCACTTGGATATGAGCACTAAAACTGGATAGGAGTGGCACTATTACTATAGTCCATGTGTGGTGCTATTGTCTTAAGCTGATGAGACCTTGGCAATGGATTAGTCATGGGAAGAGCAATCTGGATGACCTAGGATTAAGTCTGGAAGGCTACAGATGATTGGGAATTAGTGAAAATATGCCTATGAGGGTCATGAGATAAAGTAAGAGGGACCTAATGGTTGGGTATCATAATCTGCACTCAAGTTACCAATTTTTCATTTTATATGACTACACATTCATCTACTAACCATAAGGTATACACTAGTCATAAGTAATGAGGAGGCTAAAATTTAGTCTTATTCAATTCAAATATCCAAGTACAAGTGTTTTTATGAGTAAGTATTCACCACAAATTAGGTTAAGGATTCTTAAAATTTCCAAAACCAAGCATACTTACAGAGAAATTTATAAAAAATAGAGAGATAAAGTAGCCCAAAACTAGGGAGGAGTCATCCACTTGGTCATCCTTTAACTCCTCCATGGTACTTCCTAGATTTTCTCTTTTTAATATTTTAAAAATGGCATAGAGGTAGAGATAATATTTTTTGAAAGGCTTGAATAATTCATGGGCATTGATTCCTAGTGTTTGATCCATACATGTGCATATATCCTTACTTGTATGCACCAATATCCTTGCTTGCATGCACCTATATCCTTACTTGCATGTTATCATTGATGAATAAGTCTTATCCATGAAAATATATCTTCAATTCATAATAAATTCTTCAATTTAATCCTTCTCTTCACTCATTTATGATGTCTCTCCACTTTCTTGGGGCTGTTAGAAAGATCTTGAAGCTTCTTTGACTTTTTCCACTTGACTTGGTGTAGGAGAGAGGAAAGGTCTCCTTAAGGTTGTTTAATATTCCTTCGACCATTTTAATCCTTATTTAAAACTAATTCTTGACCTATTATTACTCACCAAGTGGTAATGAACACAAGTGATCAACCTCAATAAATCTTGTTGAAGAGCGTTTATGCATTGATTTGGTTAATTGACTACTTGAACTCCTCATTCTCCAACATGGTGTAAAAGATTAAAACTTGATTTTTATTTTAATAAAACAATATATTTCAATGTATGAGATATATTTACCTTATCATACTTGAAACAACTCATTTTAATCCATCAAACACTCCCAAAATTTTCATTTTGCACCCAAAACTTGCATTTTTTATCAATTCCTTATAGCCCTCAAAATAGGTAAAGCTCATTATGTATAAGAATGTATAGATAATATTGGAAAAATAGGAATATATTTTAGTACTTATTATCCCCTTACAGCTCCATGCCAAGTTTTAGGATCCAGCTCTGAGTGAAAGTACACTTATTAGCCTATTTTCTCTCTCCAATTAGGTCTCCATTAGCCCTTTAGGCCTAGAAACTAAGTTTTTAACTAAATGGCCTACCACACATGTTAAACATTCAATAAGTGTGTGATTAACTTTACCCACGACCTGACCATTCTCTATGTAAAATTATAAGGTCTAGAATCTTGTACAAATATATGAACCATGAAATGGTCAAATCCCTAACTTATGTGCTTGAACAAGCTTGAGAGATAGTTTTAATGTTTAGCAAGAATTTATCATGATTTAAATATTTTAATTCATTTATTTAGGCATAAAATATCATCATTAAACTCAACACTTTGAGAGTGAGGTCTCCATTTTCATTTCTAATTTTGTAGATAGGTTCCTTAATCTACAAACTAGTGCATTCTCACCTTTTTGGCCAACTTGATGACTTGGATGGTTCATATACCTATATATGAGACTTGAATATGTGTGTTGAGGATTTTAGAACCTTTTTAAAGTCTTTTTAAGCTTTTTTACTTAGTTTAGAAGTCAATATATACCTTGCTTCTTCACACACAAGCCTATAGCCATGTATTTAGGCCTACTCCATACCTTCACATGCCAACTAGTACCATGGTCAAGTGATCATGAGAGTTTTGAATATCACTAAGGTAATTTTGATGTTTAATAATTTCATTTTAATGTATTTTAGAGTCTATTTCTCCTATTGGGTCACTAGGAGGGTTTAACAAGGGTTTCATGAGCTTACCATCTTAACAATGGTTCGTAAATCACACAGGGCCAATCCCAAAAAAATACCATAAATTTGGAGTATGGGAACCCATATAAAATCCCATATGGTCCTGATCTACCATTCCAACTATCATCAAATATCTAAGCATATGTTGATGTCTCTCAGTTGATAGACTATGCATTTTATGAGGTTGAGAGATATATAAGCCTAAAGGTGGTATTTTGAGTTTGATTGTGAGTCTAAAGACCTCAAGAATATCTAAAAAATTCATTATGACATGTAACAATGGTTTACATTGTTATCATTACCCTTTAATCTTGTTATATCTCCTAATGGTTCATGTTAGGGTTCTTAAGCAAATCAATACTAGTGACCCTAGTGTCTATGTTTGGGATGTTTCCTCTCTATTGAAGGTGTCAAACACCTTCATAGATAGTTTCATTTAAGTCTCTATCACTTCCTTAGGGTGATCATGTTTTCATATCACCCTCAAAATACCATTATTACATCATAAAATATACACACATAGGACTATGTAGTCTGTAGGATTGAGGAAACTTGGTTTAATTAGACTTACCAAATTCTTGACATTATCATTATTGACCCTGAGTATTATGTGGATATGTTGTATTATAATTTTAATATCAATCCAATGTGACTTTATTTCCTCTCAAAACCTCCTTCCTAACCAAGCCAAGTGTGCATCTTCCATTGATAAGGAAGGCATGTAGGATATCAATTTGACTATGTATAGAGTTAAGAATTTCTATACAAATCTATGAACATTTAAGGATATTTATTACTATATTAAGAAATATTTATCCTCTTTTGAACTTATTAACTATTTAAAGACTTTATATCTCCATAATTATACACTTTATCTCTCATGTCTTGATAGACCTAGTTATAGGTAGTGATTTGGTGGGAGTCTTGAAAATTGAGCTTAAAAATTGGGCCTTATCAATTAGATAATTGAGACCTTAAATATAATTGATATTCATTGTAATCTCATTCACATTTAACCTATCTCTCTATAGTTTATTAACACCTTCTTCTACCTGACTATGCATGTTCCCTCTCATGTCCTTGTAGGTGGTGACTAAGTTTTTTTATTGTAATGGAGATAACCATCCCCTTTTTGTCACTTTTTGATGTCTTTAAAATATCCCTTTAATTCCATGAGGTTTTATATACTTGTATTATCTATATAAAACCTAAACTTCCATTCATAACCACTATACCTTATCTTCATACACTCACACAGGCCTATAGGTCTATTTGGGTTCTCATGAGCATTGGATATTAAGACCAAACCTTCTTCACTATCTTGAACTTTAATGAATTTGAAAATAATGTGTTTCCCTCATTTTTTAGACATTCAAAAGCAATTTATGATGTACATTTTAATACATATCACATGGAATACAGACCTATAAGTTTGTAGACCTGTAGGTCTACATTCTTATGCTTTAGGCCTTGAATTGATGCAAGTCTTGATCTCTTAATCCCTAAGATCATTTATTTATTAACTCCTCATCTATTTTTTGAGATAAAAGTTCTAATAAACCTTTTATAAGGAAATAAAAGACCCTTTTACTCCATTCTTGTATACGCATTCACATTCACAATCCAAAAACCAAAGCAATTGCATTGTATTTGGATAAAGTAGTGTTGGAAAGAGCATGGAACATCATTTGTGAAGCACTGGAGAAAGTGAGGTGTGATATGAAACCTTCTTCCATCCCTTCAACTATTTAAAACATTAAAACACAAAGAACAATGATAGTCAACTTGTAAATTATGTTGAAGGATAGTTTTTTTGTCCTCTTGATCTCACACATGCCAAGTATGACTTGGAAAAGTGTTAAATATGTCTTCACAGACCTTATAATCCCTCTACAATTAATCTTATGCATTTAACCTTCTTTAAACTACCATATTGAGGAGAAAAAGTGAGCCTATGGGGTTTATAACCTCTTTTAAGGACCTTACCTCCTCAATGATTGTTCATAAATATAAGGAGTTTAATCAAACAACCAATGCCACTGATTGAGAGTCTATAAGGGTCCCTATCTCTATTCAATATATTAGGATCTAACTCCACCTATATGGCCTATACTATCTTCACAAAAATCACCTTTACTAGTCTTCCAAGAGCTTGATAGAAGTTTTGATGAAATTTTGAGACTTATAGGACCTGTGCAAGCTTCCTAAACTTGGATATTACCTTTAGAATGTGAAGAGATACTCTAAAGGCATTTTCACATGAAAGTGAGCTCTTGAAGTCCATACAAGTGCCTCAAACTACTTGTTTAGAGTTAAAACTAACGTAACTGACCATGACCTGACATGCAAACTATTAATTTGATTCTATCCTAACACATGCACATTATAACTCCTCTTTAAATGTTTGGCATTTGATAAAATATGTACATTACTTCATATTTATTCCAAAAAGTGACTTAAATAACTTAAGAGTGCATGATAAGCATGGTGGAAGACTAATGCATGGTTAGATGAACTATAGATATTTGTAAATCCATTTTTGAAATTTAGTTACCTCTTCACCATTGTATTTAATTCTCCATGCAATAATATTACCTTGAAAAGGCTTAATTTGGCCACAATTGAAACCTAGGTTTCTCCAAAAACCTTTAAAATGCTAAAATACCCTAACCTTTCCAAACAAGATTAACAAGATTTAAACCATGTGACCAAGTGAAAGGATTTACTTGATACACCATAAACCATCTTGACACATCATGGCATACCACTAGGACCCACTAGACTAACTTTGAAGGCATTAAAAAGGTTGGCAAAGACATTACCTTAAATAATACAAATCAAACCTTACCAAAACCACTTAAAGACTATCAAAGCATGTAATGGGCTATGAAAAAAGATATTAAGACATGATAACTCAAGTTTTAACCCATAGGGGTTGACATTTTGACCTTGGGGCGTCAACATTACCATTATAAGAATGCCCTCAGTTTTAGATTGTATCATTTTGTTTTCTTTTGAAATGTTCATCATCAATGGTCATTGTTAATAAAGTCCCATCATGTATGAATTTTACACATTTATGAAGTTTAGATGGGATGAATTATATTGAATGTGTTCAAGGTCTACCCAAAATTACATTCTAATATAATGATTAAGACATTTCCTAAAAAATAGTTGAAATAGTTTTAGGTCCCAATGTCACATCTAGTGTAGTTTAACCAATTAGATGAATATGTAATTATCAAACCCTTTGATACGCATAATTTAATTTTGAATTATATTAGTGCTAATGTCAATGGTGGTTAAAAATTTGATACCACAAATGTCTCAATCCATTATCAATGAGAACTCTTTTGATGCCCTTATTTTATATTATCACTTGTATAAATAAAGGTAAATCTTGATCGATAATATATTTGGATGGTAATTCAATTAGATCAAAGGAAATAATTTTGGCATTTTTTTTTGAGATCTTTCATGATATATACAAAATAGGTAGGCACAATATCATTCAGAACTTGAGTTTCACACAATGTCTCATATAAGATATCCTTATAAATATTAGATTACTTTAAGAGCTCAAGTATGGAAATTTTATTACGTACATTACTCAATTGGTCAACATTGTCATATCCCTTAGATTTTATCATAAGTTTAGGCTTAGGAGGAAATTGTTGTATATTAACAAGTGGTGGATTAGGTTGAGTAACTTTATCTCTTTGAGTAGTAACAGCATAGACCACAAACTTTGATATAAGTCATGGGTGAATAATGGGTACATGATGGTAATTATCACTCTAATAAGGCTTGGATAAAAAAAATGGTTGAGAGCATTCATGTTGGTGTCCAAATACAAGTTTTTTAACATTGAAAGAGGAATTATGAAGAGATATCAAATCTTGTCTCCACTTTAACATTATCTTATTATGCACACAAATTTGCTTAATAGTTTTTACAAGAGAGGTAATGTAGAAAACCATTTAGACTATCATAAATTGAAACCCAAAATGGGTGATGGTTTCATCCATGGTGCACATCTTTGTATAGTAACTAGGAATCAATAATAAAAAAATAAATCAGAAAACCCTAGCTAACTTAGGGATTTATGTTTAAAAATTAAGCTCACCAAATATTTAACTAATGTAGAGTTATATCAACTTCTTTTCTAAACTTTTCCTTAACCTTCTTTTAATAATTCACTTTAGCTCATTAAACCATTTCCATAGTCATTTGGGAAAACATCCATCAATGGCTAAATACTCCTTCACAAAAATTCATCAAATCATGTTTTATAAGATTTCAAATGGACTTTCCATAGTAAATAATCATTCAATAACCTTCTAATGACAATAACATTCTTTGTTCATATACCTTCTTCATCCTTCACTACTTATCAATGCTAAATAACCTTAAAACAAGACATCAAACACAAAAATTAGTTAAACCACATCAAGACTCCCTTCTCTCTAGTAATACTCTCTTTACAACCCTGTTTAAGCACTTAAGTCAATCCCTCTACTCCCTTTCTCCCCTTTGGGCTTAAACTCCTACTAGCCCTATTTTGGGAAAAAAAATTAATTTGGAGTATCAATAATATCTCACAACAAACTAATACTCTTTTCTAGGTTCCTTTCAGAAAATCTAACTTCACCATACTCCACTAGTCTCAACTCCACATCCATACCCTTTTTCCACCACCATCTCAGTCCAAATTAGGCCTATTCTTCTTGCATGACAAATCAGTTACTTTCCCATGTACTTTTTCATACACACATATGTTTAAAACCTTAAACTATGTTAGCACATGTTGAATACAAGCTTTACACAAATTTTGAGCATGTTTTGATGGTTAAAAGTGAAGATATGGCCTAAACCCTAGAACCCAAGGTTTATAACAACTATTAAGGCTGAGAAGAAATAATATTGCATATATTGAATCCCAAATCATTTAAAATAAAACCAATGAATTTAATATCCCTGACTAAGTTTTTACCAACTTCCACATTCAATAAGCAAGTTCTATAATCCTATGAATTACTTGCAAACACAAAAACTCAATCTTCCTCACTATATTTTTTATAGAAATAGGGTATTATAGGGTTTCTTAGCTCTTGCAACATTTAAATCCTTCACTCACTATCCAAATTTTATTTCAACTTCAATAAAAATACCAAACCCTTCTCAATCACATTGTATTCCCAAACAAAAACTAACACAAGATGTCTCAATCAAATTGATTGTATTTTATGATAGGAAAAATAGGGGTCAACAAGGTTTCACTCAAAGTTTTCATTGTTTCAAAATTTTAGTAGTATCAAAACTTGTATTAGTACTATTCCCACTTTCCAAAACCATTCCAATCCTTTCTTAACCCATTTATATTCTAAAACCAATTCCAAGGTAAAAACACAATGCACAAATTCAGGATTTTTGACTGTATGTTAACAATTTGAGTATGTACACCAAAAAAATGGAAACTTACCACCTTAAAGACCTCCTGTAGGTCTCTTCACATTATCTCTGACCCTCATAAACATTCCAACTCTACATGAAACATATAAATCAATGATAAAATATCACCTTCCTCAATTGAGTAACCTACATAGGTGCACATATTACTTTATAGACTTGTCTATCTTTCCATAAGGAACTTCTTTGAAACTTTCCTTACCTATTATTTTTATTAAAATAGAGATTAATATTTATCACAATAATATCAAAAATAAATATTCAAATTATTCACCTCCTTTTAGTATTCAAATAATCAAACACTCTACCACAGCCATGCAACAATAATGTACTCAGAAATTCATGTAACATAGTCCATATTTCATCAACTTTCTTTGTGTTTACATTCATTCCCTATCTTATTCAAATGGAATGAGAGGTTACAATCTCTCTAAAACTTTCCTTCACACATAACCAAAACTCTTATTTATGTCAAAGACTCCTACAACAAGGCTATAATTAATTCTTGAAAAAGATTAAACTAACCCCTACTCCAATGTAGGGTGGTGAATAAAAAACTTCCACCTCATGACTCATACATGAAAAATGTATTTATATTAATTTTAGGACCATCATGAGATCATGAAAGGTCATTTCTAATGTTTAATTATCAATTACACCTTAACTAGACTCATCAAGACATTTATGTAAATTTAAATTTTGATTTTGGAGGGAAAACTAGTTCAAGACCAAATTCAAAATTTCTCCTTCTTAAGACACTTCTAAACCATTTTTGAGCATTCCAAGATGTTTCTACATCATACTCCCAAGGGGATAAAAAAAATTTCCACCCATGTTTTTCTTCGTTCAAACACTCATATAGGTGTGTGCGCTCTTGACTGCCAAACTTTTACTTTATCTTGCCTCTTTCCATCTTCCTCCATGCTACACCTACAAAATATAACAACTAATTAATGAAAACTTATTCTTTCTCATTCCTTTGAGGCATTCTCCATATTCCTTCTTTGCTTATTGGTTTTTCTTGCTTCTAAGAACCTTCATGTGTTTTGCACACTTCACTCCCCTTCTTTGAATTAGCTATTAATACTTCTTGATTCTCTTTTTACATGACTTCTCCTTCATCTTCAACCTATGCCTCAACTTCAATAACTACAACTTCATCTTTGGGATTTGTTTGTTTTCTTGACTCCTCCTTAACTTCATTAATACCTTTATCTTGGACAATATTTTTGAATTCCACATGTCTATGTTTTCCTTGGTAACCTCCCTAACCATTTCTCTATACATTTGATGAGGATAAAATCCATATTCTTGCTTTAAAGACTCATATAAGCTTGAATATACCTCATACATCTTCTTATGTTATTGTACTATTGTTCCTTTGGCTTCACTTGCTTCCTCTTGAGTGAGGATCTCTTCCTTCTTCATGTTATCTTGCCCCCAACATGGTTGACATATTTGTTCTTATTCCATCAACATGACTCTACATGGAGTCTCTTTTTCATCTTGACTTATTTTGATCACCACTTGGTCATATGCCTCTTCCTCTTGTTCCTTGAGCCTATAAATGGGTTCAACTATCTCTTTCTTCTCTTCATTGCTCAAACTTACAATCACACATATCAAACCAACATCAAATTTCAAATCATGAGGCTTAATTTCCTCCTTATCCTTCCTCTTTTATCTTTTCCTCTTTTCCACTATTTTCTTGATTGGCCATTTGATTGACTTCCTTTTTATGACCCATCCAAAATGTGGATTCACTAACTCTTTCATTTTCTCAATCTTGATTAGCATCTCATTCATTTGTTGCCTCATCTCTTCCATCTCTCTATCCATCTCCATATTTTCCTTGGTGTCTTCATGCACCATCTTATCCTTGTGGCTTTCATACTTAACCATGTCTTTCTCTTTCCTTTTTACCTCTTCTCTCATCCCCTCCTTGAATACCATAGTTGGGTACATTCTTCTCTTTGTCTTGGTTTTACTTAGACCATCACCTTTTGGTTCATTCTTACACACTTGGGCCTTCTAATTCTTGTCCTCTATACTAGGACTCTCTCTCTCTCTCTCTCTCTCTCTCTCTCTCTCTCTCTCTCTCTCTCTCTCTCTCTCTCTCTCTCTCTCTCTCTCTCTCTCTCTCTCTCTCTCTCTCTCTCTCTCTCTCTCTCTCCTCTCTCTCTCTCTCTCTCTCTCTCTCTCTCTCTCTCTCACACACACACACACACACACACACACATTAATAACTCTTCTAATTTAGGTCTGTGACCACAATGATTTCTATTTTCTATCACATACTATCAACAATGGATTCAAATCAATAATCAATCACAAAATATATCATACCTTTCTCAAACTGCCTTCTTACTATGTCCTCCAACAAGTCTCTTTGTAATTTGCCTTCGTACTTACTTATAATCAATATGTAAAATGAAATATAATCACAATGTCTATACATATATTCACCTTCCCTAGAGCATCAAGATGGCTCTAATACCAAATGATGCAAAGCTATATCAACTTCTTTGCTAAAATCTACCTTAAACCTTCTTTCAAGAATTCACTTTATCTCATTCAACCATTCTAATTTTCATTTGGGTAAACATGCATCAATGGTTATAATACTCCTTCAAAAATATTCACCATATCATTTTTTATAAGCTTTCAAATGGACTTTCCATAGTAAATAATTATTTAATAACCTTTTAATGATAGGAACATTCTTTGTTCATATACCTTCTTCATCCTTCACTAGTTGTCAATGCTAAATAACCTTATAAAAAGACATAAAACACAACAATGAGTTAAACCACATCAATACTCCATTATTTATATTAAAACTCTCTTTACAGCCTTGCTTAAGCACTTAAGTCAATCCCTTTACTCCCTTTCTCCCTTTTGGGCTTAAACTCCTACTAACCCTATTTTGGGTAAACTCTTTTAGTTTAGAGTATCAAAAATATTTCAAAATAAACTAAGACTCTTTTCTAGGTTCCATTGGGACAATCTCACTTCACCATACTCCACTGGTCTTAACTCCACGTCCATACCCTTTTTCCACCACCGTCTCAATCCAAATTAGGCCTATTCTGCCTGCATGACAACTTAATCACTTCCCCACATACCTATCCATACACACATATATTTAAAACCTTAAAATATGTTAGAAAATTTTTAATATGATCTTCCCACAAATTTTGACCATGTTTTGATGGTTAAAAATGAAGATATGGCCTAAACCCTAGAACCTAGGGTTTATAACAACTATCAAGGTTGAGAGGAAACAATATTGAATATCTTGAATCCCAAATCATTTCAAAGCAAAATAATGAATGTAATATCCCTGTTTAAGCTTTTCCTGACTTCCCCATTCTATAATCAAGTTCTACAAACCTATGAATTACTTGCAAACACAAAAACTCAATCTTCCTCATTATATTCTATCTGATAGAGATATGGGACTGTAGGGTTTCCTATATATTGAAAAATATAAAGCCTTCACTCACTATAAAAAATTTATTTCACCTTCAAAAACAATACCAAACCCTTCTCAATCATTTTTGATTCCCAAGAAAAAACCAACACAACATATCTCAGTCAAACTGAATGTATTCTATGATAGGAAAAATAGGGGTCAACAGGGTTTCACTCAAACTTTTAATTATTTCAAACTTTTAATAGTATAAAAACTTGTATTTTTAATATTCCCACTTTTAAAAACCATTATAATCCTTTCTTAACCCCTTTATATTCTAAAACTAGTTCCAAGGTAAAAACACAATGCATAAATTCATAATTTTTGATTGTATGTTAACAGTTTGAGTATGTACACCAAACAAATAGACACTTACCACCCTAGAGACCTCCTATAGGTATTTTCACATTATCCATAACCCTCATAAACATTCCAACTCTACATGAAACATATAAATCAATGATAAAATATCAACTTCCTTAATTGAGTAACTTGTATACGTGCACATATCACTTGATAGACATGTTTGTCTTTCCATAAAGAACTTCTTTGCAAATTTCCTTACATACTATCTGTCTCAAAATAGAGATTAATATTTATCACAAAAATATCAACAATCAATATTCAAATTATTCACCACATATGAGTATTCAAACAAGCAAACACTTTACCACAGCCATGCAATAATAATGTACTAAAAAATTCATGTAACACAATACATATTTCATCAACTTTCTTTGTGTCTACATTCATTCCTTGTCTTATTCAATTGTAATTAAATTTTACCACCTATCCAAAACATTCCTTCACACATAACCAAAACTCCTATTTATGTCAAAGACTCCTATAACAAGACTATAATTGATTATTGAATAAGATTCTACAAGTAACCCCTACTCCAACGTAGGGTGGTGAATAACAAATTGCCACCTCATGACTCATACATGAAAAATTTATTTATATCCATTCTAGGACCATCATAAGACCATATAATTTCATTCACAACTTTTAATTATCAATTACACCTTAACTAGACTCATTAAGACATTTATGTAAATTTGAATTTCCATTTTGGAGGGAAAGCTAATTCAAGACTAAATTTGAAATTGCTCCTTCTTAAGACACCTCTAAACCATTTTTGATCATTCCAATATGACCTTGCATCATTAACCCTAATTTGGATGTGGATCCTCTTGGGTATATAGGGATAATAATATATAAATGATAGGGAACAAGGGTGAATATAAGATCTACAACAGACAAATTAAATGTTAAACTCATATATACCATATATTGAATTTATTAAACTAAGATAAAATATTAATAAAAAGAAAAACTATGATATATATATATATATATATATAATTATAAAGAAGTGATGTACTTAACTTATTCTAATGCTAATGTAGATCTAGATCTGGAACAAGCTAAAATTAGGCAAGAAGTTAGTTCTAGAATAATTGTCAGATTATAGATCTAGTGCCTCTAGCTATCTAGACATTTATGTCAACCTTGGATAGTTGTGTTGATGCTAATGTATGAGTCTAATTCTAGTGTCTTATACTAAATATATACTGAAACAAGATGCAACCACCTAAATGCTTTTTAGTTTTGTTTCACCTTCATTTTGGTAAAATCAAAATTTGGGTCATGGACTGTTGTTCCTTATGAAATGGCAAAATCCTAGCTGTCCATATCCAATGTGATCTTAGGGGGAAATGGATTAGTGGGAAGATGATTTCAATATGACCCCAATGACCCCACTATCAAATGACTCTACTTACATAGACAATACTCGAGAAGAAAACCTTAGACTCATAAAGTTTTCCCTTATGTGTTAGCTTGTGTGTGAAACATGCAATGTGTGTAAAACAACTACAATATTGACCTAGCTTGTAACTTGGAAAATAAGACCTTATGACTACTCCTTTAGTACTTTAGATCTATATATGTGGTATACCTATGATTGGTATGGAAACAAAGAAGCTTTTGATCAATTGAATGCTTGATAGAGTGCTTTTGATAAGTGCCTTGGTCTCTTTAGTCTAATTATTAGGTGAATAATGAATGAGGGTTGATATTGTATTTATACCAATCATATCATGAGATAACTCACATTAAATCACTTAGGTTGACCATTGGAATATGTTTCATTTGAAAATTGGATAACTTTAGGGTATTGGACACTTGAATCAGGTTAGGATAGTAATGTTGATACTAATGTATATCCTGAACTTTATTGTCTAGGGAGTAGCAAAATAGTTATAGGATCATACCTTATATAGGTGTAAGATAAGTGCATTTTAATAAATTTATGAAAGATAGGGTGTGTGTGTGTCAGTAATATAAGACTATTCATACTAATATATAGGCCAAGGGGTACAAGATAGAGTAGATGTGAGGCTTGTGAAAGCAAGGCATGTGTAGAACTAAGAAGAACAACCAAGGATCAAGTTTGCCAAGTGTACAAGACTAAGGTGCTACATAATAAAAAAATATCTTCTTAAACACTCAAATTTAAAGTTATGTAGATATGTAGGGGTTAACCTATTTGTCTCCTTTATTTCTTTGGTGATAAACATTTCAAAAGGTGTGGTATAAATATAAGTTAAATCCCACTCATTATTCATTTAGAAATCACCTCTCAGACTTACACTACACTACTAAAAATCAATCACACAACTAATATATTCTACCTTATTCTTTCCTATTTATAAATCAATCATAGGAATAGTCTTATTTTAGGCTTAAAGCATCAAAATAATAGCCCATGAGTAATATTTTCCAAATTACAATCTAGATTTCTATATGCAATTGCATGTAGCATATTATACAATTGTTCACACACAAGCCCACATAAATGGAGAAATAAATCAGCCTAAGGCCCTCTTAAAATTATAAGGATATGTATGCAACACTCATAGATAGAGACGTCTTTGATGTTAGCTCAATTTCATTGGAACCCACTAACCATTATTTTAAAATATGATATTCCCTAATTGGAGGACCTAAGGTTTTGAGTTATAAATTGAGATCAAAGACTTTACATGGGATTTGAATAGAGAATTAAAAATGTGACAATCAACCCAAATAGGCCTAGGTGGAATTTTTTAAAAAAAGTAAAAATTTTGTATAGGATATTAATACCAGAATTATGATAGAAAGTTTTATAGCTGACAGAAAGTGTATGCAATCAAAAATGCATCATGTCTATAAATCAATCATAACTCAAAGAAGATAGATCATATTTACATATCCGATTAGGGATACATTAGATAATCAAGAACATGACCAATATGGGGATCAACTAGACCTAATTAGGGGATATCTTATCACAATAAATAATACTAGGGAGGATTCTAAAGCCTCTAATCAATGACAATCACATAATAACCCTAACTAGGTCCTATGTTTTCATATTCACTAAACTAATAAAAAGTAAAGAAAAGAAATATAATCTAGTGTTTACCAAATCTTGTGGCATAATATGAGGGTTAGTGAATAAATAAACATGCATAGGAGAATCTTAATTAAGTTATGTATAAGTAAGACCCTAGTGCATGGAGAATAAGAGTAATATTATTCAAATCCAGTACTTATGCTAATTTTATCTACTAAAGAGAGGAGCAAATTTAGAGAATACTTACCTAAAAGATGAACCCATCGAGACTCAATATCTCCTTTGGCAAAAGGGGCTTCATAAGAGGTTTTTGTGGTTTGCAAGGATCACTAAGAAAGGCCAAAGCATATAAGACTTCTCCACAAGACTAGATTCTCCAAGTAGAAACCCTAACCTAAGACTCCTCAAGTAGAATGGTAGAAGATCAGATTATAAAGAAGCACAAGAAAATAATAACTCTTATTCATTGGTAAATAATGATGAAATAATCTTGTATATATAGGTAGATTTAACTCTAAGACCTTCAAAAATTTTCCCTTGATAGGGTCAACCTAGTTGACGTAGTACTGTTATGGACAAAAATTCACTAAGTCATGGGCTAATTCAGCCAAGAGTTGACCTAAACCCTAAATGAATTTTACCTAAAATAGTATAGAGTTGACCTAGTCAATATAGCACTATAAATAGTCAAAAAGGGCTTTAGACTAGGAAAAGGGGGACAAAAGGTGGGAATTGATTGAGGAGTGTACAAAAGAGTTATAATAACTTAGGGAATAGTTTTTAGGATTTGGTTGGATTCGTAATAAGTGGAAATAAGGAACAACAATCCTGTAAAACACTAATGGTCTGCCCAAGCTTTTCTTGGTACACCCATTAGGGCGTGTACTCGAAGAGATTGAGTCTCGATGGGTTCCTGCAAGAAAAAAATCATCAGTATTTAATAAAAGTTAAAAATATTGTGTATACATATGTCCCATTCTAATCTCATCATGTGTCACTAAGGTGTAATAAGGGATGGTGCTTTGAGAAAGAACATGGTAACACATAATGTTGAGGCTAAAATATATTTTTAGTATTTAAAAGCAAAAATAACTAAAATTAAATGATTGAAATGGAAATAAATGAAAATTTAAATGTAACGCATACCTTGACTTATCTTTATCATTGAATGGTTTTTTACTGTGTTTTTAGTTTTTATTATGGAGGGTGCAGAGACTACTTTTGACAAACCCAAGAATATAAAACTAAAGAGTACAAACAAACAAATGTAGGAAAGTCAAGATTATTGGTTCTATGTGGATGGGATGTACTTGGAAATTTGGTAAGTTGGGGTGACAAGTGCTATGTTAAACCAAATAACCAAGTCAAAAATTTAGAGTAAAATGGGTAATTGAAAAACCAAGGCTACTAAAGATAAAAAAACTTAAACATGTAAACCTTAAGTAAGAAAGGCACACTCACCAAGTCAAACCAATTATACATGTCAAAAAGTATGGTAATCAAACATCAATGTGAACGTAGTAACAATCCTTACTTAAACAAAGATGGACAAGCAAAAAAAAGTTTAAACAACATTGATGAGTGAGAAGTAGCAATCCTTTATGCAATCATCAATGGAAAAAGGTGTGAGAAAGGGAAAATAACATTGGTGAGTGAGAATTAACAAGCCATCCTCACTCAACAATGGAAAAAGTACATGAAAGTAAAAATGGACTCAAGGTCCAAAAAAAGGGGTAGTACAACAATGAAAATGGTAAAAAGAAAGCAAATTATGTCTAGAAATGTAAATCCATGGTGTAAATAAATTAATCCATAATTGTTCAAACATGTTTTATTCTAAGGATATATAAAAAGAAAAACAAAGTAATGTTAGTATGTTTTTAAGATGTGAAAAAGGAAGTATAGAAGAAGGGAAAATAGATTGAGAATCACAATTTGCCTATTAAGGGGAGAATGAAATGAGTGGAGAGGAGAATGAAGTAAAAACCAAGGTAGTGGAACTCTTTATCAAAGTCAAGACACTCAAATTAGGTTTGTCAAAACAAAAGGACTTTTGACCTTAATGACTCTAAAGAACTTCACTTAGCCACATAAGTCTTAGGTCAAAAAATGATGTATATAGATCATCCCATGAAGGCTATATGCATGAGAATTAAAATAGACCTACCTTTCCACAATGTGTTCCCTATTCCTCAAGACCCCTCATAGAGGCATCTATCTACTATGAAGATTGGATACTTGTGTGAGAAATTAGGTAACACCATAGAGTTTGTTGATTTATCCTATTACAATATACTAGCTTACCACACCCCAATGAACCTCGGCTCTATTATAAGGCTAACTATGGAGTTTGAGCTTCAATTGGAGATATTAGATGTGCTTGTAATCATGTCTTTTGGTGTGATTTTAACTTTTGATATTTGTATGTTGTCTTTTGTATATCATTGCCTTTTGTTTCAAATTATTTGGATTTTAACTTTAATGATGGATTTTTCTCTTCTTCCTAAATGCAAATTCGGAAAACCAAACATGGGTGTTAAATATGACTTTTATTTGAATACTTGGGACCTGGTTGTGAAAATAGATACTCAGAGAGCATGGTGTCTAAGAATTTCATAAATTCAGGTGAAATAAAAAATTTATCTTTAATTCGACCTTTTTTTATCTAATGTGGATGGAAATGAAAGGAAATAAAGGGGAAAGAAACATGAAATAATTTAAATTACTTAAAATCATAAAAAATGTGACAAAGGGCAAAAAAAGGATACAATGATAGTAAAGTCTGATTCCTTATCATAAGAATGAGGGAAATGTAGGAAAACATGCTAATATAGTTTGTTGTGCAAATTCCATCTATCAAAAGAAGCAAAATCTAAAGCTAAGAACAAGGACCAAAAACTTGTAACCATTACAAAACACATTCTAGATAAAGCAATGATAAAGCTGGTGATTTTATGAGGAAGTCTAGGTCCTATCCATGGTCTTACACTATAACTCATAATATATAAACCCACGAGGGTGCCAAAAAGTATTGGAAAAATAAATGAGGTAAGAACAAGATGGTATTTGTGAGGAAGGCCAAGTCCTATCCATGGTCTTACACTAAAACTCACAAAAGGAAAACCCAAGGGGTGTCAAAGAGTGTTTAAAAATTATAAAAAACAAAGAAGGCTATAGTACAACATGAGGAAGATTGGGTCCTATCCATGATTTTATAATGTAACTCATGATACAAAAAGGAAACTAAGAGACCAAAAATAAGGACTAAGTTTTGTAAAATATAGAATGGTTGCAAAGGGAGAGACTTGTGTAAGTAACCTATAAAAAGTGTTAGATAGTGTATATAGAAATCATGAAAATAAGGGAAGGACTAAGAAAAATACTTCCTAAGGAATTATGTGTTGGTGGGATCTTTGAAAACATGGCCTTCATTGGTTTGAAGGCAGTAAGTACTTAGACCAAGAATACCTTTGATTAAATAGAGACCCCACCATTTTTGGTCATATTTACCTTCTTTATCATGAATTTAGTCTAATTTAAGGACAAGATCACCAACATTAAACATGTGAACTTTAACATGTTTGATATTTTATTTGGTAATACGGGCCTTGTACTGGCAATTGTGTTACAAAACATAAAGATTATGTTCATCAAGGAGATCAAGGGCATGAAGGTGAGATTCACATAATTCTTTATTGGGATGATACCATGAAGATATATACAGAGAGAGGGATCTCAAATTCTAATGGAAGGACTGACTTATAACCATAGACTAGAGAGAATGATGTTTCCCTGGTGGCAATACATATGCTAGTCTGATAAGCCCAAAGAGAAGGATAGAGATGAAGTTACTACTTTGTGTGGATTTCATGAATTGTCTTTTGGGGAATTATATTAAGAATTATATTTTTGGCCTTAGCTTCACCATTACATTATGGATGATAGGGTATGGAAAATTTGTGATTGATCTTAAATTTAACATAGATCTATTTGACATCCTTATTTTTGAAATTACCACCATTTTTTGAAATGATAGTATGGGGAACACCAAAGCAAAAAATGATTTGATTAAGAATAAATTTGGAGATGGCGATACTAGTGACATTGACAAAGGGCATAGCCTCAACCCATTTGGTAAAATATTTGATAGCGATGATAATAAAGATATAGCCATCTTGATATCGATGTATTTTTCCTATGAGGTCTAATCCCCACATGAAGAATAGCCAAGGAGATTTGACAATTTAAATTTCAGTTGGAGGTGAATGAATTAGATCATCATAAAGTCAGTAGGGGGTAAACTTTTTAGTGAATTTGATTGCATATTTTTCAAGAGTGGGCCAAAATTATCCCATATGTAGGAATTTATAGGCTATAGCATGTTTTCTATAATGGCCACCTCAAATACCCCATGTGTTTATTCAAGAAGAGGAGGGACCTCATATTGCATAACACAATGGAGCAAGGTACCTTCAGCATTTTGATAATAAAGGATGTTATATCAAAATACATACTTAAAAACTTATTTAAGAATGTGAATATTTTCATGAGTTTAAGTTGGGAGGATAAGTTTGGTGTTCTAAGAATTGAATGATGTCTTTATACCATGGGCTTTGTCGAATGGTGATAGCCTTGATGTGGAAGATAATAAAATCTTATGATTGAGCATAATATAGATATTTTATTATTTGGATAAGAAAAGTGGGATTGAAAAGAACTTGGTGTAGATGAAAAAGATAAGCTAAAGAAGTAAGGAAATCAATAATAAAATTTTAATCTTGAGGGATAGGCTCGATGGTGAAAAAAATTAAGTCTTTGGTGAGATTAGTGGTAATTTGATGATAATAAATGAGGTTCTCACTTTTGCATTGGTAATCACCATTGACTTGGTGGTAAATGAGTTTAGAATCACCTAAGGCATGTAGGTATTATATATCTAATTCAAGAGTTGCTTTCATGCATAATATTAGAGCTTCATACTCTACCATATTTTTAGTGATGTCAAATGTTAAACAAAAATCTAAAAGAATGATTTTGCAAAGAGGACATATAAGAATACAACTTGACCCAATGCTTTGAAGGTATTTATCACCATCAAAGTGAAAGGTCCAAGTATCCTCATGTAAGTTGACATTAATTTTAGGAAGTTCTTTGATAACTACTCTTAGTTTAGTAGTATTGGGGAGGATAGCAGATTCATCAATATTACTTGCTTCAAGATGCGTAGTGAAGTTATGAAATTAATCTTTAAGAGAGATGGCTTGATTGAGACCTTTAATATAAAGAATATTATTGTTAGGAAGACTATCTTGAAGGTGATAGATAGTTGGCACAGGAGTTGCATCAAGTTGATCGACTATGATTTGTCCTTTTATAGATTTTTGAGTAATAATGTAGAGATCAAATTCCATAAGGAGGACCATCCATTTGAAAATTTTATCTCTAGGAAGAAAGGCTTTGGAAAAGAAGTGACGAAGGGGGTCAAAATGAATGATAACATAAGTGGTATAGTATAGCATGCAATGTCAAAGTTTTTTATCTATAAAATATATGGAGATGAAATCATGTTCAACTTTTGTATGACATTTCTCATAACAAATGAGGCCTCAACTAACATAGTAGATGGCATACTCTCTTTCAGTATCATCTTATTTGGAAAGCATTTCCCCAACTGAAATAGGTGTGGAAAAATTATATAGGATCAAAGGTTGATCATTTGAAGGAGGATGAAGCATAGGCAAGTGAAGCAATGATTATTTTATAATGTCAAAGGATTTTTGACAAGGATCCATCCATTCTAAAGCATTAATTTTCTTAAGAAGATAATTGATGGAGTGGATAAAGTAAGCCATTTTTGGGATGAATCATCTAATTTCCCTAATTTTTCTAAGATAAGTGTGAATTTACAAAATATAATGAGGAATGGGCATGTTGATGATAGCACTATTTTTAGTGGGGTCAACATTGATGCCATAGAGAGAGACTAGGAATCCAAAAAATTTCCATATGTGACACCAAAGACACATTTGTAAGGATTTAGTTTAACTCAGTATTTGAGAAGATGGTCAAAGATGATGACAAGATTGAAAAGATGAGTCTTATGATTTTTAGACTTAATAATGAGGTCATCCACATAGGTTTCAATAATTTTATGGATAATATCATGAAATATGTGATTTATTACTCATTGATAAGTGGATCCGAGATTTTTAAGGCTAAAGGGAATTTTAACATATTAATAAATGCCCCATTACATGGTGAAATTGGTCTTATGTTGGTCCTCAGGGGCAATGTGAATTTGATTGTAACTCAAAAATCCATCCATAAGAGATAACATTTCAGAACCAGTTATGGAATCGACAATGGCATATATTGAATGTAAAAGGAAATTATCCTTGAGACATGAGATATTATAGAAATCAATGTAGATGCTAATGAACATAGTGACCTTTTTTTTAATGGGGACTATGTTATAAATCCATTTAGAATAATCTAGTTTGACAAACTTAACATTGAGAAGTTTGATGATTTCCTTGTGACATAAAGTGGAAACTTTGGGTACAAATTTTCATTATTTTTTATGCACAAGTTTGGCATCAGGATAAGTGATGATGTTATACACCATAATGCTAGGGTCAATACCAGGCATGTCCTTGTAGGACCAGGTGAAGATCTCATGATATTTATCAAAAAATAATCTAAAGTTATCATATTCAGTAGGTGAGAGTTTGTGAGAAACTGTAATTGGTCAAGGGCATGATGGAGTACCATATTTAATGTGAGTAGTTTCTTAGATAAGAATAGCATTGCCATTTTGGAAATGGCATGGTGCATTAGGTAAGGAATAAACTAGATTAGCTTTAGGATCAATGCTAGTAATGAAGTTGTTGAAATAATGGATGTTGGTTTTTAAATTCCCAAGTTTGTGATGTTGCCGAGGAAGTTGAGGTTCTTGAGCATGAAGTATTTCAAGAATAGCTTCATCACTAGGCAAGTTAAGAAGGGGACCATAATACTCAACATATACTTTGAGATGTAGAATTTCATTACCATGGTGATCATATTTAGAATATATTTGATGAACATCAGTAGACTTGGCATCTAGTGTAATCATTGGAGTAGGATAAGTAGATGGATCAAATGGGATTGGTGTGTCCTTAGTTTCATTGATGGGGGAAGGATTAGATGCACTGATTGGATCCATAGTTGGTAAAGAAGATGCAAGAATTTTCAAAAATTTAGAAGGTATGATTTTTTTCTACCACCCAAGGAGTATCAAGAAGTGAAGAATTAGCAAGAGGCACATGACCTTCAGGATCTAATGCATGATTCATATAAATGGTATGAACATCCTAGTTAAAATCATATATTTGAGCTACAATTTTTTTATAATGTTGAACATCCAAGTCTAAACATTGGGCTTGGGCCATTATATAATTATCATCATATGTTGGAGAAATTGTAAATGCTTGAGAATTAAGGGAAGTTTCAAAAGCTGAAATGCCAATATTACTAAATGAAAATGAAGACATGATGAGAGGATATTGAAATAATTTTTCCACTCCATAATCATTTCAAGTGAAGGATTTTTCAGGTAAAGAAGGCTCATAACATTGTATAGAAGGGGGAAATCAGTAATCTCATCAATGAGAGGAATAATATGGTCTCGAGGTAATAAAAAATGAAGAAGCCACTCCAAAATCTAGGGAGGTAGCTTGGTAATATTACTAGTATGTTGAAAATCATTAGGCTCATCATCATCTAAATTAGCAAGAGTGATTTGTAAATCAATGTTGATGTTGATGAAATCAGGTAAAGGAGCACTATTAATCTTAGGAATAGTAGTACTATACTAAGATTTTGGATTAAGAAGTTGAATACTCCAAGGGTTGGTATCAGCCTCATACTTATAATGTTTGCCATTATGTAAGAATTTACTGCATTAGCTACCAAAAGAAGCAATATCTCCCATTTTATGAGTCTATGGGTGACCAAGGAGTATGTTATAAGATAAGGGTAAATCAATGACCATAAGTTTATTTTGAATGGTCTTAGGTCCGATGGTTAGGGGAAGCCAAATAAAACCAAGTGGATTTTGATTAGTCTTATCAAAACCATGACAGGTAAGGCAATTTTTATTTAGATGATCCTTGTTATAACCAAGTCATTGGATAAGCCACAAAGATGTCACATTAATACCAGAGCCTTTGTCAACTAGAAATTTATGAATAAGGGTAGTATTAATGGCTATTTTAATGAATAATAGTGGATCATTGGCATGAAAAATAATTTCATCATTAATCATGTCCTCTTCAAGAAATTCAATATAAGGCTTACAAGAAGGATAAATAATTATGATGGTATGCACATTGATAGGTTGAGGTTCAATAGAAGGTGGTTCTTAATCTATAGGAGATGGATCTTCAATTTATTGTAATTGTTGCATAAGTAAATTGTGATGATAAGGGGAATTATGAACTAAATCCATAAGTGGAATATTTCAAGGCATAGAGTTAAGTTCTTCAAGAAAGTTCCAATGAGATTTAGAAGAAGAACTAGCATGATGTTTAAGAGGTAAGGTAGATTTTGAAGGAATAGAAGTGGTTAGGGTTCAAAAGGAGAAGATGGTTCTTCAGGGGCTTCCAAAGTGAGATTAGTGGTTGTAGTATCTTTGAGAAGTTATTCTTCTAAAGATAGCTTCTTAGGTTTGGTAACAAGATCTTTGTGAGCTGGCTTACGATGATAATTGACCTTAATAGTGTTAAAATATTGAGAATTATTATAATATTGGTCATAATCGACATCTTTAGCACAAACATCCTTGGTATTTTTTTTATTATTAGTTGTGGAAAAAGAGTTTTGGTTATTCAAGGTATAAACTTTAGAAAATTGTCATTTTTGAGAAGCAATAGTGTACTCTTGTTGATGAAGGTTGATCATGTCTTCATGATTAAATGAATCACCAAGAATATAGGAGACAATAAATTAATGAACCCTCTATAAGATTCATGGTAATTACTAATGTTAGCATGAAACCAACAAAATTTATTGGCGTCATACCACTTAGGAGGATAGTTAGTATAAGTAAAAAGTTTAGAGGGGGTAAAAAATATTTCATTTGTTGCATGGTGAGTGGTGTGTGAGAAGATGAAGAAATGTCAGTTTTGGCAACTCCTAGTTTGGTTTGAGGAGCATTGTCAATGATAACATTAGTATATGATAAAAAATATCCTTTAAGTAGTTCAAGATTAGGTCTGAATTGCTTCATGAGAAAGTCTTGATGTTTAGCTTGGTCAAGAGCTTCATAAGTGTTTGGGGAGCAAAAGTTCAAACCTCATATTGAAAAGGAGTTAATGCAGTTATAAAGAGTTTAAACAAGTTATCATCAGTCATTTTATGGTTGGCTTTATGATCTATATATTTCCATCATTTGATAAAATCATGAGTTAAGTCAGTGGGAGATTGCTTAACATTGATGAAATGGCTAAGACAATTTTTGGGAAGATCATTATGTTGAAACTCTTTAACTAAAGGATTGACTAGATCTTCAAGTTGCTAAATTGAATGTTGCTAAAGTTAGTTGTACCATTATAATACATCACTAATGAAAGTTTTAACTAAGGATTTAGTTGTGGTGAAGGTATTAGTTTAGATCCATTCTTTATAAAGATTACCAAAGGCTTTGAGAAATGAGGCAAGGTCTTTAGTCCCATCATATTTGATAGTTGGAGATATGTTACCAATATCAATGGACACAATGAATGGAGCCAAAGGATTATTTTGAATAGTTTGAAGCATTTTGTTATTCATTACAGGTTGAGGAATAACATTGCCTAAGCCATCTCTAAATGATGGAGGAATATAATTAGGATTTGCTTGAGGATGGATAACTAGAGGTTGATTAGCCATATTAATCAAATGATGTTGTACTTACATCATTTGAGAGGCATTAAAATCTTTCATTATGTTCATTTGTTATATGACTTATGCAAGAAGTTGAGTCATATCAATTAGTGGTTTGGTATTTGTAAGAGCACTCCCCAAATTGGTATTAGGGCGAGGATTATTAGAAGATGGATTATTAATGGGATTATTGATTAAACTTGTATCAATTTATCCCACATTAGTTTGATGAGTTTGAATATGGGAATTGTCTTTATAGGTATAAAAATGATCAGATCTACCTACTTCATCTTGAGGTGTGATTTGCACCATGTTACAAGCCACAGATGAAGTAGGGAAAGAGGTACCCCAAGAGTGATGGTTCTCTTGGGAGGAAAAGAAAGGGAGAAATGAACATCCCATATAGTATCTAAATGGATTTAGCTTGTGTAAAATGATTCTGATAGGGGACCTCATGATGACTTGAGATAAATGAACAAAATGCTGAGGAGAAATAGAGAACTCAGTCAAACATACAAGGAAAGTAGTAAGAGTACAGAGTTGACTAGGTCAGCATAATACTAAAAATAGGGCTTAGGGTTACAAAGTTGATAGGGTCACTAAGAAAATAGGGATACAGAGTTGACAGGGTCAACTTAGTATTGTAACCTAGGATAGAAAATAGGTAGAAAAGGATATAGAGTTGAAATGTTTGACCTAGTATTATATATTGGGAGGCAAAAAATAATATTGTGTCGATAGGGTCAACTTAGTACTATAGGTAGGGGAACTGTAGACACCAAAATAGTGTCAACCCCCCCTTGGTCCCTTTCTAACTTTAACATGCCTAACCCACACTCTATTAATTTAAAATAAATTATCTATTTTAACTTAATCATCCCCTCACCTCGACACCTCACCGTGGACACCTCACCCTTAGACCTTTTCTCACCCCATGACTCACCTAAGACCTATTCTTACTCCTCCCCAACCACCTAACCAACTCTCTTGTGTATTTAGCCTGACCTTGAATCGTTCTCCAATAGACTATGCACTTGGCGGATGAAGAATGGGCTTCTTAGCCCTTTTACTCGTTCTTCACCCATCAACGTCGGTCATCTATTGGCTGACACCAGTGGTATCACCGATGTCAGTTTACTTAAACTGAGTTCTAACCTCTCACTCGGGCTAATCATGAATCACGAATCATGAATCCTTAGCTCTTATCAATCATTTTTCTAGGACTCTCTCTCACTCAGATCTGGCTCTCTCTCTCTCTTCCTCTCAGACTCTGAGACATCAATAGACATCAGACTTCAACTAACACTCCCTTGGCCACAGAGACTCTACACCAGTCACTCCAAATTGGACTGAAGCATTACACGGGGACCTGGACATCAGCCGTAATAGGAACAAGCACTCAACACCTTGGTTCTTCATCTCACCAGAGCTAAATATTTCTTCTGCCTTTCATTTTAGTATTTAGAACACATTAGTAGTTAGTCAATTTGCTATATCTAAATACTACCAGACCAGACCTGACCTTCAACCAGACCTGACTTCTTCCGGGGAAAGGCTGAAAAGCCTTCCTCTCACCCTTACCTTTTTTGACAACCTATAATCTACCTTTGTCCTTTTGCGGACCTTATTTGTCTCCTTGTAACCCTGCACAGACCTTTTTAACTCCTAGACTCCCTCTATTGACCACAGACAAGAATCTGAGACCCGTCCAAGGACCATTGCCCCTACCGACGTCGGTGACTATGACAGGCCGACAGCAGAATACATGGATGCATTACCTCTATTTCTTTTGTTTAGTCTTTCACCATTTCTTTTCTAGCATCAATATTTTTATCAATAAGTGGAATATCATCCCTCAAGGAAGTCTTTGCACTTCTGGGACCGAGCTTTGTTTGGCAGTCCACCATATATCAATCTAATAATCTCTTTGTTTGAGTCTTTCTTATCTACAGGTGTCATCCTCCATAGCCAAAGAGGAGCTCCTTCAATCATCTGGATATGATGCACAGCTTAATTTAGGTACATACAAACCCCTTACCATTATCTTAGTTTCTTATTTCTTCTTAATATTAAATAGAAAAAATGAGTAGAAACATTCTGGCACGCCCAGTGGGACTCCTGGAGTTTTCCTTGGGTTCATCATCCTTTTTCTTCTAAAAGGCAAACTTTTCATATAGGTGCATTAGATTTCTTCTTGCATCCTTCCTCTTCTACCTCTTCATTTTGAAAATACACCATAAGCACAAGTTAAAAAGAATCTTTCTTTTTCTTCTTGTCACTTTTTACCTGCATCTTAGAGTAGTGAAATTCATACTCTTAAACCTTTTCCCACTTGTCTGCATCTGAACAAACATTTCAATTTGGGTTAAAAGTTAAATGCATTTCACTCCTGCTTGAATGCATATTTAGCTCATCTAGTAATTAACCACATTATGAATAAATCGTAGTGCACATATGTTACACGACCAGACCACATTCACAAAATCAAACATATAACATACCTAAGACAAGGCCCGACTAGGATTTCACCACCTAGTGGATACCTTACCCTTCCTAGCGATCCTACTTGGACTTCACAACCAAGAAGAGGACCCACTCTATTCTTTGACAGAGTATAAACTCTAGGGGAAGTATATATTGGCTAAGCGACCCAGCTCGGCTCTAGGCTCGTGAAGTGAGGGGAGCAAGCTCCTAGCACCAGGCCACATACGGAACCTAACAAAGACTTTTTTAGCACCAAAACTAACCTGAAACCAACCTTAGACTACTTCTTTTAGTACCCATTCTAAAAGACCACTTCCAAACATATTTTTCTAAGGCGTAAGCCGCCATGACTCTAAAATTTATTCTTAAGAATTTAATGCTTAGAGGTTGCTTGCCTTCATTTTTTTATTCTATTTTTATCTGGTTTTTTGAGCTGGTAAGGATGAATTATTTTGAGTTCTTAAACAACTCAGAGCTTTCTTTTTCTTCCAAAAACTTTCAATTTTCTGAGTTTTTGGAAACACACAGACACCGACATTGATTTTTCAACTGACATCGGCAATCACTCACCGACATCAATTTTTCCACCGATGTCAGGAAAATATATTCACCGACATCAGTTTTTCAACTGCCATTGATCACTGTCAACAAACGTTTTTCAAAACAACAAGCTTACAACCTGACTTTTTTACTATCAAACACACATTCTGACCCCTTCTGGTTTTTTTAAACTGAAATATATAGTTTCTTGAACCTAGACACCTTTTGCCTTGGATGGATTTGACATGCAGTCAAACCAAATCCTTTATTGACCACATGAGGCAACAACCACTTCCACCCTCACCTTTCATATCAAGTCCCCAAATGGAGTACACTTTAAATATTGAGCGTACTCCTATCCAGCCTACTCCCAACCAACATCCCATTGTTCCCGAAGGGGATCAAAACTTTGAGAGATTCCTTAACCATAATGTCAAGGATCTCCAACACTATCTCGCGAGAACCCAAATGCGAGACCCTTCAGGTAATCCTAATTATGGGATGCCAACTTTCTTGGTTGAAGCGGTAATGGTATCAATAGCCTCCGCTACTCAATTGATAATCACTCAAGCCATTGCCTCAACTAGCAACCCGACCATGACCAATGTCCATGATTCAGCCTCCCCATCTATTTTTGGACCTACCTCCATCAGGGTTTATGTACCCCCTCAACCACAAGCAATTCAACCAAGTTCTACACATTTTCAAAACTTGGTTGTTTATACTCCACCCACTCTTGTGCCCATAAATGCGGGAGTGACCACTTACCCTTCAACTAGTGTCTCCACTATTAAATCACCTATGGCAGCACCCAGTCACCTTGTGCCCTCCAACTTCATGACACAAGCCCCCTTAGCCTCAACCTCAGTCCCTATGACAAACTACCAAATATATTGTGCCTGTGCAAGTGCAACCAAGTATGTCATATGCCCCTCCTAATGCCTTTCAGGTACCTTACAACTTGGGGGGTGCTCCACTTGCCAATCCATTAGTAGATCTAATCAAGATGCTGATGGATAAGATGTCTAACCTTGAGACATCCATTTCTAGTTCAAGCAATGTTCTTTCATATGAACAAATATGCAATGAACCCATCCACCCTTCGGTGCCTATTCGACCATATCCTAACCAGTGGGAACCCCCTAAATTTACTCATTTTCAGAGTAAAGAGGACCCACAACAACATCTATGAGCATTTAAACACGCTTGTTACCTCATACTGCACGATGATGTGTTATTACTTCGCACATTCCCCATGTCACTTTTTGGTGCTGCCCTTGATTGGTATAGCTCTATTACCAGTCATTCTCTCTTTTCCTTCACTCAACTCGCCCAACTATTTCTAAACCATTTTTCAATCAACATCACTAAGAAGGTCTCCATTACAGACCTCTATTCTATTAAACAATTTGACGATGAATCAATAGCTGACTTCGTCGCCCGTTGGAGAGGTTTGATTAACCAACTCTCCTTTTCATTACCTCAAACTAAGCTCATTGAGATCTTTTCATGAGCATGTGCCAATCACATCTCATCTACTTTGCGGGTTCAGACATTTTGCACATTTGACGAAGCTTTCACCATGGCCAAAAATCTTGAACTCTGCGCGGTCGAAGAAGACAAGGACACATTGCATAGTAAAAATACCAATGCAAAATCCAATGACCCTTCTTCGTCCAAACCTTCTTCTTCCCACTCCAAGTCTAAAGGAGTGGAAAATGATGTGGTCTTTAGGCCATCGTCTTCAACCACAACTAACCAGTCTCAACCTTCAACATCAAAATACATCAATAGACAATTCCAACAACGATACATACAGCATCAATACACTCCAAGAAGAGAATCATACGCTTTCGTGTTAGATAAACTCGTCAAGAAAGGGGTCCTCAATCTCCCTCAAATTCAACCACCTCAATTTGACCCCTCAAAAGCCAACCCTACATGGTATAGGGAAAATGACTTTTGTAAATATCATCATGTCAAGGGTCATGACACAGACAACTGCAAAACTTTCAAGAACATCATTCAAGACATGTTAGACAAGGAGGATCTTGTTTTGGATAACCCAAATACGCCGGCTAACCTAAGCATGGATGTCTTTAGACAACCATTCCCTAACTAGCCCCCTAGTCAACATAACATTTAGGCCATAGTCGATGACCTTCAAGAGCGTAATATACGCACGGTCAACATGGTTTATAACCAACCTCTCCCACAGTCTGAAGAGGTTAATCAACCTATTTATCTACCACAGGTAGAAGAGCCTTCTTCTCCTATTTATCTGACATAGGTAGAAGAACTCTCTTCTCCTATTTGTCCACCACATGTAGAAGAAATCTCTTCTCCTATTTGTCTGCCATGGGTAGAAGAGCCTTCTTCTCCTATTTTTCCTCTATCCAACCCCCTTTCACACGTGGAAGAGTCTACTTTGACCTCTCCCATATTGGAGGATGATTTGATGGCACCAACACCAGCTGCCTCGCCCTCATCCTTTTTATCATCAACAAGGGATCATACTTTTCCCGCTACTCGACCACATGCAGAAGCCATAACCATCCCATGCCTCTCAAACCTCACTTACCCACAAGTGAAGGTAGACTTGAACCTCACCTCACCCAATAGTAGTCCTCACACTAAACTAAAGAAGGCTACTAAACCACATCGGAGAACTCCTCCACCACCTTCACCATTGCCATCTATCTTGGGCCCACACCCTTCCACCTTAATAAGAGTGCTTCTTACTCCAACACCTATCAAAAACAAAAATAAATTGCCTCCATTACACCCTTTACTCACCAAAAACACACTTCCTCCAAAACATCCATCACCTCTCATCAAATAATTGTCGTCTACATGTGTGGCCACACCACCAACCACAAAGATGACACGACAAACTCCCCAAAAAACTCCTAAACAGAAGTTGTCAACCCCAACTGTAATAAAGAGTGCAAGGCCATTAAAGGGTTCTTATGCCTCGATGTTATGCCAATTGTTGCAGTCATCTAGCATCACTCTCCCACCCATTAAATCATACCAACCTCTCGGACCAAAACCATCTTGGTTCGATGACACTAAAATTTGCTGGTATCATCGCACACCTGGACATGATACTGAGCGTTGATGTGCCCTTAAGGCTGTCATTCATCAACCCCTGAAAAAGGACACCCCTTACTTTGAGGATTCTTTTGACCACTTTTCTGACCAATCATCGACACCATCCCACACCTCCCAAACCTCTTCACCTAAATCAGGATTCTCGTACAAGATTATGGACCCTTTACCACCTTCTACTCCTTTATTCAAAATCAACACAATTGATGTGGCCATTAGGCCCCAAGCTGTGAAGAATAAAGGAAAATACCAAACTTCTACACCTTTGACATATCCATTATTCATCAAGACCTCTCAACCAACACAACCCAAGATTTCTATCTTGGACATGTCTCGACCAACATCATTGGGGGAAATTCTTCCTAACCTCTATAGTTGTCATGTCCCCTTCTAGTTGACATCTTTTCGAGTGGATGATTAGCCTATTATGCGACGCTCGTAGGCTGATGGGATGGATAAAGGGTCTTGATGGAGATGGGTTGGATTTCGTTTGGGCTCTTTCGGACATGAATTAAGGGAGATATTAATATTTGATTGATTTAATCAAATATTAATTATTTGGTCTAATTTTAATTAATTATTAATTATTAATTATTGGGTCTAATTTTAGGATCCTAATTCTAATTTAAGAATTGGTCTAATTTTAAGACCCTAGTTCTAATTTAAGGAAGCCCTAAGTCTAATTTAAGGGAATCTAATTTTAGCAAGCACACCTTTGGAAGGGTATAAGAATCTCTCATGGGAGAGAGTTTGTATTCATGATTATTATTAATATTGATTCTTGTTAAGAAACTCTTCTGTGAAGACTAAGCCAAGGGTTCCAGGTTTCCATTTGCATTGAAGAACGTCAACTCTTCATTGTGTGCAATTTAGAGGTTGTGAGAGATCAGCCGATCTATTGCCAAATTGAGAGATAACTTCATACAAAAGTTATCACAGGTGTTTACAAGTTTGAGAGATAACTTCACCCAGAAGCTATCACAAGGGTTTACAGGTATTTCATTATTTTGGGTTTTGATTCAAGAATTATCCAGATATAGATCTTTTGTATTAGCCCATAATTCTACAGATCAAGATCAAGATGTGTTATATCAGCGGCCGTATGAATTCCGTACAGATCCATGAAAATCTATACGCATCAAAAAAAAGTTTAGGCACCGACATCGGTGAACAGAGACCTATAGAGACCGACATCAGTCGACATATCACTGACATCAGCAAGTTAACGACTACAGGTCGACCGACGACGGTAGTATAACTGACATCGGTGACTGTGTTTTTTACACAGCAAGCCGAGATGTACCAGATCCAAATTTATTTCCCAGTTTGTAGAATATTCAGGCTATTAAGGCCGTACTTTCAATATTCTTTGTATACTTGACAGAGGACCTCTATTGTAAGCATATGAGCAAATAAATAAGAGATTATACTGTGATTTGTTTATCTATTTGAAGATATTTTGCAGAAATACAGATAAGCAATTCAGAGCTTTTGTTTTGGTATTCGAAGGGATATTATAGTGGTATCATAGCTAAATCCTTCCATCTTGAGGGTTTGAAAATCTTATGCAGCCACAAGAGTTGGGACCACACCGGTATAACACACGTAGTAGAGCTTTGCTTAAAGGTACCCTGTTGTTAGAATAACATCTGATTATCATGAGTGACAGATGTGAGGGTAGCCCACCCAGGGGCCACCGACATAATGATGATTTGGGTACCAGAGAAACCTACCATGAGATGACATAGGCATTACAGGCACTAACTACTATGATAAGGAGGATGAACCCACCTGATAGATAGAATGGGGACCAAGGTGATAACAGAGATGTTACGGTTAATCAGAGACCCCAGCAGGCCCACTCCAGAACAGCGGATAGACCTACACGTCTTATGTTTGAACAAGAAGAATCAGAAGTTCTAGCAGAGGAGGCAAGAAATTCCCCATTTGTAGATGTTTACATGGCTACAAATGATGAGTGGGACTTATTACCTCCTCATGTTCAAGAGAGGATGACCTTTGATCATTTTGTTAATCTGAGGAGAGAGCACTACAAATTGGCTAGACAGGACAGGAGACCTAGACACCAGAACAATGATCTTAAGCATGCTACGAGCAGGCTCACACTCGTGATGTTTGACGGTAGTGGTAAGGTCACAGCGCAGGCCTGGGTTAGTAAGTTGGACACCTTTCTCACATTGCGTCCAATGGCTGAGGAAGATGCTATCAAATATGCGACACTACATCTTGAGGGAGTAGCTCACGATTGGTGGCACCACGGGATGGTAACACTCCATCATGATCAGATCACATCTTATTAGGAGTTTGTGGACAGGCTAGTAGAGCATTTTGATAGGAGGGATCCAGAGTCCTATTTTTGAGAGTTGGCACAGTTGTACCAAAGCGGCAGTCTAGAGTCTTACATTGGTGACTTCCAAAAGTTATAAGTTATGGTTCTTGACATTTCAGAGAGGCGAATTTTAGTACTCTTCATGGAGGGATTGACAGAACCATTGAGAGGTTGGATCAAAGGCTTTGATCCTCCTTCATTACAGGAAGCTATGAAGAAGGCGCGTAGTATGGAGATGGCAGCCCCATCAAGTAGATCTAACTCCAGAGGTACCTCGTCATCCAGGGATAGTAAGGGCTTCAACAGGAATAGAGAAAGACCAGGGTTCAACGTAAATAAATCAGGTGTTAAGAATGATTCAAAGGCCAATCTAGCAGCACCACCTTTGGATAGAGAGGCTCTTAATGATCTACGTAGGAAGAAGCTTTGTTTTTACTGCAAAGGTCCCTATGATGCTAATCATGATTGTCCCTTAAGGCCTGAGGGCAAGGCAAATCAGGTGATGTGGGCCTATTATGAGGATGAGGAATCAAAAGATTCTAAACATCACGATTGTTTTGAGGAGCTGGAGGCTGAGGCTTCGGAGCCTAGGGTAGAGGCAGAGTCAAAGCTCCAGATTCAGGAGGCACGCCTATTTAGCATCCAGCATGAGGGGTCATTCAGACTCCATGGAGTTTTGGCAGGACAGAGGGTCATTACCCTTCTTGACACGGGAGCCACACATAATTTTATTGATACTAGATTTGTGGAGAAGCGTGGACTCACCACAGAAGAGTTCGAGGGCATTAGAGTTAAGGTAGCTGACGGTTACACCCTCAGGTGTGAGTGAATGATCAGAGATCTCCAATTGCGCTTGAACAACTATGAGTTCAAGGCTGATTATTATGTGGTCAACATGGGGGATATAGATTTGGTTTTGGGCATGAAGTGGCTTCATTCCCTTGAGGTAGTCACTCTTAGTCTTAAGGATATGGAGATCTGTTTTGATGTAGATGGGAAGACTCACATTCTTAAAGCAATATGGGACGGCAACATCAAAACCATTTCTTTACATCGGATGGAGAGGCTCATGCGACATGACATGGTAGAGTGGGCTGCCGAGTGCACATTGGCACCAATGCAGGAGGGACAGCAGAAGACCCAGTATCATCCTGACATTTAGCAGTTGAGAGTCAAGCATGATAAGGTATTTAGTGACATTCCACCAGGGAGACCTCTAGACTGGGGCATTGAGCACATTATTGAGCTTGAGGAGGGTGCTAAGCCCATTATGATTACTCCTTATCGACATCTTAAGCGGTTGAAGGATGAGATTGAAAAAACAATTAAGGAGTTACTGGCTATGGGTCACATTCGGCCTAGCAAATCACCGTTTGCTTCTTCAATTGTTCTAGTGAAGAAGAAGGATGGCACCCTATGCATGTGCATTGACTACAGAGCCCTGAATAAAAGAACCATTAAGAACAGGTATCCTATACCTCGTATTGACGAGCTTATTGATGAGCTCCATGGTTCACATTACTTCAAGAAGATAGACTTAAGGTCAGGCTATCATCAGATCAGGGTTCGCGAGCAAGACGTGGAGAAGACAGCTTTCCGTTGCCATAGTGGACACTATGAGTTTATAGTGATGCCATTCGGGCTCACTAATGCGCCAGCAACATTTTAGTCCACCATGAAAAGAGTCTTCCATTCACTACTGAGGAGGTTTGTACTTGTTTTTTTATGATATTCTTATATACAATAAGACTTGGCAGGAGCATCTGGCTCATTTGGAGACTGTACTCAGCATCTTGGAGAGGGAATCCTTGTATGCCAAGGAGTCTAAATGTGATTTGGGGATGACTGAATTGTTATACTTGGGTCATATTATCAGTGCAGGGGGAGTGCAGATGGATCCTGAGAAGATCTGTGCTATCATAGACTGGCCTATTCTAGCAAACCTAACACAGCTAAGGGGATTTCTAGGTTTGTGTGGATTTTATCGTAGGTTTGTGAATGGTTATTCACAACATGTAGCTCTTATGACAGATTTGACTAAAAAGGGTGATTTTTGTTGGACACCTGAAGCACAGGAGTGTTTCGAAAGGTTTAAGGAGTTGATGACTACGTGCCCAGTTTTGGCACTACCTAATTTTTCAAAGTTGTTCGAGCTTCAGTGCGATGCTTCAGGCGAGGGCATTGGAGCGGTGCTTATGCAGGACAAGCACCCCATAATATATGAGAGTCGTAAGCTCAAGGGACCAGAGAGACTGTGCAGCATATATGATAAGGAGATGCTTGCTATCATGCATGCCTTGGCAAAATTTAGGCAATATCTCGTGGGTAGAAAATTTTGCATCAAAATAGACCACAACAGTTTGAGACATTTCTTGGGGCAGCGAGACCTCAATGATCATCAGCAAAAGTGAGTGAGTAAAATACAGGCATATGACTTTGACATCTCTTTCATCAAGGGCACCCAGAATGTTGTGGCTGATGCTCTTTCACGCAGGCTGTATTTGAGTACCATGGTCCACATTACAGAAGATTGGTGACATATGATTGTGGCAGAGTATGCCAAGGATACATGGGCATATAGCATTGTTGAGGGATCGACAGTTGACACCAGATATACTCTTGTGAATGACTTGATCATTTACAAGAATAGGGTTTATTTGATCCCAGGATCATTGATGAAGAACATTATCATGTGAGCTTTTCATGATATACCCACTGCAGGACATCCCAGATATTTTAAGACTTACAGACAGATTAGGGAGAGATTCACATGGAAAGGCCTCAAAGCAGATGTTCTTCAGTATGTGCGTGAGTGCCCTATTTGTCAGCAAAACAAGCAGGAGAACACGTACCCAGCAGGATTGTTGTGGCCACTTCCAATTCCTGACAGGAAGTGGGAGTGTTTATCGATGGATTTCATTACAGGCTTGCCTAAAGCCCAAGGACAAGATTGCATATATGTAGTTGTGGATCGGTTAATGAAGTATGCCCACTTCTTTTCGATTACCACCACACACACAGCTACACAGGTAGCAGAGGTTTTCTTTTGAGAGGTATTTCGACTGCATGGATTGCCTCAGAGCATAGTGAGCGACAGGGATAGTCAGTTCCTGAGTCACTTATGGCAGGAGGTGTTCCAACTCTGTGGGACCGAGCTTACACCTAGCACCATCTACCACCTACAAACTGATGGACAGACGGAGATAGTGAACAAATGGGTGGAGGGCTACCTCAGGAACTACATTGCAGGGCAGCAAAAAGCTTGGGTCAAGTGGATTCATTTGTGCGAGTATTGCTATAACACGACTTTCCACATGACCATTCAGATGTCTCCTTTTATGGCATTGTATGGGTATGAGGCACCGAGTTTTCTAGATTTGCTACTGAGCGACAGTAGAGTGCCAAGTGCTAGAGACTTATTGCAGGAGAGTCAAGATACTATGAGGACTCTCAAGGAGAATATTGCTAAGGCATAGAATCAACAGAAGCAGTATGCAGATCAGCAGAGGACCGAGAGATATTTTGAGGTGGGTGACATGGTCTATCTTATGCTGCAGCCTTACCGTCTGTCTACTCTTAAGAAGAGTGGGGCAGAGAAGCTTAAGCCATGTTACTATGGTCCTTTCAGGATCCTGAGACATGTTGGAGAGATGGCTTATGAGCTAGAGCTTTCGACAGAGAGCAAGGTACACAATGTCTTTCATGTATCACGCCTCAAAAAGGCGTTAGGACACCGTGTGATACCTTCTACAGTTTTACCTCCCTTAGATGATGAGGGAAAGTTGATTTTAGTACCTGAGTCCATCTTGGAATCTAGAGAGAGATAGTTGTGTAGGAGGACTATTAGGGAATATTTGGTAAAGTGGAAAGATTTGCCAATTGAGGATGTGACATGGGAAAGCGAGGATATTCTACAACATCCAGAGTTGAGATTGCTTGAGAGCAAGCAATTTCAGGAGGGGCAGACTGTCATGTCCCCTTCTAGTTGACATCTTTTCGAGTGGATGATTAGCCTATTATGCGACCCTCGTAGGCTGATGGGATGGATAGAGGGTCTTGATAGAGATGGGTTGGATTTCATTCGGGCTCTTTCAGACATGAATTAAGGGAGATATTAATATTTGATCGATTTAATCAAATATTAATTATTTGGTCTAATTTTAATTAATTATTAATTATTAATTATTGGGTCTAATTTTAGGATCCTAATTCTAATTTAAGAATTGGTCTAATTTTAAGACCCTAGTTCTAATTTAAGGAAGCCCTAAGTCTAATTTAAGGGAATCTAATTTTAGCAAGCACACCTTTGGAAGGGTATAAGAATCTCTCATGGGAGAGAGTTTGTATTCATGATTATTATTGATATTGATTCTTGTTAAGAAATTATTCTGTGAAGACTGAGCCAAGGGTTCTAGGATTCCATTTGCATTCAAGAACGTCAACTCTTCATTGTGTGCGATTCAGAGGTTGTGAGAGATCAACCGATCTATTGCCAAATTGAGAGATAACTTCATATAAAAGTTATCACAGGTGTTTACAAGTTTGAGAGATAACTTCACCCAGAAGCTATCACAAGGGTTTACAGGTATTTCATTATTTTGGGTTTTGATTCAAGAATTATCTAGATATAGATCTTTTGTATTAGCCCATAATTCTACAGATCAGGATCAAGCTGTGCTATATCAGCGGCTGTAAGAATTCTATACAGATCCATGAAAATCCGTACGCATCAACAAAAAGTTTAGGCACTGACATCGGTGAACAGAGACCTAGAGAGACCGACATCGGTCAACATATCACCAACGTCGGCAAGTTAACGACTACAGGTCGACTGACGATGGTAGTATAACCGACGTCGATGACTGTGTTTTTTACACAGTAGGCCGAGACGTACCAGATCTAGATTTCTTTCCCAGTTTGCAAAATATTCAGGCTATTAAGGCCATACTTTCAATATTCTTTGTCTACTTGACAGAGGACCTCTATTGTAAGCATATGAGCAAATAAATAAGAGATTATACTGTGATTTATTTATCTATTTGAAGATATTTTGTAGAAGTATAGATAAGCAATTCAGAGCTTTTGTTTTGGTATCTGAAGGGATATTACAATAGTCCACATGACGTTTGGTATAAGTGACTTGTGGACTACTTGACATATTTTATCATACCTCCCAATCTCTCTAGCAATGGACGGCGGGATTTTATCAAAAGCACTACTTGCTACACCATGCTGGGGGGGACATCTCTACAAACGAGGTCTAGACAGCCTCCTTATCAAATGCCTAACAATGACTGAGACTTCCCATGTTATCAAACAAGTCCATGATAGGACTTGTAGGGGACATTTCAGCGGTAACTCGATTGCCAAGCGCATCCTTTGCATGGGCTATTATTGGCCCACTATCAACCAAGACTGCAACAACTATGTTTGGTGTTGTACCAAATGCCAACAACATACTAACCAACATCATACTAACCAACTTCACGACCAAAATCTTCCTACAACAACAACCAACATGTGACCAATTTGGAACGAAGCAAACAGGGCAAGTTTGCTCCTAATTGACTTAGACCTTACATCATCACACAAGCATGGATTAGGGACTTATTGTCTGTCTTCTTTCAAAGGCCGGCTAAAACTTGAGCCCCTTTTATGCCTTTCATCTACGACCATTCTACTGTTAGTCAAGTAATCATTCACTTGATGTTTAACTTGAGCTCGTCCCTTGGGCAAACCCCATCATCCTTGTCTGTATTCCTTTCAACGCTTTTTCCCTACAAATATTAGTCAACCCTTTTGTCCAGCATGAATGCTTTGTCCTAATAAAAGGGAAACCTTTAAACCTCTATAGTCAAGTCCATGACCAAAAGTCCAGTCAAAAATAAAAACATACAACTGGGATGACTATTCAAAGGTCATAAACTATAAATGTAGACTGCTCCCTCGAAGGACAGCTGCATCATTGCTGTAATAAAATAGACTACTCCCTTGAAGGACAGCTATTCATAGACATCCAAACATACAACAAGTAGAACATAGACCACTCCCTTGAAGGATGGCTATGCCCAAATTTTGCTATATACACAGCACAACATGACCATAAAACACAACAATATCCCCAAGTGGACTTCACGAATTGATCAGTCCCAAAAAAAAAATGACTGACAAATTATTAAGTCATGGACTTGTCTATAGTCGTTCTCAGGGTCACCTATAAAAGGGGCAAAGTTGTCCCTGCTAAAAAAGGGTTACCCTATCCTTACATCTCACACAATCATGCCTATCACCCCAACATACTCAAGAGATTTCGAGCTCACTTAACGTCAAGTGATTCGACTACTTTTCTAACACATACCTGTGGTCAAAGACGTAATGCATGAATGGGGATTTTGTTTGCTAAAACCTTATCTATGCCATCATTATAGTCCTTGTCAATGAAAGAGCAACGCGACTTTCACTTCTTATACATCTTGGTCACATCCAACCCAACCAAACCAAACATTTTTAGACCACTAACATGACATAGCCCATTCACACTAGTTTTTATGGAAAACAAAACACATGGAAACTATCGACCACACATAACCAATGTTATAGAATACACCATCACACAATATGGAAAAGGCTATAACATCATCTACAATTCATTTTTAGCATACACCATCACTAATATGGAAAATTGCTAGGGATGAAAGACCACATTACCAATGTTACAGAATACACCATCACATAATATGGAAAAGGCTGTAACATCATCATATCTTCATCATTTCAAGCATGTACCATCACACATATGGGAAATGCTAACATCTCTAACCTGACCAACTATCGACCACTTGGACCCTTTATCTAAACTACATTGGTCTGATGCCCCTTACAACAGGGGCTATATAGGCAGCACTCAGTCTTCTGAGGTTAGCTCAGCCATTCCCCCATTCATCTCCCTAATGACGATGGCCATTTCGTTCATCCATCAACCTGACAAACCAACCATCTAACCTCACCAAATCATGACCAATCAACCAGCCCTAACACTGTAGAAGTCACTTTCAACTTCTCATGGGGCACACTAGAGATCACATATATCTCCCTGACCACAACAAACAACCTTTGAGCTCACTTATATCTCAATCCAACTTGACCAACGACCATGGAGATCATGACCATCTCCCTCGACCACGACCACTTTTTAGACAACTTTGTCTTAGTTGTTTTGATTGCATGTATGCTACCTCACGAATAGATAGCAAAATTGTGTGCACCTCATATTACGACCCTCATAAGTATTGGATCGCGCCCAAGTTGATCCCCACTACTTGTGACATTTTCGTGTTTACCAGGAGCACTTCCTAAGCCTAGGATACTTGGAACACGATGACCATTGGAGGTACAGCTTTGATCGTTTAACCCAATCAGCTATGACTAAATGCTGGGGACTGGTTACATCAATTTTAGCACTCCTTGACCCTACATGCGACAATTTGACCTACTATCACGTGAAGTGTTATACGTGTGATCTCAACTTTTACAGCATTCACATTCCAACTTCACCTTATTCATCCACTACCTATCAAATTAGCAACTGATATCAGGTTACCTTCCCTCGACTCCTGCTTTGAGGGGGAATACCTCATCCCACACTTGGGGCAACCTACCCTTATTTTTGTCTTGCAATTCGTCAGAACAACCAACAAGACAAAAATGACCTCATCACCATACCTGGGGCATCTACTCCTATTTTTGTCTTGTAGTTCGTCCAAAACAACCAACAAGACAAAAAGGGGCAAATGTAGACACCAAAATAGTGTCAACCCCCCCTTGGTCCCTTTCTAACTTTAACATGCCTAACCCACACTCTATTAATTTAAAATAAATTATCTATTTTAACTTAATCATCCCCTCACCTTGACACCTCACCATGGACACCTTGCCCTTAGACCTTTTCTCACCCCATGACTCACCTAAGACCTATTCTTACTCCTCCCCAACTGCCTAACCAACTCTCATGCGTATTTAGCCTGACCTTTAACCGTTCTCCAATGGACTATGCACTTGGCAGATGGAGAACGGGCTTCTTAGCCCTTTTACTCATTCTTCACCCACCGACGTCAATCATCTGTCGGTCGATGCCGGTGGTATCACCGACATCGATTTACTTAAACCGAGTTCTAACCTCTCGCTCAAGCTAATCACAAATCATAAATCGCAAATCCTTAGCTCTTATCAATCATTTTTTGGGACTCTCTCTCGCTCAGATATGGCTCTCTCTCTCTTCCTCTCAGACTCTGAGACATCAATAGACATCAGACTTCAACTAACGCTCCTTTGGCCATAGAGACTCTACACCAGTCGCTCCAGATTGGACTGAAGCATTACACGGGGACCTGGACATCAGTCGTAACAGGAACAATCATTCAACACCTTGGTTCTTCATCTCACCAGAGCTAAGTATTTCTTCTGCCTTTCATTTCAGTATTTAGAACACATTAGTAATTAGTCAATTTTTTATATCTAAATACTACCAGACCAGACCTGACCTTCAACCAGACCCGACTTCTTTCAGGGAAAGGTTGAAAAGCCTTCCTCTCACCCTTACCTTTTTTGACAACCTATCATCTACCTTTGTCCTTCTGCACACCTTATTTGTCTCCTTGCAACCCTGCACAGACCCTTTTTAACTCCCAGACTCCCTCTATCGACCACGGACACAAATCTGAGACTCGTCTAAGGACCATTGCCCCTACCGGCGTCAGCAGCATAACCGACATCGGCAACTTACCAACCAACGTCGGCATACTAACCGACATCGACGATTGTGACAGACCGATAACAAAATACAGGGATGCATTAGCTCTATTTCTTTTGTTTAGTCTTTCACCATTTCTTTTTTAGCATCAATATTTTTGTCAATAAGTGGATTGTCATCCCTCAAGGAAGTCTTTGCACTTCTAAGATCGAGCTTTGCTTGGCAGTCCACCATATATCAATCTAACAATCTCTTTGTTTGAGTCTTTCTTATCTATAGGTGTCATCCTCCATAGCCAAAGAGGAGCTCCTTCAATCATTTGGATACGGTGCGCAGCTTAATCCGGGTACGTACAAACCCCTGACCATTATCTTAGTTTCTTATTTCTTTTGAATATTAAATAGCAAAAACGAGTAGAAATAGGAACATACAATCTTTAAGAGACTATGTCGAGTAGAATGATAGTGTACTTTAACAAGAAAAATTTTGCAAGTACTTTTGAAATCAAGGAATGAAAAGAAACACACAATCAATTGGGTCAATTAGGATGTTCCAATTGAGGCACACAGCACAAAACCTTGCACCAACATTGGCTAATACAAGTTTTTTCAATACAACATACAATTGAGCAAATAGAAAGTAATCAACTTGGAAAGTAAATGCTAAATAAGTGGTCATCCTAAATGTTTTTAGATTATTAGAGTATGATTTTGAGTGTGATAAGGAAGTTGATTGTAGTAAGGAACTAGAAAGCAATCTATGGATGGTTTTAAGATGTTTAGGCTGAAAGGGATCTGTGTTGGCAATGGGATTGGCTTGGTATTGGGGCCTACCCCATCGCTTCACACACCATAGTGATAAAGTTGTCAGGTGCTTTGCTAATATATACCATTAACCATGTATTTATACTTGGCTGGAAAACCAAGTTGACTTCTTCCTTGGTGATTAAATCTAAGTAGGTAGGCCTTGGGTAGATAATTGTTTAAATGTATTTTAAGATTATGTGATTTGGTAGTGTGTGCAAGAAAGAGAAAAATAGTGAAACTAAATGGTATATTAAAAAGCCACCTAATTAGACGATGCAATCTATTCTAAGCATGTAAATAACTGAAAGTGAAGTGTGAGCTAATTACTAGCATATAAGTGTTAATTCCAACTTTGAAACATAGTACAATGTCAGTTTAGATGATAATGTATGCAAATATTATAGTATAGAGTCAACAATGTCACTACTATATTGTTGAAGCAAGGGTCTATTAATAACTACATCGATAGTGTCGACCTAGTCTTTCATACATAAGACAAAATATAGAACTAAGTCGATAGGGTCAACCTAGTTTGTTGTGTAAGGGCATTTTTAAAGACTAAAAATTGTAATGAATAATAAAAATGATAGAGGAAGAGAGGAAAGAACCTTTGTGGGTTGGAAAATGTAGAGGAAAGTGATATTGTTGTTGAAGTACCCTATTTTTTACTTTCAAATTTTGTCAACTATGTCGACTAGGTTGACATAGTTTTGTAGTTCCCTATTTGTTGAAGCCTATGAAGAATACTATACTTGCAGTATCGACCTAGTATGTTTTCTATAAGTCTCAAAGTGTACTATATCGATAGGGTCGACCTAGTAGCCTGTCTGGAAGTGAAAACCTATATTGTGTTGACCTATTTGACCTAATAACCTGTATATGATGAAGACTTGCACAAACATAATAGATTCATATTGATGTGACTATGTGTTAAACATGTGCACAAAAGTTAGAAACTATACTGGTACTGTCAACCTAGTATCAAAAATATAGAAACATAATAAATAAAATAATAAAAGAAAAAAAAATGAAATAAAACTTTCAAGGGTTAGATTCACATTAGGTTCACCAAAATGTATGTAATAAAAAATGCATCATGTCTATAAATCAATCTTAACTTAGAGAAGATAGATCATACTTACACTTTTGTTGGGGATACATTAGATAATCGGTAACATGACCAATATGGGGATCCACTAGATCTAATTAGGGGATCTCTTATCACAATAAATAATACTAGGGAGGGTTCTAAAGCTTCCATTCAATCATAATCACATAATAACCCTAACGAGGTCATATGTTTTCATATTCACTAAACTAATAATAAGTAAATCAAAGAAATTTAATCTAGTGCTTACTAAATCTTATGGCACAATATGAGGGTTAGTGAATAAATAAACATGCATAAGAGAATCTCAATTAAGCTATGTATGAGTAAGACCCTAATACATGGAGAAGAAAAGTAATATTATTCGAAGCTAATACTTATGTTACTTCTATCTACTAAAGAGAGGAGCAAAGTTAGAGAATACGTACCTGAAAAATGAACCCATCAAGACTCAATCTCTCTTTTGGCCAAAAGGGCTTCACAAGAGGTGTTATGGTTTGTAAGAATCACTAAGAAATGCCAAAACATCCAAGACTTCTCCACAAGACTAGATTCTCCAAGTAAAAACCCTAAGCTAAGACTCCTCAAGTATAATTATGGAATATTAGATTATAAATAAGTGCAAGTGAATAATAACTCTTATTCATTGGTAAATAATGATGAAATAATCTTGTATATATAGGCATATTTAACCCTAATCCCTTCCAAAAGTTTTGGTCGACAGGGTCGACCTAGTCGACCTAGTACTGTTATCAATAAAAATTCACTAGGTCACAGGCTAGGTCGACCAAGAGTTGACCTAGACCCTAAATGAATTTTACCCAAAATAGTACAAGGTCAACCCAGTCCATCTAGTACTTTAAACAGTCAAAAGGGACTTTAGGCTAGGAAAAGGGGGAGAAAAGGTGGGAATTGATTTAAGAGTGTGCAAAAGATGAGTAATAACTTAGGGAATGCTTTTTAGGAGTTGGTTGGATTGATAATAAGTGGCAATAAGGAAAAATGATCTTATGAAGCACCAATGGTCTGCCCATCCCTTTCTCAGTGCACCCCTTAGGGCATGCACTTAGAGAGATTGAGTCTCAATATATTCTTACAAGATAAAAAGCATTAGTATTTGATAAAATTTGAAAATATTATGTGTATACAGAAAGTAAATATCCAAAATCTAATGATGGGGTCTAGATCTTTAGATAGTCCACTTCTACACCTGCACTACTCAGATCTACCTGTGTATCATTGTATAATCTAAGTACAATTTTGCCTTTATAATGATATTATTAGAATATTGAATCTTGTAATTTATATATTTGGTATATGCTTAATTTCATTATATCTTATCATTACATCAATAGAATCTAAATTAATTTAATTGGCCTTATTTTCAGAGTAGTTTATTCCTTTGTCTTTTAGGTTACTCTTTTCATGTTAATCCTTACTTCCAAAAAGGGTTAAACATTTACTAATCTTAGTATCAATTTATTGATAGCATATAGTACTTTCTGCATTGGTTTTCTTTCTCCACTCAGTCTCTTTTCCTTTAAACTTAAAATATCTAGTGTGTTTCGTGAGAACTTATTTTAGCAAGTCCATTTTTCTTTGTATAGATAAAGTGTCCAACATAGAACTATTTTTGTTAGTCTTATTCATTTTCTCTATAAAATTTAACTAATTTTATACTTGAATCTTCTGAGGAGCATAGCTTTTCCATTCTTTTCTTAGCTTATCTATCATAGGGAAATACCCATTTTGGTTGCCAAGTTATTTAAGAAATATTTTTAGATTCAATAGTAGGTATCGTACTTTGCATTAGCATCTCCTTAAGAAATAGAACCTATGTTACTTTAGTTGGGGACATTAATTTTAGAAATTTGGTCTTGGCTACAACTATAGATTTATTAATAGTTGGTTCTTCAATAACATGTTTCTTGATTAGGTCATGTATTCTTACTATAATTTTGTATTTACATGTTACTCGATGAGATTGACACAATAAATTTGTTTAAGAACCCAATTAGCACTAGCTAAAAAAATTGACCAAGTAAACCACTATTTGCAAGATAAATAATGGCACTAAAACAGAGGGTATGAAAAATGCCAACAATTTACTAGGGTTCACGTTCTCTTGCACACCACCATATAGGTAAGGTGTTTTATTTATCCTTGGGGGATTCCATAATGTTAAATTTGTTGCAAACAAGCTAGGTGGGAAAAGTAAAATTATATTCTAACCATCACCATAATGTCATTCTATCAAGACTATCGTTAGGTATATAAACATTAATTATCCCTAAAGAATTACCCTCAATGCTAAAGATAACTAAAATAACATAATGGGTCTTGTCCCGAGGTAATAAATAAAGAGATAAGTTTTGGGGAAATAAAAATATTAGCACTACTATGACCATACTCATTTGAAGTTGAAAAATCCATTGTGTCTGACTAAATACATTTCAAAACATTTTGTAAAAAAAATCTTACAATTTTAACTTCTTACAAACACACAAAATTTAGAGTACCAACAATTAGATCAAATCTTCATAATTTTTTTAATAATAATAAGTTGATAGATGTGACACTAACGCACAAAACAAACATGCAATAATAACGTAGAAAAGTAAGTTTCTCATTCCTCAATCCTCATTACATAGTGTATAACATATAGTTTTAACTACTTAATGTTTAGGGTTTATTATTATCATTGATATTTATTTAACTTGTTCTCAATTTTTAATATATATCATTTTCAAGGCGACATACATATCTTTTGGTATTGTCGATGGTGGATTTTCAAGTAAATGATGTTAATGTTTGGTCTAGTGGACGTATGTTAGTTTTACAAAAATAGTGTGATTGATAACACGCATGGCCCAACGAAGTTTGGATTGTAATATAGATTTTTCTAGGTTTTTTTTTTTTTTTTTTTCTTCTTTATATATTTATCTAAATTTAAGATCAGAACTCTAAGATGGTGGTCAAGGAATTAGTCATTTTCATTTTTTTCGACGAAAAAGTAATCATGTGTTTAAATAATATAGTAATGGACATCATATTTTTGATACGTAATGTTTTTATAGTTTATAAAATTAATTAAGAATATTTTTGAGATAATTGTGTTTTTGTTTTTATCGCGATGTTTTAGATTATTATTTGTGATTTTTTTCAAGATAAATAAGAATCACCGGTAGTGATCACTAATGATTACAGATAGTGATTTGAATGTAGAGATAAAAAACAGAAACATAATTATCCCAAAAATATTTTTGATTGATCTTATTTTTTATTAAATAATATGCTTTAAAACTTTGACATAAAATAAATCATAAAAAACTTTTGGATAGAAATTATTCAATTATTATGATGAATATTCTTCACAGATATTCTAAAATTTATGATATTTCTTTTCAAAATCTTTATCGATGTTGATCAATAATTAAAAAAGACGAACTCATTTATATATAATTATAATGATCTTATTAATAAAAAAAATTATATATTTTTATTTAAATTCTATTAATATATTTATATAAAAATAAAATATATATTAAAAAATAATTAATTAATATTTATAACTCAAAAATGAAATATATCCATCCATTTTAATAATGAAAAGAATAAACACTCCCCATCCAAATAAAAAAGAAATGACCACACAAATCTATATTACCTCTGACACCAAAAATGCCGTGTGTTAATGTCATGTCCCCTTTTCAGGTGACATCTTTAGACTTGATGATTAGCCTATTATGCAACCTTCGTACGCTGATAGGATGGATAGAGGGTCTTGATGGAGCTTGGCTTGGCTTCGATTAGCAGAATTTCTACAGTTGGTTTTCATTCGGGCTCTTTCAGACACATTTGGCATGAGCTCCTATTATTTAGGGATATTTGACATGCAACGGAGCGCCCTTATTTTGGTATGGTCATGTGCAAAATCACTCCCTGATTCACCAGCTTCAGACGGATCGAGGATCTGACATGTATTAAGGGAGATATTAATATTTGATTGATTTAATCAAATATTAATTATTTGGCCTATTTTTAATTAAGAAACCCTAATTCTAATTTAAGAAATCCTAATTAGGGCAAGCACATCTTTTGAGGGTATAAGGGTTTCTCATGGGAGAGAGTTGGAATTATCCATGAATGATTATTGAATTTGATATTGAAGAATTCTTCTGTGAAGACTGAGCCAAGGGTTCCAGGATTCCATTTGCATTGGAGAACGTCCACTCTTCATTGTGTGCGATTCAGAGGTTGTGAGAAATCAGCCGATCTATTGCCAAATTGAGAGATAACTTTATACAAAAGTTATCACAGGGGTTTACAAGTTTGAGAGATAACTTAATACAGAAGCTATCACAAGGGTTCACAGGTATTTCTTTATTTTGGGTTTGATTCAATAATTATCCAGATATATATCTTTGTATTAGCCCATAGTTCTTTCAGATCATGATCAAGCATACAGGTTGTGCTATATTGGCAGGCGTACGAAGTCCGTACAGATCTGTGAAAATTCATACGCATTAGCGAAAAGATCAGACACCAACATCGGCAGGCAGAGCCCTACAAAGACTGACATCGGTCGACTTCTCATTGACGTCGGCAGATTAACGACCCTAGTCGACCGACGACGGTAGTATAACCGACGTCGACGACTGTGTTTTTGACACAGCAGGCCGAGACGTACCAGATCCAAATTTATTTCCCAATTTGCGGAATACTCAGGCTATTAAGGCCATATTTTCAATATTCATTGTATACTTGACAGAGGACCTCTATTGTAAGCATATGTGCAAATAAATAAGAGATTATACTATGATTTATTTATCTATTTGAAGATATTTTGCACAAATACAGCTAAGCAATTCAGAGCATTTGTATTGCTATATTCCCTATTTGAAGGGGATATTACAATGGTATCAGAGCTTTTGTTTTGATATCCGAAGGGATATTACAGTGGTATCAGAGCCAAATTCCTGCCATCCTATTGGGTAGTTTGGGTAGATCAAAGCCAAATTCCTGCCATCCTGTTGGGTAGACCAGAGCCAAATTCCTGCCATCTTGTTGGGTACCATGATTACTTCAAGTATTCAGAAATAGTGGGGCACTCTTATGACAGCGAATGAGGAGTGGGACTTATTAACTCCTCAAGTTTGGGAGAGGTTGTCTTTTGATCGCTTTGTTAAGCTGAGGAGAGAGCACTACAGATCAGTTAGACAAGATAGCAGCATGTCCCATGATTATTATGAGATAGGAGATAGTTAAGATGAGGATGAGTCTGATGCTTGCACTCAGAGTGTAGAGGTGTACTCAGATGTTAGTACACTGAGTGTTGATGATCTCTCAGATATGATAGGGATTGTAGAAGAGTCCCAGGATCCGATTATTGTAGATGACACCCATGAGGATGTAGTGGACAGTTTTGAGGACTTAGTTTCCTCGGCAATTTCATTCGGTATGGAGGAGTTGGACAACGATGCTACAGTTGTTGATACTCTGTATGTTGATATGAGCTATGGAGTTGATTCACAAAGTATGGATGGTAGTATGCCAGAGATCAGTGATTTTGAGTCTACTCTTTTGGACCATGCATCAGAGGAGGATTGTAAGAGATAATCTAGCCAGTGCCACCATGTGTCTAGTCAGCTGAGAGTTAGTGAGCGAGACATTGCTACCGCTTGCAAGCATTTCGATGCTGCTCGTCAGTTGTTAGCAATTTATGGATGGGGTTCTCCTACTAGCATTGAGCAGGGAGGTAGTTATTTGTCCTTGATAGAGATCCACTCTTTATGGGAGGCTATCTAGATATTGAGACAGGATTATATGCAATTGGTAGCCGATAGAGATTATCTTATGGAGTGGGGCAGCACAGCATATGATGCATTATTGGTCAAGGAAGATAAGGTGAGTGAGCTTACTCAGTAGCTCGAGGTGACTTCTGAAATTCTTGAGAGTACGCAGTTGGCTTTCAAGGAGTCATAGTTTCATTTGGCTGAGGTGACAGCGGAGTTGGAGCATTTGTGGTCTTCACCAGTGCCAAACCCAGTCCATTTGTATATTGAGATGGTTGGTAGTGAGTACATTCCTGCAGTGGTTGCTGAGGAGCATGTTGTTGGAGCTAACACACATGTTCAAGATTTGGGAGTACCTGGTCCTGATGAGTTTGGCATACCAGTGGAGTTGAGTTTCCAAATTGATTCTTCTCACACCGATGATAGTGTGGTATAGTTGGTTGTGCCACCTTTACAGAGGGATCAGTTATGGGATGGATTGGCACCATCTTTTGTAAATGGCATATGTAGTTGCAAGTTACACAGTCTGCAGTATCGACACATCCAGGGCAGTTGTGATTTTAGAGATTGGTTGAGTTGCATTCACCAATATGATTGTGGATTCCTCTTGGTTATATTTCAGAGGATATGGTAGGAGCTTGCATTGATTGTCATCAGTATAGATCATGACTATATTTGGGATCCAGGTGGATTGATTGGGTTGTTGTTCTGAGATTGCTTGGGGACAAGCAATTTCAGGAGGGGTGGATTGTCATGTCCCCTTTTTAGGTGACATCTTTAGACTTGATGATTAGCCTATTATGCGACCTTCATAGGCTGATAGGATGGATAGAGGGTCTTGATGGAGCTTGGCTTGGCTTTGATTAGCAAAATTTCTACAGTTGGTTTTCATTTAGACTCTTTCAGACACATTTGGCCTGAGCTCCTATTATTTAGGGATATTTGACATGCAGCAGAGTGCCCTTATTTTGGTATGGTCATGTGCAGAATCACTCCTTGATTCACCAGCTTCAGACGGATCGAGGATCTGACATGTATTAAGGGAGATATTAATATTTGATTGATTTAATCAAATATTAATTATTTGGCCTATTTTTAATTAAAAAACCCTAATTCTAATTTAAGAAACCCTAATTAGGGCAAGCACATCTTTTGAGGGTATAAGGGTTTCTCATGGGAGAGAGTTGGAATTATCCATGAATGATTATTGATTTTGATATTGAAGAATTCTTCTGTGAAGACTGAGCCAAGGGTTCCAGGATTCCATTTGCATTGGAGAATGTCCACTCTTCATTGTGTGCAATTCAGAGGTTGTGAGAGATCAATCGATCTATTACCAAATTGAGAGATAACTTTATACAGAAGTTATCACAGGGGTTTACAAGTTTGAGAGATAACTTCATATAGAAGCTATCACAAGGGTTCACATGTATTTCTTTATTTTGGGTTTGATTCAATAATTATCCAGATATAGATCTTTGTATTAGCCCATAGTTCTTTCAGATCAGGATCAAGCATACAGGTTGTGCTATATTGGCAGGCGTACGAAGTCCATATAGATCTATGAAAATCCGTACACATCAGCGAAAAGATCAGACACTGACATCGGCAGGCAGAACCCTACAGAGACTGACATCGACCGACTTCTCACCGACGTCGGCAGATTAACGACCCCAGTCGATTGATGACGGCAGTATAACCGACATCGGCTACTGTGTTTTTGACATAGCAAGTCGAGACGTACCAGATCTAGATTTATTTCCCAGTTTGTGGAATACTCAGGCTATTAAGGCCGTATTTTCAATATTCTTTGTATACTTGACAGAGGACCTCTATTGTAAGCATATGAGAAAATAAATAAGAGATTATACTGTGATTTATTTATCGATTTGAAGATATTTTGCACAAATACAGATAAGCAATTTAGAGCTTTTGTATTGCTATATTCCCTATTTGAAGGGGATATTACAGTTAAGCTCCATTGTAAACGTAACTCCAATTAAAAAGTAAGAATAAATGAACTCTAATTTTAAAATTAATATTTATAAAACTAAAAATAATGACTTGAGATTGTCTTTCCTTTCCACACTCAAAATATAGAATCCGTACATAAAAGATAATAAAAGCCTAAAATGATGATAACTTTTTTCCACAATTATAATATTAAAATTGTTGTTCCCAAAAATCTATCACTCATTTTTGGGACAACATATGAACTATTTTGGTCCTGCAGACTAAAATTGTCTCTTCCCTTTTCAAAATTTGTTTCAAGCATTCAAATTCCTCATTTTTCAAGCTTTTTCAGTTAAGGGACTAGCAGGGTCAACAGGGTCAATGGCTTCAATAGGGAAATTCTCTCAAAGGAGCAAGTTTCTAGCACTTAGGCATTTTTAGGATTGGTTCAAGGCCTTAGTTCAATCAAAAATGTTCATCGACAAGCTTCAAAAGAAGGATTGAACCATTGAACCATTGAACCTTGAACCAAATGGTTCAGAGGTTCAATGGTTCAAAGGTTCAACGAGCGGCTAGTTCAACGCATTTTGTTTGAGCGATCAAAAGACTTATCGAAAAACAAAGGAATGAACCATTGAACCTTTGAACCGTTGAACCTTAAACCAAAATGGTTCAACGGGTTCAACAGGTTCAATAGGTTCAAAGAGATCAAAAGACTTAGACAAAAAGAAGGCTTCAAATGCAATATTGAACCGTTGAACCGTTGAACCAAAGTTGGTTCAATCAGTCGATTCAAAGGACTGCCCCAAAGATGAAGAAACAAGTTCCCTTGCGGAGGGCAGTGAACCAAGGCCAAGTGCCCTTGCAGAGGGCAATGAGCAAAAGCAAACAAAGAGATTTTCTTTAGAAAAATGAACAAGGCAGGAACTGAAAGAATTCCTTCAGAGATATTTTCTGCGAAAAAAATACTAAGGCAAATCCTTCGGACAAAATGTCTAAAGGAATTCCTTCAGACTTTTGTCCGAAGGATTTCACCCAAAAGGAAAAGAAAAACCCTGAAGCCTGAAGAAAAGCGGACAAGGCAAAGAAAGATTTCCTTCAGACATTTTATCCGAAGGAAATGAAGGATCAAGGCCACCCGAAAGAATTGGAGCCCAAAAACCCGCTGAAGGAATTAAAGCCCGAAGGCTGCCCAAAGGACCCCGAAGGGTAGGTACCCTTGCAGGGGCTCTCAGAACCCAAAAGTGGACCTTTCTCAAAGCCCAAAGGGACACCTTCCCTTCGAGGCATTCCAAAGGCTTGATAAAGACCAAGGGAAAAAGATTCGAAAGACTTAGCCAAAAAAGGGGCTACAAAGAATGAACCATTGAAATGTTGAACCTTGAACCAAATGGTTCAAAGAGTTCAAAGGTTCAAAGGTTCAACCTATTCGATGAAGATCAAGAGACTTAGAAAGATAAAGAAAGCAATGGAACGAAGAATGAACCAATGAACCGATTGAACCTTGAACCGAAAGAGTTCAAACTTCAATGGTTCACAGGTTCAATAGTTCAAAGGAAGGAAGCAGCAAACGAATGATTTTAAAGAGCAAGAAAGTGATGGTTCGACCAAAGAGCAAGGAAGCTAATGGAAGAAAGGAACCAATAAAGACTGCCTGAATCATTGAACCATTAAACCGATGAACTTTCACAGGTTCAAAGGTTCATGGTTAAACATGGTTCAAACAAATAACAACCATTGATGTCCTCACAGACGTCAAATTTAAGGTAATAGAATATCCATTAAAATTCAAATATAGCGCAAAACTTGAAAGATGAATCAAGTGACCAGCTGAAGAGAGAGAGCCCGAGAGCTCAAAATTGCTACAGGGAAGAGAGAACAATACATAAAGATCAGAAATATCTACAAGGGAGTTATTTCTAGTAGATGAAATAGTGGACCAAGTAGACTTATGAGCACACCAAATCAAGGATGCAACCTATTTTTCTTCCATGAAGTAATGGCAAAGTGGACAGCTACACAGACATCAGGGAAAGGACCAGACAACTCATGCTAAGGAGGAGACATATAAGATGAATGGACACGCCATAGTTAAGGCAATGCACTGTTCCAAGCATGGCCTCTCGATAGGACTAGAAACGCATTCAAGGAATTGAATGCAGTCTGGGTTGTCTTATGAGAAAAAGTGCCAAGCCTTTCTTGGTTGCTATACATTGTAATCTCTTGCATTATGCAAAGGAGATCTTTAGATTTATAGAAGCAAAACTCTACCCAAATTAAAAGGTGATTATTGAGACTTTGAGATCAGATTGTTGATCATATTACTTTATCTGAATGAGAAAGCAAGTTACTTTCAGACTTTGTGCTGTTATAGCTTGTATCATTTTAGGAGATTGTTCTTATGTCTATTTCCTGAATGCATTCTGGTTCATTTAATTTAGTAGGCAAAACTAGTGGAAGTAAGAGGAAGACGTCCTAAAGCCAGTTACTTTCAGACTTTGTGTTGTCATAATTGTTTTCAGTGTGTGTTTTTGGTTTCTTTTTGTGTAAAGGATCTTGGGATGAGTTTGCGCCCCCATTATCATTTGTTTTTCACTCTTTAGGCAGTTGAGGTGTAGACTTTGTGTCACACTTCATCTTGTTGGTCATTGTGCCTATGTTACCAGTTACTTGTTACTACCTGAAAGAACTCTTGCTATTTCTTGTAAGATCACTTCTAAAAGAAGAGAAGTGCCTTCAGTGTTTTCACTGGGATTTTCTCCTTTGTTTGTGAACATCATCTCTAAAAAAAGAGAGATGGATGGTGTAGTCCTACCTCTGAGTGTTACTTTTTGCTTATATATATATAGTATAAAGCCTCTGCATATTTATAGGGAACCTCCCCTTGATGAGAGGAGAGATTTTTCCACCTCTGATGTAGTAAACTTGCACATTTGGCTGACTAATCTCCCTATGCTGTGGTTGAAGAGACCTATTTTGCTCATCAGTTAGCTAATTGACAAAATATTCACCCAACAGTCTTTTTGGTGACTCTATTGGGGAAGAGCGCACAATTTGAAGCCTCAAGCTTCAAGCTGAAGCAAGACCAATTCTTTCCCATTCTCATTATGAAATCTGGAAACTCCACGCTACCCCAAAAGTTAGAGAGCCCAAGGTGTTGTTGATCTTATTTTTGAGTTGGTGCAGAAGGGCAATTCCAATTTGTTCCCTCCCCAACTTCAAGTTCAACAATCCAGGAGTGTTCCTCCTACCCATATTAGGACACCAACATAAGGTAGAGCTTCTTTTCTGCTGTTAGCATAGCTTTGCCTATACGTACTCCACCTAGATTTTTTATTCTCTTTTTCCATAACCAAATCATGGTAGTTCAAGGTCCATGGGGTAACTCATTTGGCTCACTCAATTTGACTCCACCTCTACATGAGCTACCACGCAGTTCAAGGAAGAATTTCCTCAAATTCTTTGGTGATGGGAGAGTTCATCCTGATGAACACATTACAATGTTTAGCATAGCCTGTGGCATGATAAGGGTGGAATTTGAGGACGTGGCAGTCAGGTTTTTTATAGAAACATTACAAGGTGCTGCTGCAGACTGGTTCTACCATCTGTAGGCTTAGTCAGTGACTGACTCGGATACTCTTCAAGCTAAATTTGAAGCCAAGTTCAAGCTTGCAGAAGATGTGCATGCCTTGCTGGCCCAACTCACATAGATGAAGAAGGAACCTCATGAACCTATGAGGGATTTCATTGCTAAGTTTGACAAGCTGAGGAACCAAATTCCTACCATTGCTCAGCCAACACCTAAAAATCTCAAATACTTCTTCATCAACTCACAGCTGCCTGAAGTGAGTTTTCTGCTAAGACGTGTTGGCCACATAGACCTTGATGCTACTCAATACTTGGCTACTGAGGTGGAAGATGACCTTATCTTGGTAGGAAAGATAAGGAGAGATCCTAACAGAGGTAAACCCTCTTCATCTTCTGAATACTCACCTACAGCCACCACTGATCCAATGGTGCAAAAGTTGGCAAATGAATTGCTAGCTCTTAGAAAACAAATGGCACAAGGAATGTCATCTACCTCTTCATACAGAGATGTACCAAAGAGGACATTCCCCAATCAGTCATACCAAGGCAATGCTACCAAGAATCAAGTGCAGCCAAATTTTTTTCCTCCCTCATGGGGGAACCTTGCCATTGAAGCACCTCTAACCAATTTAGTAGTTGGGTATCTTGAAGCTGAATCAGATTTCTCCTTCTAGATTGAATTGAAACCTGAAGATGATGTTAATCTCTTCACTAAGGAAGAAGAAGAATTAGCTGGCGAATCCAACATTAGTTTTCTGAATTATCAAGATGAACCCAGAAGTGAAGGTAATGCAACTAAGGGATCATATGTTGTGTTCACCCGATCCAAGAACCAGTCAGCCTAGCAAGATGATAAAGAAAAGTTAGAGGAGTGACTTTAACTAGCAATTTCAATTGCTAAGCAGGGAACCACTCTTCCTTTCCAGCCAAAGGACCCAGTGATTACAAGAAAGGTAAGTACACCAAACATCCCTACACCTTCTACTTCAAATTCACAGTCTAGTCCTCCCCCTCCCAAAAATCAAAAGGATGAACTCCCATACTCTATAACTAGTTCATTTCAAAAATTTGACATAATTGACCATATAAAGAAAACCAAAATTTAAATATCTGAATTTAAATTCTTGCAGTCCAATCCTGAACAATTAGATAAGTTGGTTCAATGTGTGAAAAACCAAAACGTCCCTGTAGGACAAGCAATTCCGAAGGTAACTCATGATTCCCCTAAGGATGCACCCACCAAGAATAACCTGTTGCTCCTGGAAGGACTGAACCATTTTATGTCTCCTTGTTGATAAATGGACATCAGCTAAATAATTGCATCATTGATTCTGGAGCCTCAAACATTGTCATGCCTGCCAAAGTCATTGAATCCCTTAGTCTCACACTGACCAAGACATTTGGGAGATATTTCTCCATGGAAAATAAACAAGTACCACTATTGAGACAAATCAAAGATGCTCAATTTGTATTTACAACATTCCTAGACAAGAGTATCAAGATGACTGTCTTGGTGGCTGACGTCCCAGCATCATATGGCATCCTTCTTGGGTAGAATTTCTATAAGGATGTTGGAGGATAATTGAGCATGGACCTATTCAAGGTGAAGATCACAGTCAAAGGTGTTATGAAGAGATTGTTCCCTGAAAAGGAAGCAAAATACGTGGTCACTCAAACATCAGCACCTGAAGCTCAAATTCTATTTGAGTCTTTAGGCATGGGTAACTACTTTTTATCTACAGAGGAATTCCATGAGGCATCTGATGAAGCTCATGAAGGTGACAATCTAAAAATTAGTTCAGATATATCAGCAGAAGATAGGATGGAGTGCAGTACAAGCGTAGAAGGATTTCCCCCTCCAAACAAAGAAGAATCCAAGGAAAAATCAATGTCTAATGAGGTACAAATTATGGAATTCGATGATAGCTACTCCTCTATTGGTTCAGGAGGTGGGGTTGTGTTGATACCTCCTTAAGGAGATATTTTTCCTTCATCATACAAGATGCAATTCAGCAACACCAAAAACATAGCTGAGTATGAATCGCTATTGCTTGGATTGAGGGCTGCTCGAGACAAAGGCATCAAACTCCTTCATGCCAAAGGAGATGCCAAATTGGTAGTTTGTTAGGTGAGAAACTTGTATCAAACCAAAAATGAGAGATTATGCCACTACCGCAATCTAGTTTGGGATAAAATTGAAAGCTTTGATACTTTCAACATCTCTGCCATACCTAGGGAATTTAATGACTGAGCTGATGCACTGCCCGTTTCAGCAACTCTATTGGTTCCTCACCCTAATTTCAAGGGATTCAAGTACACTATTGAATTGGTATTTAGACTAAGTGTGCCTGACAATGCCAATCATTGGCAAGTGTTCAATAGTGACAACCAAATAATTACCTTTTTGAAACAAAAAGATAGCTTTCAGCAACTTCACTTCAAAGGCAGTGAGCCTCAGAAGCTTGAACCAGCCCCTGAATCAAGTTCAAGCACATATGAGGAATTCCTACAACTAAAAGGGAATAAAATTTCTAAAGGATTGGTTTCTCTTGAGAAATTGTTTGACAAACATGACAGGTTCATCAAATAGCAGCAAACGGATTCAAGCTCCTCTCATGAGTTTGATCAAATAAACCTGGGTACCAAAGAAAATTCCAAGATGGTGAACATTGGGAAGTGTTGCACATATGAAGAGAATTTCAAGTTCACTACTCTGCTTAGCTAGTACATAGACGTCCTAGCATACTCCTATGATGATCTGAAGTCACTCAAGCCTAAAGAAATTTGCCATGATATTCCTCTCAAGACTGACTTGGTGCCTTACAAGCAAAAGTCTAGGTAGTACAATCTAAATATAACAGGTACTATTCTGTTTGAAATTTAGAAAATGTTGAATGTTAGAATAATTTTCCCAATCCATCATTCCACATGGATTGCAAACATAGTGCCTATAAGGAAGAAGAATGGCAAAATTCAACTCTATGTGGATTTCAAAAATTGAAATCAATTATCCTTAAAGGATAACTATCCTCTGCCCATCATGGACCAAGTCCTTCAGATAGTGACTGGGTCAGAGATGTTATCAATGCTAGACGGCTTTTCTAGATACGATCAAGTTGAAGTTGGTGAAGCAGACCAACATAAGACTACCTTCACCACGCCTTGGGGCACATTTGCATACCGAAAGATGCCTTTTGGCCTGATAAATGCTGGCACCACCTTCAAAAGAGCAATGGACCTTGCTTTCAAAAATGAGATGGGTAAGTTCATTGTAGTATACCTAGATGATTTAATAGTCTTTTCCAAGCATCACCCTGACCATATGCACCATTTGCAACAAGTGCTGGAACATTGCCGCCAGAATGGCATTTATTTGAATCCTAAGAAGTTTGTTTTTAGAGTAACAAAGGGGAAACTTCTCGAACATATTGTGTCCTGAGAAGGCATAAAAATTGACTCAGAAAGAGTCAAGTCCATCCAAGAGCTTACTTTTCCCACAAGTAAGACTGCAGTTCACTCTTTCTTTGGAAAGGTGAATTTTTTACAAAGGTTCATCATCGAGTTTGCTAAGAAGACTCGCCATATTGTAAACATGATGAAGGGAAAGGCCACTTTCAGCTGGACTAAAGAAGGCAAATTGGCATTTTTAGATATTAAGAAAGCTATTGCCCAAGCCTCAATTCTGGTTTGTCTAGATTATAACAAGGATTTCACAATGTATAGCTATTCTTCTGAACACACACTTTCAGTAATTTTGGTTCAATAGAACCAAGAAGGTGTGGAATCTTCCATTTTTTTCATGAGTTAGTCTCTCAAAGCTCATGAACTGAAATACTCAAACATGGAAAAGCATGCCTATGCAGTGGTGAAGGTAGTGAAGCATTTCTGCTTCTACATCCTGAATTCACACACTACTGCCTTGGTTCCTGACACCACAGTCAAATCCATATTAACTCAATAGGAGTTTGGGATGAAAAGAGGCAATTTGATTGCTAAAATCTAGGAGTTTGATCAAGTCATCAAGCCAATGAAGCTGGTGTGAGGAAAGGGCCTATGTCAATTGATTGCTGACAACAAACCAAAACAAATAGGGCATGAAGAATCAAAAGAAAAAGATACGTCAACAGTCCTCTTTGTCTCCATCACAAATGAGTGGTATTCAAATATCGCTCATTTTCTTACTTATGGTGAGTGTCCTACTCACCTATCTCATAAAGAAAGGAGGATTATCAAGTTGAAAGCTACCAATTTTGTCCTCTGGGACAATGGCCTATATAAAAGGAGCCTTGATGGAGTATTCCTTTACTGCGTGGATAAGGAGCAGTAGGACCAAATTTCGAGGTCCTTCCACAATTTGGCTTGTGGAGGATAACTGCCCATAAAATTCTATGAGCCAAGTATAACTAGCCTACTCTTTTTCAAGATGCACACAAATAGGTAAGAAAATGAGAACTATGTTAGCAGTTTATTGGAAGACCCAAGTTAGTTGCCTTGCCTCTCAAGCCAGTGGTAATAGAAGAGTCATTTCAGAAATGGGGAATCGATTTGATTGGTGTTGTAAACCCATTTTCAAGTGTTGTACATGATTATGTCCTCATAGCCATAGATTAATTCACCAAGTGGGTGCAAGCAATTCCAACCAAGCATGCTACTTCAGAGGTAGTGTGCAATTTCCTCAAGGAGAACAGCATTTCCAAGTTTGGGGTCCCAACCAAGGTTGTCACAAACAATGCAGCTTGTTTTACTTTCCAAGAGATTACCCACTTCTATTTTTACTATGGGATTACTCTCTCTCACTCTTTTGATTACTTTCCACAAGGGAATGGCCAAGCTGAATCAAGCAACAAGAACCTGGTGACTATCATCAAGAAGCTGGTAGATGACAACCAATGAACATGGCATAAAGCATGGGTTGATGCTCTATGGGAAGACAAAATTACATCAAAGAGGGCAATTGGTATGTCACCATTCCAGCTTCTTTATGGTCTCAATGCCGAGATACCAATCAATCTATAATTTCTAGCATTGAAATTGGCTAAGGCAATCAAGGATCAGACATATGAAAGCTCCATTGATAAAAGGATCATGTGCTTGACTGAGCTGGATGAGCAGTGAAGCATGGTGGTGGATTGAATTACTGAGCATCAAAGTCTGGTGAAGAAGCTCTTCAACTAGAAGGCAAAAAACTATGATTTCTAGATTGAAGATCAAGTCCTGCTGTGGGACAAGAGAAGAGAACCAAAGGGAATGCATGGGAAATTTGACTCCCTTTGGAGGGGCCCTTTTACTATTCATCAGCTCAGTGGTGAAAATATTTTTTTGTTGGGATATCAAGATGGCACACCCTTTTCTCTGCCTCACAATGGGCAGCATCTGAAGCACTGCAATTCTTGAAGTATTAGATAAGTTCACTTGTACATATGTATATTTATATAGTCTTTGTTTCTAGTGTGTGTTGTTTATTTTCATTTTTAGCACCTTTCTTTTTGGATAGCATGAATCCATATCCCAATGGCATACTTCAAGGCACTAGAGATTCTAGTTTTTACTCCCCTCAGTTGTTCTAAGTTTTCAACTGAAGGAAGTTCCCCAACTGGAGCCAGCTCACTCATTTTTGGGACAACATATGAACTATTTTGGTCCTGCAGACCAAAATTTTCTCTTCCCTTTTCAAAATTTGTTTCGAGCATTCAAATCCCTCATTTTTCAAGCTTTTTCAATTAAGGGACTAGCAGGTTCAATAGGTTCAATGACTTCAACAGGAAAATTCTCTCAAAGGAGCAAGTTTCCAGCACTTAGGCATTTTCAAGATTGGTTCGGTTCAATCAAAAATGTTCATCGTTAAGTTTCAAAAGAAGGATTGAACCATTGAACCTTGAACCAAATGGTTCATAGGTTCAATAGTTTCAATGGTTCAAAGGTTCAATGAGTGGCTGGTTCAACACATTTTGTTTGAGCGATCAAAAGACTTAGAGAAAAATAAAGGAATGAACCATTGAACCTTGAACCAAAATAGTTTAGCGGGTTCAATGAGTTTAATAGGTTCAAGGAGATCAAAAGACTTAGACAAAAAGAAGGCTTCAAATGCAAGATTTAACCATTGAACCGTTGAACCAAATTTGCTTCAATCGATTGGTTCAATCGGTCAATTCAAGGGACTGCCAAAAATATGAAGGAACAAGTGCCCTTGCAGAGGGTAGTGAATCAAGGCTAAGTGCCCTTGTGGAGGGCAGTGAGCAAAAGTGGACAAAAAGATTTTCTTCAGAAAAATGAACAAGGAACCGAAAGAATTCCTTCAGAGAGATTTTTCATGGAAAAAAGACTAAGGCAAATCCTTTGGAGAAAATGTCTGAAGGAATTCCTTCAGACTTTTGTCTGAAGGATTTCGCTCGAAAGGAAAAGGAAAAGCCCAAAGCCTAAAGAAAAGTGGACAAGGCAAAGAAATATTTCCTTCAGACAAATTATCTGAAGGAATTCCTTTAGACATTTTATCTGAAGGAAATGAAGGATCAAGTCCGCCAGAAAGAATTGGAACCTGAAAACATACCGAAGGAATTAAAGCCCGAAGGTTGCCCGAATGACCCTAAAGGGTAGGTACCCTTGTAGGGAGCTCTCAGAACCCAAAAATGGACCTTTCTCAAAGCTTGAAGGGACACCTTCCCTTCGGGGTGTTCCAAAGGCTTGATAAAGACCAAGGGAAAATCTTCGAAAGACTTAGCCAAAAAAGAGGCCACAAAGAATAAACCAATGAACTGTTGAACCTTGAACCAAATGGTTCAACCAGTTTGATGAAGATCAAGGGACTTAGAAAGATAAAGAAAGCAATGGATTGAAAAATGAACCAATAAACCGATTAAACCTTAAACTGAAAGAGTTCAAAGTTCAATGGTTCATAGGTTCAACAGTTTAAAGGAAGGAAGCAACAAATGGATGATTCCAAAGAAAAAGAAAGTGATGTTTCAACCAAAGAGCAAAGAAGCTAATGGAACAAAGGAACTGATAAAGACTGCCTGAACCATTGAACCATTGAATCGATGAACTTTCATAGGTTCAAAGGTTCATGGTTCAACATGGTTCAAACAAATAACAACCATTGACGTCCCCATAGATGTCGAATTTAAGGTAATAAAATATCTGTTAAAATTCAAATATAGCATGAAACTTGAAAGATGAATCAAGTGACCAGCTGAAGAGAAAAAGCCTGAGAGCTCAAAATTGCTACAAGGAAGAGAGAACAATACAGAAAGATTAGAAATATCTACAAGGGAGTTATTTCTAGTAGATGAAATAGTGGACCAAGTAGAATTCTGAGCACACCAAATCAAGGACGCGGCCTATTTTTCTTCCATGAAGTAATGGCAAAGTGGATAGCTGCGTAGACATCAGGAAGAGGACTAAACAACTCATGCTAAGGAGGAGACATATAATATTAATGGACACGCCATATTTAAAGGCAATGTACTATTCCAAGCATGGCCTCTCGATAGGACTAAAAATGCATTCAAGGTATTGAATGCAGTGTGGGCTGTCCCATGGAAAAAAGTGCCAAGCCTTTCTTATCTGCTATACATTGTAATCTCTTGCATTATGCAAAGGAGATCTTTGGATTTACAAAATTAAAACTCTGCCCAAATTGAAAGGCGATTTTTGAGACTTTGAGCTCAGATTGTTGATCGTATTACTTTATCTGAATGATAAAACAAGTTACTTTCAGACTTTGTGATGTTATAGCTTGCATCATTTTAGGAGATTGTTCTTATGTCTATTTCCTGAATGCATTTTGGTTCATTTAATTTAGCAGGTAGAACTAGTGGAAGTAAAGAGGAAGATGTCTTGAAGCCAGTTACTTTCAGACTTTGTGCTATCATAATTGTTTTTAGTGTGTGTTTTTGGTTTCTTTCCGTGTAAAAGATCTTAGGACAACTTTGTGCCCCCATTATCCTTTTTTTTCACTCTTTGGGCAGTTGAGGTGTAGACTTTGTGTTACACTTCATCCTGCTGGTCATTGTGCCTGTGTTACCACTTACTTGTTACTACTTGAAAGAACTCTTGTTGTTTCCTGCAAGATCACTTCTAAAAGAAGAGAAGTGCCTTTAGTGTTTTCACTAGGATTTTCTCCTTTGTTTGTGAACATCATCTCTCAAAAAAGAGAGATGGATGGTGTAGTCCTACCCCTGAGTGTTACTTTCTATTTATATATATAGTATAAAGCCTCTGCATATTTATAGGGAACCTCCCCTTGATGAGAGGAGAGATTTATCCACCTCTAATGTAGTAAACCTACACATTTGGCCGACCAATCTCCCTATGATGTGGTTGAAGAGACCTATTTTGCTCATCAGTTAGCTGATTGACAAAATATTCACCCAACAAAAATGATAATAACTTTTTTTCACAATTATAATATTAAGTATATAAAAGATAATCAAATTATAACCGGCCTTAAAAAGGTGATTGATGTACAATTAAGGAAATAACTTGCCATTACTCACCTCTAAGTATGATAAATTAGATTTTATTGATCCATATTTGGATGGGAAATATTTATTAAATAAAAAATTAAGTTGTCATTATTTTAAGAAATATGTTTAACAAGAATTTCAATAATAAAAAATCAAAAATAATTATTTACAAAAATGTTTATTTTATATTTGATATGTTGTTATATTTATTTGTATATATATTGAAAAGTGTATTTTTATTAATAAAATTAATTAAAGTTGATTTTTTTAAAAAATAATAAAATTATATATAAATTGATGTTTTGATGGGAAATAATTATTACTAATAAGTTATTATACTAACACATTACATCAACAAGCAAATTTAAAGTATTTTTTACTATAGATTATTTATTTTTTGGTGGGATTTAAACTTAGATTGATTAAATACAACCATATCTCTTAATAATTATGATACAACTCAAAAGACAAAATTGTGTGTGTGTGTGTGTGTGTGTGTGTGTGTGTGTGTGTGTGTGTGTGTGTGTGTGTGTGTGTGTGTGTGTGTGTGTGTGTGTAATTATAAGAAAAGGGCTCAAACCCATTTACAATAGATAAAAGGGGTTTCACATTAACCCGCCATTTTTTTATTTATAAATATTTTACAATAAAAAATCATATAAAGAAACCCCCAAAAATCCATATAACCACGAAGATCCACAAGCTACCTAGATAGCCAAACACGAGGTGGCAAAAAATATAGTGCGACCTTGATACAAAGAAACCACTAAAACCTAGAAGCATCAAACAAAAAGATTAACCAATAGAAACTAAATTATATTTCACGCAACTAACTAAAAACCATAGCTTTCATTGAAGTCACAAACCGCTACACTCCTAATCAAGTAGCTCATTAGCAAACCTTAAATATCAAGAACCTTCATTACAATGTTACTTTTTTTTTACATCATCATTTCCATTTACAAACACTATGATTTTTTCCAAATTTAAAAACTTCTTAGATGAGCATTGGCTAATTGCCACATTGCCCATTTAAATAAAGGACAATCAAGATCTTTGGTAATTTTTACAAAAAATGGGTGATACCAATCCCTATAAAAAATAGAAAAACATTAGTCTTCATGTAAGCACAATCTTCGAATAGGATTATTTAAATATGTTTCACCAAGAAAATAATAAATGGGTTATATAAGACTTCATCAACACTTAAGGGGCTTGGAATGAACAATGGCTTCTCAACCAAAATTTATTCTTACAAATAAACCACCAAAATTTGTAATTTATCTTCAAATCTACCAAATTTGGATGTCAGAGAACTTACCATACCCAATAACTCATTCTTCAGAGTATTTTTACACTTATTCTTTATATTTTATTAGATAAAGTCTTTTAACTCCACATCCTATACCCACTCATTCAATTTGATGTTGAGCATCTGATACAATTCTTCTTATGTCTAGATACCTTCCTCTACCTCCATGTCTCCTTCCCTAGAATATATTTGATAAGTTACAGAGCACTCTTCAAGGAGGCATAAAAAATAGAATAAATTACTCTATTTGAGAGAGGCACAACAACAACTTTGCACTCATCTATTGATGAAGATACCATAACGAAAGGATGTATATTTAATCTACATAGTAGAATAACAAACTAAACATACATCTAAAAACAACAAACATTCCTTCTTCCCTTTTCTATAAAGTTAATACAATTAATAATACACATACCAAGGTGCCTTCATTTTCCATAATTATTTCCTCTAGATGCCTCACACAATTCAATGGGTTTCAAAAGAGATAAAATGAATGTCCAATATGGATAAAAAATTTAAGAGCCACATCATTTTAATTAAAATGTACATTTTAATTAGTATTATTTATTGTAAAAGCGTGACATGTTTAAAATCAATAATACTAATTTTAAGATGATAAATTTGAGTAATTTGATTTAGATATGCAAATTATACCCAAAACACCTAAATCTAAAATCTACCATTAAAATTGAAAACTATTAGATCAAAATTCAGTAAAATGAACATTTAAAATGACATTCTAATCTAAAGCCAAATGCTCCCAATCAAGATTCAAATAAAAAGACTAAAGATTATAGATGGATATTTCTTACAAATATATTCAAAATTTTAACATAATATTAGTTTGATCAAAAGACTTATATTACATGGATTGATTGATAATATTGACATGGAGGTTTTATGAATTCATCTATTGGTTTGGCCATGGATGGTTAGCTTTTTTAAATAGAAAAAAGAGAGAGGATTAAAAAGGAATTAAAAAATTATTGAAAGCCTTTATAAATAGAGGCTTCTAGAGAGGAAGGGCTAAGATAGAGAGGATTATAAAATTAATGAATTCTGGAATCCATTAAGAGGATAAGCAAGATTAGTAAATGATTAAATGAAGTGATTAGATGGGTGATTAGCGGCTACGGATATAGGAGAGCTTATGGATAGGCTAAGGTAGGTAGGATTAGAATTTTAAATTCTAATATAATGGACAAGTGAGATTATTTATTGGATAAGACATGATTTATAAACATTAATAGATTTGTGGGATAATATAAAGTTATCATGATGAATAAGAATGAAGGGAGATGCTAGATAAATGACTGGAAAAGGGTGATATTATGATAAAATTAAAAGAGATAAATGAGATTAGATTATATATTTATGAAATTGGTATTGATTAATAGTAATATTAGTGATGATAAATGAAGCATGCAAATTTAGATGTATACATTTTGCCCATGTTGAAAGGGCATTATGAGTGGATGAAGTGGAGAGAGTAATGGTCTTTAAAATAAGAAAGACACTTGTAAATGAATGATGTTAGTGGGTATGATTCCACCTCGAGGGGACATGCAAGGAACAATGAGATGTATGGCCACTCAAAGGAGAAAATTAGGGGTGGGATGTAACAAATAAACAAGGGGATGGGATTCAAGATGCAAAATATATGATAAAAAAGATGAACCCAACCTAAATAGCGAGCTATAAAGTGATGATGCCTCTAACAAAGACGTATGCTCAGGGAGTGGAAACGACTATGTCATGGTTATTGACACATCCCAAGGGGGAATCAACTATAACATGATAGGATAAAAGGCTGCAAAATTTCAATGTATCCCAAACAAGGATGCATGTAAGGGAGAGTTGTAGGCTAGGATAAGATAATGATTTGATAAGATTAATGATGAGTGTAGTTCAAAGCTAAAGTCAATAAATATGATGAACATGATGAGAGAGATTAAATGATATGATCGAGTGACTACAAGATGAAAGGGTTGGGAAATGGTGGTCGAGTTATCATTGAGCACTAAAAAGTGGCCAAATGTTACCTACATAGTCTAAAAAAGACCTTAGATCGATGTAATTTTGATGAGATGATAGATGATAAGATAGACTAGAGAAGGAGGATGGCAATGATTGTTAGACATGTTAATTGTTAGATATATGTTAAATGTGATGATGATTGGATTGAGAGTTGAGTTGAGATGTTAGACGTTGATGACTAAAGAGATGATTAGCTAGAGGATATAGATGTGATGAGAAAAGGACTTGGAGGAATGATTAGATAGTAGATGAGTAGACTTGGATAATCAGTTTAAAGATATATGATTAGGATAAATGATTGGATATGGGTTTTTAGATGTTATAATGGGTGATAGAGGATAAAATAAAATGATGATTATGTATAGTATCAATCCATCATTGCTATAATAAGGCTCATCATAGTCTAAGTAATCCAATGTAAGTATAGCACTAGGCAGTATGCCCCAAGATATAAGTAAGACCAAGAGGATGTTGTGTTGAGTGCATGACTATAAAAGGGGAAAATAGAAAACTTTACATCATTGAGGGCACCTAAAATAATCATTGTAGATTTTGGTATCATCACACCATCCTTGTTCACTACCCAATATGTAAAACTAAAAATAAATATAGACAAACAAATAAAACATAATAAAATTAGATAAAGACATGCAAATAAGGAAAAGACCATAGAGCAGACGAGTAACACACACAAGTATCTACATGCAATGTCATTGTGTCTTGTCTAAGTGTCTGGATGAGAGTTGATGAGATGATTGATCAGGTGATGAGTTGGACTAAGTAGGTCATGATGATCATGATGTGAATTGAAATTAGATTAAGGACATGGGTTTAGACAAGGGTGAAGATTTAGTTTAGATTAAGGATAGGACATAAGGGGTTAGTCAACTTGAGGACTAATGATGTTGTAATCTTAGATGAGATAATTATGACTTATTAGGCTAAAGTGAGACTAGGTCAATGTTAGTGTTTTACTATTTTTGAAAAAATAAGTGTTTAATTTCCTAATTAGTAAAGGGTTTGGATTAATGTGTAAAACATTTAATACAGTATGCCTAAATTAACCTACTAATTTACTAAATCTAGATTTGATCAATTAATTACTAAAAATAGTAAGCAATGGGATAGAAAGTGAACTTAGCTAATTTTTGGATTGAGACAAAGGAATCTAAAACTATAAATTGATGAGCTGACTGGGCAAACTATCATAAACATGACCCAAAAGTCTATTTTCTACTTGGATAGTAATGCCAAAAATTGGACACTTTAGGGTCCAATACTATAGTCCTATTTTTGGCATTATAATCCTTTTGATATACTTATTTTGAGATTTTTGGGTTCTATTTTGATGCTTCTAGAGGATCAATGTCTGAATTTGTAAGTCTTGATATTTACAGAGCTCCATGTGTAACTGATTTTGTCTCCTAGGGTCCTAGTTCCTCCTTAGGCTTGATAAGTGGTCTTAAATCAATTAGAAAAAGGGGTTAGTGTGTATTATGCACTAAATGTGCAATCACACCCCATGTGTGGGCACACTGCCTACATACCAATACTCTGAAGAGGGATGAAGGCCAATGTAGTTCCCCCAAATTGAATGTGTATTATGTAATTTTTTGTATGTAATGTAAGCATTATGCAAATCTGGGAAACCTTGAGATGACTCATGACTTGTGCAAGAGATCAAGTAGGTTGTAAATAGAAATGTTTGGTTGTATGCAGAGAATAGGAAGATTTGCTTGAAGGTGCTTAGTGTATTTCTAGCTTGTGCCTTTTGAATGATTGCCAACCCTTCTAAATGACCCTTAAATAGGATTTTATAGGTAAATTAATGATCCTAAGTTAGATGACTTTGTGTTACACTGATAAAGAAAAAGATAAGGAACCAAGGAAATATGACCATTTGAAGCTAAGAGGGACTTGGACAATAGCACCAAAAAGTGGATACCCTGGGGTCTAGTGCTATAGTCCAACTTATGGTATTAGTGTCCAAGGGGAAATGGGATAGGTTTTTTCCTAGGAGAGGAGTTTGGGACAACTGAGGCTGACTCTAAAAGGCTTTGGATGACTGGAAAATAGTAAAAAACATGCCTAGTGGGTTGTGCAAAGAAGCAGGAGAGACCTATGGTTTGGGTGTCACAAGTCATGCTCAAGTTATATAAATTACATTTTTATGTGACTACATTTACCCCCCCCCCTTTATTCTAAGTATGTAGCAAAGTGAAATACTAGGATAAAGGAGAAAAATAGAAGTGTACCTGAACTTACCTGTGAGGCTAAGCCTAAGAAGTTGTGTGATGTTGTATTGTGCGTAGTGAGATCACGTTGTACTGTGTAGATCTGTAATTAAGTAAAGTGAAATTAAATAAATTCTTACTAGATACGCTATATCTAAAATAAGAACATATAAATCTGGGTAAAGAGAGAGAAAGGAACAAATAAACCTCATCGAGTATGCAAACTCATACAAAACTTGTTGTGCTAATGGATTGTGTTGAGTGATGCTAGATGTATGTTTGAACTAAGAGATATATCGATGGATGAGTTGAGTGATCAATCCCATAGAAGGTGGCTCAAGAATGCAAAGGTATTCCCTTTGGCTCCATCATCTCCAACTATGTGAAGTTAATGAATCATGCATTTGTTAATCGATGTTTGGACCATGTATCCAATCCCTCTGAATAGGTGGCTCAAGAATACAAAGGCTAGCTATTCCTTTGGCTTCATCATTACCCCATGATGTGAAGCTAAATAAAAAGATACTAGTATAAGCTAAATGTAATATGAGATGGATCATAAAGCCCATGAACATGTTGTAATCTGATAATGTTTATGTGGATAGCTGAATGTAACTAGAAACTAGGCCAATGTTGGCCAATTTGAAATATGGATATTGGACTTGTATAAAATCCCCTTCAAAACTAGAATCAAGGCTTAGGAAGCCACTTGAGAACTCCAGTACATAAGAAGAAAATTTTTATGAAAGTTTACTTGAAAGTGATTCCAACCACTTGTAGATGGAGTAAGGCATGCAACTGTTGGGAATATGCAAGAAAAATGTATTGAACTTAAAAAATAAAAGGCCCATGTGCCACACACATTGCTCCCAATAATTGGTGTCTAGGACATAGATTATTAATTAAAAGTTGTATCAATTTCCATGTCTAAACTATAAGTGGAAACCATCATGCCACACATGATGCCTCTTATATCTAGATTCTATGAGCAAATAAATACTAAAAACTACTATATTCTAGACTATACTATTATGGTAAAATTATGACTGAACTCACCCCTCCACCCGATTCTAGAAAAACTAAAAATTCTACTATCTGGACATTGCATTAGAAACTAGACACTTCAGGATCCAACACTATAGTCCCATGTTTGGCACTATTTTCTAGAGCCAAAACTAAAAACTGGACTGTGTTCTCTACTATCTACTAGATCTAGCCTGCCTGTACTAAATTTTAAAATCTAGACTGCATATTCTAAAACTAATTTTTTGACTGTTTAGGAGCTCTGATCTCTATGACAAAACCCCTATTTATTTCCCCCTCTTCTAATGGTATGAATGAAGACCTTGCAATGACTTCCCTCAGAAGAAGAATCTTTACAAGTATGTTAATCTATGAAAATATTTAATATAGCATTGATATTCATGATCTCAAGATATAGCAAGAGTTGTATAGAGAGATTGTTAGATCCATAGGGGTATGCCTAGATAGATATAACAATGTAATAACATGTGCATAAAAATAAAATTGGAATGCACAATGTTAGTTGTTAGTTTGTTAGTAACATAGAGGGATGGAGCATGATGTCCATCATGGCATCCAAGAAATAAGGTAAATGCATGATTGGAATCATGGCATTGTACATATAAAGAGAAATAATCAAGAAACAAGCATACAAAAAAAGAAGAAAGAAAACACGTAAGGGTCACTAAGGGGCCAAATAGACAGGCAAGGCATACAAGGCATGTTCAAATTCCGCATACACATATAATGGTAATAAGTAATAATTGGCACAAGGGCCACAAGCATATAGAAGGCACACATAAAGGAAATTGGTAAATGTCCAAAGGCACACACAATATAGATAGAAGCAAAGGACATTGGCAAATGTCCTAAAATTTAATTAGGAATCAAATAGGAACTAAAAAATGCAAACACATCTAGCTAATCAAAGCACAAATGGAAGCATGTAAAATACTAGAAATGTATACAAGCATCTAACTATGGAAAGCAAGAAGCAAGAGTATACAAGATATGCAGTACAAGACTAATGTATATGATATGAAATATAAAAGTGTGATAAATACTATTGGATGTCGATGTAATATCTATGTAAGTAAGGTATGTACTACAAAATATGTCTAGAGTGTGGAGTGTGAGAATGATATAACTTGGATGGTGTAGTCATGTAGAGTGTGCCCCCAGTGGGTAGATGTATCGATGTGTAGCTAGAATATAGAAGTAAGATGCCACCTCTATGGGTGGAGTAAAGTAATGAAGGATCTAGATGTACTGCACACACTTAAAGAAGATCAAGTGAACCATGGTAAAATAGATAAATTAACAAACAAGTAGCATAGAATAATGTAATGTAAGTCTAGTATAGTGTTTTAGTAATGTAAGAAACATAGATGATGCATGTAATTGACATGTTTTTGTATTTTTGAATTTTGTATTGTTTTTATATTTTTAGAATAAGATATGTACAATCAATCAGAAGAAGACTTTGTGCAAGAAATACTACAACGGAATGATACTAACCGATAAGTCTCGGATGAGACCCCCTATCATGGTGTCCAATATCAAAAAGTGGAATCATACGTGATCGTGAGACACAATGGAAGTGCTGAGATTGAGGCTCTAAAAGCTGGATATGTTGTAAATGATCTAAAATCTGTGAAGTAGAAACTGACTATAGGGATCCTCTATAACTCTGAGAAGTAGATACAATTGTAGGGCTCTTAGGGACCCATCTGTAAGTAGGAGAAGCTCATTGAACATGTGTTTAATGTGTAGATTCATGAGATCTCAATGAAACTACTCTAGGTGTGAAAATTATAGCTGGAAGTTATCTAGAATCTTGAAGCTATAGAGGTGTATTGACCATCTGTACTGGTGATGGAGCTAGAACTTGTGATAGAACTAAAATTGGCTCTAGAACTAAACCTGACACTAAAACTAGAAGTGGAAACTCATATATAACTCCAATAACTATAATAACCTGATTAACATGAATGAATTTCATGCATCGATGCACTGTAGATGGAATTGCTCAAAGTTTTTGTATCTAAGGTCTACCAAGTAACATGTCAAAGACTCCTACATTAAGAACTATAGTGAATGGGGTGGTCCTGCATGTAGGACCAACCTATAAAGGGATGAGGACCTCACCCAATGTAGTCTAACTATGTCCACTAAATTTGCTAATAACTATATTTGTCAGAGTGATATCTTATTCTGTATACCCCAAATGTTGTAGCAGTGTCATAGTACACATGTTAACACTAGATCCATTGTCAATTAGAACACCATGAATATGATGATAATGAATAAAAGCTCTAATGAAGAGTGCATGATAATTTGTGTCATCCTTAATAATCTCTAGCTCGAAAAAGGTGATGAAAGGTTGAACTAGAAGGCTAGAATGAAAGGTACCAATCATGTGACTCAATGGATGTGAATCGATTACTAGTGCCATGTATGTAGCTGGTGGAAGATGTGACGGATATACATGATGTACACTTGATGTGTCATGTACCTTTAACTTCCTTGCTATGGAAATGGATTTGAAAAGATTTTAAGTGACTTATCATATGTTGGTTTGGCCTGAGAAGGCTCAACTGAAGTACCTAGATTAATCTAGTTGGCATCAATTAAATCCTATATCTTATGCCTGAGACTAATGCATCTATTTTTAATATGGCCTAGTGCCCCCTGTGAAAGTCATAAAATGCATTCTAATCATATCCCCATGGAAGAGGCTTTATTGGATCAACTTCTTTTATAGGAGGTAGAGAAATGATATTACATTCTAGTAGCTAATGTATAACTCTAACTGGAGAAACTAGTAGATTTGTAAAAGGTCACCAAGGAGGTGCTTTTAATGTGACTCTTTATGGGGGATCTGAAGCTGCATTGACTATTTGCTGAGTTTGTCCTTTGTTGTCATTGAACTTGACCTTATATGGGACTTTGTTTTAGATTAAGGTAAAAGTAGGTTTTGAAGGGACCCCGAAACCCTTTAACAAAGATAGAAAGATGATACGATGACACCCAACAGGATTAACAATCCTAAAACAAACTATAAAATAGTATCAAAATCAGGTTTTACAGGGACTTGAAACCACAGCCTATAACCTTAAGAAAGATCACAGGTTTTACATAGACCTGGAAACTCAAAAAAAGTTTATATAATAAAGATCCAACTTTCAGAACTAGTTAAAACATCCAGCAAATAGGACCAGAACAAAAACAAAAACAACAAAGAGGACCTTAGTCTTCTAGTTCCAATATCATCTTCATAGTCTCATTTCCAACCATTGATGTATCCTGTATGGATATTGCAGCTGAAGTAGTAGCTTCTTGCTCTACTTTCTTTCTCGAGCTCTGCCTGGTCCTCTTACTAGGCCCCTCCAGAGATTTTATTTCTTCATTAGCTCATTTTCCAAGGTTAGCTACTGTCACACATATGCTAGAAGTAACCTCCATTTTCATTCTACTTTCCTTAATAAGCCTTCTCAAATTATTCTCATATTCCTTAAGCTTAATTGGAATATCACTCATTTGCTTCTCCAAATTATTGATTTTAATCCTATCAGCTTCCTGGTTATGTTGCATTATTTCAACTTTCTTTTTTAGCTCTATCATTTCCTTATGCATCCATGAATCAACTTGGAAAATTGCATTCGCTTTGAATTTGGCCGAATTCATGAAGGAGATCTTATTATCCCTCTGGCGAGTGTCACACCTATCATCTACATTCTCTTGTGGAAAGGACTCATCCTTTTCAATTTGATTCTCCCTTTCCATCATTTTCTCCTCTTTTGTTTCTGTAGGGTCTTTATGTTGGTCATGTTCATCCTTTTATTTTTCTCCAATCTCCATGGCAAGATTGGAAAGTAGAACCAAATGTTCCTTTTCTCTTATCAAAGCTAAATCATCAATTAAATTATTAGTTTCTTTAACACTTCCCCCCACCACATTCTATTTATCTTCATGATTAGAATTATTCTGTTCTATATTACCCTCTATTTTTTTCCCTTCATTTTCTTTCTTGCTATTGTCTTCATCTTCTTGATACCCTTCCAAAGTTGAACTAAAATCCCCAGTTTCCGTCCCTTCTTCTTCCTCAACAACATTCTTCTCAGAACTTTCTAAACTTTCCCACTTAGATTCCTCTTCAACATTCTATTTTTTAAGACTGGAGGGTCTAGGTTTTACTTTTTCTTTCCCCTTCACCTTTCCATTCTTCTTACCCTGTGCATCCTTATTTTTTTATAATTAGGATTTGAAACTATAGCATTGCTTTTGCAGTAGCCCTCTATAATAACAATCAGTCCTTCATGCAAAATTGGTCGAGGGACTTTGTTGTTACTCTTATTAGTTGTATTTGATACACTTGTGTACTTGAGTTTGCCCATTGATATGAGTTTGATTTCTCATTCTTTTAAAGTGTGACACAATTTAGTGAAAGAAGAGAATCTTTTAAACATGATTGTCTCATGAAAAATTAGTAGAAAACTTTGTTTAAAGAGGTCTTGTAACTCCTGATCTACCATAGGGCTAGTCATCTTAGCCAATATGGTATTATATCTGAGAACATACTCAGTAGAAGTTCATTAGACTTCTATTTTTGTTGTACAATTTGAGCAATAAGAACATGTCAGCAATAGGATTGAATGCATTGATCGACTATTTAGTAGACTATAAAACCATTGTAGTGCATAATCTTAGAGGCTCCGTGGAAATAACTTAATTAATATCCAGTCATTTGGTACATAATCCAAACATGCTATGTGAAAGGCTCTCAAATGTGTATCTGGATCACCCTTTTTATCATAAAGAGTGAGCTTAGGTTGTACAAATCTAGGTAGTAAGGGTGTCATAGCTATATGTCATGCCAAAGGTGTATGCAATAAAATGATAGAATCTAATGCATGTGTAGATCTAGTGATACCTTGCTCAAGATATTGCACCTCATATTGAAGAGATTAACTCTCTTGCACAAGGGTTGCCACATCAAGAGATAGGGATGTACTAGCTATAGCTGGTGGCAGAGGAGAAGGTTAGGCTACTATAGGGGGTTGTTGTTACATAGTTATCCCTGTAGTGTCATGTGCAATTGGTGTTTCTATAGTTTGAGAAGATTGACCATTATTTACCTTTTTTTGTTCCTCTTTTAGAATTCTAAGCATGTCATCTTGTATATCTGAGTATTTGGTTAAGATTTCTTGAAGCTCTCTTTTATCAGTTTCATCAAAATCAGTATATTGGGCCATTGTGCAAGTAGGAAAACAATTTGAAATCTATTTGGATGTTTTGCAATAAGTTGTAATAGGTAATGTGCTAAAACTAGAAATTACTAGATAAAAGAAACACAAAAGTCTAAAATAGTAATTTAGAATTTACACAAAAAAGTATATGCAGCTGCCAAACATGTAAGGTGATAGCTCAGAATGCAATAGGACCTCGTGAATGTACCTAGGGATTTTTTAGAAATATTATTTACACAATAATATGAACTTTTGAATTTGAAAATGATTTTCTAATTTTAATATTCAATCAAAATTTGCAAAAAATAAGAGGAATATCTTGGAAAATGACTAGAAATTAAGTGATGTAATTAGGGTTTGAAATGATTTTTTTCAAAATTAATGTAATAATTTGAAATTTTTGTTGAGAATTAGTATATTTGACTTGAAATATATAAGGAAAAATCTAAAAATATTTCTAAAATTAGCATAATATTTTTCCTAATGGTCTGGAAGTGGTTTCGTACAAAAAGGACCTAGTATGTGGAAACTAGGGTTTTAGTGAATTACTGAAAATATTGCACTAAATTTTTAGTTTTTAATTTTTAAATTCTATAAAAAATATGAAAATATTGTAAAAATTCAAAATAATTAACCTTAGGGTTTCTAGGGTTTTTGTGCAAAAATTCAAAGTCAGGTTCACCAAATGTTTTACTATTTTTGGGAAACTAAGTGTCTAATTTCCTAATTAGTAAGGGGTCTAGATTAATCTGTAAAACATGTAATATAGTATTCCTAAATTAACTTACTGATTTAATAAATTTGGATTTGATCAATTAATTACTAAAAATAGTAAGCAAGGGGATAGAAAGTGGACTTAGCTAATTTTTGGACTAAGATGGAGGAATCTAGAACTACAAATTAATGAGCTGATTGGGTAGACTATCAAAAATAGGACCCAAAAGTTTGTTTTCTACTTGGATAGTAGTGATAAAAACAAACACTTTGGGGTCTAGCACTATGGTATTATTTTTGGCACTATAGTCCTTTTGATCTTCTTTTTGTAAGCTTTTTGGGTTTTGTTCTGATGCCTCTAAACGATCTATGTCTGAATTTACAAGTCTCAATCATTTGCGTAGCTCCATGTGTAATTGATTTTGTCTCCTAGGGTCCTAATTCCTCCTTAAGATTGATAAGTGATCTTGAATCAACTATAAAAAGTGGTTAGTATTTATTATGCACTGAATGTATATCACACTCCATGTGTGGGTACAGTACCTACACACCAATACTTCGAAGAGGAATGAAGGCCAATATAGTTCTCCCAACTTGAATGTGTATTATGTAATTTTGTGTATGCAATGCAAGTATTATGTGAATTTGGGCAAGTTTGAGATGACTCATGACTTGTGTGAGAGCTTGAGTAGACTAGAAATAGTAATGGTTAGTTGTATGTAGAGAATAGGAATATTTGCTTAAAGGTGCTTAGTGTATTTCTATCGTGTGCCTTTTGAATGATTGCGAACCCTTCTAAATGACCCTTGAATAGGATTTTATATGGAAAATTATGATCTTGGGTTAGATGACTTCACATTAGGCTGACATGAAAAAAGATAAGGAACTGAGGAAATATGATCATTTGAGGCTAAGAGTGACTTGGACAATAGCACTAGAAAGTGCACACCCTAGGGTCCAACACTATAGTCCAACTTATGGCATTAGTGTCCAAGGGGAAAGGGACCTTGGGAGATAAGTTTGTACCTAGGAGAGGAGTCTAGGATAGCTAGAGATAAATATGGAAGGCTTCAGATGATTAGGAAATAGTAAAAAACATGCCTAGTGGGTTGTGCAAGGAAGCATGAGAGACCTATGGTTTGGGTGTCACAAGTCATGCTCAAGTTGTAAAAATTGCATTTTTATGTGATTACAGCTAGCTTAATTATAGACTATATTTGTCCTAGTTTGAAATAAGGTATGAAAGATAAAAGTGGGATGGATGACTATGATTTGGTTATTAAGGATGGAGGACATGGAGATGGATGTGATTGGGGGAATAGCCATAAGATAAGACATTGTGGAATATTTTTGGTTTTTTCTATATATTTTTTTTTTGGATTTTTGACATATTTCACTATTTAGGTCTTTTTTAGAATATGTACTATACAAAGGGGTTTACTAGCAAAGGGAATACCAAGCCTAGCAACCAAGATAAATATAGATGGAATAATGGATGGGATGATAAAAGAATGAGGGTGATGTAGAAAATGGGATGAGGACAAAGGAAGAATGAATTGGGGATTGTTAATGAACACATCGTGAAGGAATTAAATATCTAGTTATCTAATGTCAAAGCGTTCAAGTGTCCATTAGAAGATATGCCAAGATGAATCAAGAACATTTCTCAAAATATCATCCACTTTGTTACAAAGGTCAAGTCTGGAAGAAATTATGGACATAATAAGATGCATGGCTTCATGGTAGATGATTCATAGGAATAATGAATAGAGGGATAGGAGAGACAAGGATGAGATGGAAGGTGATGTAGATAGGTTTAATATGGGATATGATGTGGATGAAAAATAAATTCCCCCAAGTGTTGAGGTATAATGTAGATAATATATTATTTTGCCATGACACTAGAAATTTATTTTCATCATGGTACTTTCCCAAGGTGCCAGCAGACTAGTTTACCCCATTGGACAAATGATTTTTTTTTACTCTTTAGCATCTGGATTTATTAGAGGTAGGCAAGATGCAGGATGGAATTTTTTTTTGATCTTTAAACTGACACCCATTTTGGATATGTGTGATGGTAAAGCCATGTGATTGATGTTAGATTCATTGATGTTTTTGTGACCTTTGTTCATTTTTTATTTAACATCATGATTAGGTGTCTTTATAATCCTTACTAGATATGATGCTAGCCAGAATAATGTTGTGTGGTAGGGATTTGAGGTATGGTATGAAAAGGATTATGTCTTGATATTGATGGTGGGGTATAGGATGTGAATGAGTGGTATGGTTATGATGGATAATGTGACTAGAAGGGAAGTGGAAATGGGATTTAATAGTTACATACACTATTGGCCATGGTGGAGGGGAAATTTTTTATTGATGTTATGAGATTAAGATATCCAAGATATTCTAACTTTATTTCTCTTTGTTCCAAACATTTAGAGGATTATCGGTCATATTTATATGAATTTTGAAAGATTTTCAACTTGGATTTTGATTTCCTCCTGGTGACTAATTTTGGGCTTCACCAAAGTAAAGTGATCTTTGACTTGATAGATGATGAGGATTTTGACTTTAATGGTCCCTTAGCACCTCAAGGATATTTATGCTAAATGGTGACATTTTTTGACTTAGCCAATTACAAGACTCTTCTTGACTTTGATTGATTATTTTTGGATCATAACTGACTTGATTATTTGGCTTGATTAATTGATTATGGGCTTAGATCCTGGTGGATTCAGCACATGATAGTATATGATGAGGGTAATCCAATGATGTGTGATCCTATTTGTCTCATTTGGGGAATGGAATGGAGGGATTATTTATAGGATGTGGATTATCAGGGATATGTGGTAAAAGGGGTAGATTAAAGGGATGATGGGAAGCATAGTCCTCGTAAGCACTACTAAGAGACCCAACCTTGATTTTATAGAAAGTGTCTTTAGGATTCTTGAAAGGATCACTAAGACTCTTTATAAAATTAGCATCTAAAGTTGAGTCATATCCATCTTCATGAACTTCAATTGATAAAGCTTCCAAGAATTATGTTATAATTTCATCATCCTAATACATATTAAGAATCATGACTTTTGACTGGTTAACATTCAAATGAGAGGCATCCTCAAAGAGATAGGTGTCATCACGACTCTCATTATCTATAAGGTATGATGATTCTGACATAGATTTTGACTTATATTTTATTTTAAAACATGATCCTTACCATTCTGAATATAAATATGACATGGATGTTGATGAGGTGATGTAACTGATAGATTATTATATGATAGTAGCCATAGAGAGGACCTTTTGGATAACATCATTATTTTCAAGTACTTACTTCACCTTAGGTTTGTGAATGGATGCTTAAGACTTGTGAAAATGGGGGATTTGATGTGGGTAGGATATAGGGATGGTTTGATTGGGGATGGTTATGGTATTTGATTTTCTATTTTTAGGAATAATGGAATTTTATTCCTATTTAATAAACAAGTTTGAGTAGGATAAATTAGTAAACAATATTCCTAATTAAAGCTATCGATTTGTGAAATTATATTGTAATTAGACCTTTTCTAAAAATAGTAATGAGAGAAATAGAATTAAAATTAGCTTATTTTGGATTGTTCTGATTGAGACAGGGTCTATAAATTTATGTGCAATACTGAGACACTATCACAAACAAGATCTTGGACTTTATTTTCTAATTAGACAAGAGCATGGGAACTGGACACCTTGGGATTAGATGCTATAGTCCTTATTTGGTGATGTTGTCTTGAGGGTTTAAGCTTTTTGGGTTTTGTTCACCTACTCAATGTGAGCTTGTGTACCAATTTTTAAGTCTTCATTATCAACAAAGCTCCCTACAAATATGGTTCTTCATATTCGTGTATCTTCTATACAATTTTTAAAAAGTTTGGCAAATAGGGAAAAAAGGGTTAGTGTGTGTAAGATGCACTGGACGTGCTTCACACCCCATGTGTGGGCATGTTACCTACATACCAATACTTCAGAGAGGGATCAAGTCTTATGTAGTTCTCCCTTTAAGAGTGCTTGGTGTAATAGTGAATAAAATGCAAGAATTTATAAAACTAAGTATACTTGAGCTAACTAGGGACTGATGTGAGGACTTGAATTGGCTTGAAAGTGTATAAGCTAGATATATAAATAGAATAGGGAAGATTGCTTGAGTGGTCTTGTTTGTACTCTTGCTTGTTTGAATGATAGTTGCCAACCCTTTTCCAAATGATCTCTGAATGGGCTTATATATGGATCTATTGGTCATGGGTTAGATGAAACTAGCTTAGGCTGACATAATGAACAAGAGGAATAAGGGGGAAATGGTAATCTAGACTCAAATTGTGATTAGATAGGACCACTAAAAAGGGGACACCCTAGGGTCTAGCACTATTGTCCTAAGAAGATGGGACTTGGGAGCATGGATTAGTCATGAAGAGAGGGTCTTGCTTAGCCAGGGTCAAGTTTGGAAGGTCATGGGTGATTAGGAATTAGTGAAAATAAGCTTGAGAGGGTTATGGGAGTAAGCAAGAGGGACCTAAGGATTAGGTGTCATTATCCATGCTCAAGTTACCATTTTTTGCATTTTATATGACTACATTTGCCCCCTTTTTATTTTAGTGATGCAACAAAGAAAAATAGAAAGTATACCTAAACTTAATTGCAAAGGTGAAGAAGCCCATGAAGCTTCTGTGATACTAAGTAATGTTGGATAGTGCATAGAGAGCACATTGTGTAAGTGTGAATCTATTATGATAATGAGTAAGGTTGAGTAATAATGGATGTGTTGGATGATGTTATACCAAAATTTATATCACAAACAGAGTTGAGTGCTCAATTCCTTGAAAAGTGGCTCAAGAATGCAAAGGCTAGACCTTTAGCTCCATCATCACATACTAAGTAAATCTAGATGATCATGTGTGTGATAATTGATGTCCAGACTATGTGTCTAATCCCTCTAAATAGGTGGCTCAAGAATGCAAAGCTTGGCCCTTTGGCTCCATTGTTGCCCCATGAAGTGAATCTAAGAACTGATACTGATATGAAGAAGTATGTCATATGAGATGGGTCTTGAATCCCATGAATATACCAAAAATTTGATAATGTGGCATGGATATCCAAATATGTGCTAAAAACTAGGCCAATGTTGGCCAACTTAGAAAATATGGAGATTAGACTTATATGAAAGCCACTCCAAAACTAAAAAATTTGGCTTATGTGAAAGCCACTCAAGAACTCAGGTACACAGGAATGTGGAGGTTAGGCTTGTATGAAATCCACTCTAAAATGATGTCAACCACCTATAGATGGAATAAGGCACACAATTGTTGAGAATGCCTAGGTAATACTAAAAATTGAAAGAAAAAAAGTAAAAGTATTATGTAATCTACCCCCAATCATTAGTGTCTAAAACATGGATTATGATATGAAAGTTATATCAACTACCGTATCTAAAATTGGAAGTGAGAACCAATCATGCCACATATGATTCCCCCTATGTATGGATTCTCTAATAAAATTGTATTGAAAACTATTGATCTAAACTTTTCTGATTGTGCAAAACTGTAGTTGAACCTACCTTTCTACATGCTTCTGGAAAACTTGGTTTTTCTACTATTTGTACAGGAGTACCAAAAATAGGCACCCTAGTGTCTAGTGATATATTTTATCCTTGACACTATTTTTATAGGATAAAACTGATCACTATTCTAGAATCTTGAATGTTTTCTTGGTCTGTTCCAACTAGTCTGATGACTGGTTATTGTTCTAAAACTAGATTTTTTTTATCTATAGGAGCTCTGATCTCTGTAGCAAAACCCCTGTTTGTTTCCCCCTCTTCTAAGGGTAAGAATAGGTACCCTAAAATGACTACCCTCAGAAGAAGAAGCCTTGCAAGTGTGTTAAGCTAGAAATATAGATGATATAGCAATGATAATCAACAAGATATCTCAAGATATAGCATGGTTTGATTTGAGAGATTATTAGATCAATAGGGGTATGCCTAAATATATGTAATAATGTAATAGCATGTGTAGTGTATTGAAATATAATTGAAAGTGTTAGTTGTTGGTTTTATTAGTTATTATTTTATTAGTTTGTTAGTTTGAGGGATGAAACATGATGCCCATCATGGCATCTAAGAAAACATGAATAAATCATGATATGGATAATGGCATTACAAGAAATCGAAAGAAATCAAGCAACAAGCACACAAAGTAAGAAGAAAGATGCATACAAGGGTGGTCAATGGGCCACATAAACAAGGGACATGGGTACATGTCACTCAAACTAAAAAATAAGCATGGGTACATGTCACTCAAACTGAAAAATAAGCATGCAAGGCATATTCAAATGCCATATACACATATAATTGAAACAAACAAGTTGGTGTGGAAGCCATAATCACATGGAGGAGTACATGGAAAGGACATTGGAAAATGTCCTGAGGCACACACATGAATAAAAGAGAAGGACATTGACAAATGTCCTAAGGCACATACAAGAGACAAGAAGGAACTAGAAATGTAATCCAACAAGCTACACTAAGCAAGAAGAGAAAGCATGTAATAACTAAAAAGATAGAATCACATCTAACTAATCAAAGCAAGAGTGAAAGTATGTAAGACATATTTAGTATAACATAAGGTATATGCTAAGAGATACACAAGTGTTAGATACTAGTGAAATGTCGATATAGTCATCTGTGTAATTTAGTAAGTAATATACATCAACATGATAACTTGGAGTGTGTAGTATAGGAATGGCATAACCTATATGGTGTAATAATGTAGAATATTCCCCCAGTGGGTATGTATATTAAAGTGTGTCTCGAATGTAGATGTAAGATTCCCCCTGGGTAGAGTGAAGCAATCGAAGAGTTGGATATCACTACACACACTTAAACCAGATCAATTAAAGCATGGTAATGTAGATAAAGTGACATTCAATAGCATGAAACAACAAATGTAAATCCTAGCATGATATTAAAAATGTAAAACATGGATGATGCATACAATCAAAATGTTTTTGGGTTTTGATATTTTTGAATGTTTTTGGATTTTTGAAATGTTATATTATTTTTGTATTTTAGGAAAATTTGAACTATGTATAATCAAATTTAAGAAACTATGTAAAATCATTGTTGTGTAGAAGTGATACTAACTAATGAGTCTCATGTGAGACTCCCTATCATGGTGTCCTGTATCAAGGAGTGGAATTGTGCATGATCATAAAGCATGATGAAAATTTTGAGACTATGGCTTTGAAAGCTATATATGTTGTAAATATTTTAAAATATCTAAAGTAGAAACTAGTTGTGGGGGTGGGGTCCCTCTATAACTCTAAGAAGTGGATATAGTTTTATGGATCATAAGGACCCATATAAAATTATGAGAAGCTCTTTGAACATATACTCTATGTGTAGATGCATTAGATCTCAGTGAAACTGCTCTGGGTGTGAATATTATAGCTAGAAGATATCTAGAGTCCCAAAGCTATGGAGGTGTATGAACCCTCTATACTAATGATGGATGCCTCAACTATGTCTGAATCAAAAATGGAAGAGGAATTGAAATTGTAGGAGAATTTAAAATTGGTGGTAAGATTGAAACTAGTGGAAAAATTGAAACTAGTGACTACAAACTAGTAGATGGCTCGGAAGTGGGGAGTGGTAACTCATATAGAACTCCACAAAATATAACAACCTAATTAGTGTGAATGAATTTCATGTATATGTGAAATATAAAAGGTACTTCTCTAAGTTTTTGATTCCATGGTCAACCAAGTAACATATCAAAAACTCCTGCACTTGGAACTATAGTGAATGTTGTGTCCACATGTGTAGGACCAACCTGTAGTGGAAGTAATATCTCACCCAATGAAATTTGTATATACCCACTAAAACCACTAATAAATATGTCTATCAGAGTGATATCCCACTCTAAATAACCCAAATTTTATAGTAGTGTCAAGGTACACATGTTAAGACTGGAACCATTGTCAATAAGCACATTGTGAATAAGTTGATGATGAAAGTGAGCTCTAATAAAGAGTGCATAATAATTTGAATCATCCTCAATGATATCCTACTCTAAGAAGGAGATATAAGGTCTAGTTGGAACTCTAGAATTGTATAAACTAATCAAGTTGCTCAAAGGATGTAACTCAACTAAAGGTGCCCCATATGTATCTGATGGTAAATGTGCATGATATGCATGATGAACCCCTAATGTGTCCCTTATATCCTATTTTGAATGTTGTGGAAATGGATCTAGGAATATTTTCAATGATTTATCCTATGTTTAATTTATTTTTGGAGGCTCAACTAAAGTGCCAAGATCAATAGTGTTTGAGTCTATTAGGTCTTGTATCGTGTGCTCTAAACTGATGCATCTATTTGTCATATGGCCTGGTGCCTTGTGGTAGTCATAAAATACATGATGAATATCCATTTGGAAGAGGCTTTTTTGGATCAACTTCCCAAATAGGAGGGAGATATATGATATTACAATCCAAAAGCTATTGTAAAACCTTGGCTGGAGAAACTAGAAGATGTGAAAAAGTATGCCAAGGGGGTGATGATAAAACTATTCACTGAGGAGGATTTGAAGCCACATTAACTATAGGTTGATTATTCCCTTAGTATCATTAAACTTGACCTTATATGGGACTTTGTTGTTACTCTTATTAGTTGTGTCTGATGTATAAGTGTACTTTAGTTTGCCCTTTGAAATTAGTTTGACTTCTCTTTCCTTTAATGTGTGACACAATTCAATGAAGGAAGTGAATCTTTTGAACATGATTGATTCATGAAGTGTTGGTACAAGAATTTTTTTGAAAAGGTCTTGTAACTCCTAATCTATTATGGGGCTAGTCATCTTAGCCAAGATGGTCTTATACTGAAGAGCATAGTATGTGAGATGTTCATTTGATCATTGTTTCTATTGAGCAATTTGAGAATATGAAACCTTATCACCAATGTTGATATTGAAGTGTGCTAGGAACATGTCACTTAAAGGTTTTAATGCATTGATTGACTAATTTGGTAGACTATAGAACCATTGTAAAACATAATCCTTTAGACTTTGTGGAAATATCTTGGTAAGTAACTAGTCATTTGGTACATAGTCCAAGCATGCTACATAAAAATATCTCAAATGTGTCTCTAGATCACCCTTATCATCAAAAAGAGTAAGCTTAGTTTGAACAAAACCTTGTGGCAAGGGTGCAGAGGCAATGTGACATGCTAATGGTGTATGCAAAAGAGTAAAAGAATCCAAAGCTTGCATAGGTCTAGTGGTACCTTGCTCAAGATGTAGCACCTTGGATTGAAGAGATCTTATCTCTTACACAAGGGTTGCCACATCAGGAGATAGAGATGTACTAGCTATAACGGGTGGCATAGAAGAAGGTTAGGCTACTATAGGGGGTTGTTGAGACATAGTTACCCCTGTAGTGTCATTTACAACTAGTTACTCTATAAGAATCAAAAAATCAACTTGTTTAGCCTATTTTATTTCCATCAGAGATTGTAATATAAGATTATGATCTTGAGGCTATTCTCTAAGTCTTTCTTTGAAACTTTGGAGGATCAAATCTTTATTGAGTATAACTTCATTATCAATAATGGGTGGAAGTGAATCAGTAGTCTAATGTGGTGGAGCATGAGCATTAGTGTGTACATCATCATTGGTATTTTTATATTGCTCATTATTTGAATCATTCTCATTAAAATTGGTGTAATTTGGATGTGTAGAATCTATAGCTAGAGTTTGAACTAGTTGTTTATCCATAGTATCTGGTCGAGTTGAAGGAATCTAGGTGAATTTAAGATGATTGCCACTAATGCTTGTACTTCATCTTGAAGGAAAAGATGCAAGAAACTTAGGTGTCATAAGGAAAACAACTTGGATAATAGTATAAAATATTAAATTGATATAATCTAAACAAAGAACTGAAATATGCAGAGAAAGGATACGGAGCTCCCAAAAATGTAAGGTGATACCTCAAGAAGTAAAACTAGGAGGTAGTACATGCAACTAGGGATTTTTCAAAAATAGTTTTGTAAAAAACTATGACTTTTTGAAATTGAAAATGAATTTATGAGTCAAGTATTCAAGAAAAAATATAAAAATTTATGGGAAAGTGCTTGATTTAATGGAACCTAGTAGATGCAACTAGAGTTTTGAGATTTTTTTTTGTTTTGAAATTACTATGAATTTTTGAAATTTAAAGTGATTTTTTAAATTTTAATATGCAACTAAAATTCAAAAAATGATTATAAAATTACTGGGAGTTATTTGATGCAACTAGGGTTTGAAATAAATTTATTTTAAAATTTACTACAAAAATTTGAAATTTGAGATACATTTTTGATTTATGTGTGCAAGAAAAAAAATTAAAAAATTATTGAATTAATGCTGAAAATTTATGTGACCTAGTGTATGCATCTAGGGTTTTGAAATAAATTTATTTTAAAATTTACTACAAAATTTTAAAATTTGAGATAAATTTTTGATTTATATGTGCAAGCAAAAAATTAGGAAATTATTGGATTAATGCTATAAAATTACTAGGACCTAGTATATGTAACTAGGGTTTTGAAATAAATTTATTTTAAAATTTACTACAAAATTTTAAAATTTGAGAGGAATTTTTTATTTTAATATTCAATAAAAAAATCAAAAAATTAATAAGAAAAATTAGCTAGAAATTTACCTTAGGATTTCTAGGGTTTTTATGCAAAATTCAAAGTAAGTTGGGTTCACCAAATGATTTGTTATTTTTGAAAACAATGGAGTTTTATTCATATTTAATAAACAAGTTTGAGTAAGATAAATCAGTAAACAATATTCCTAATGGAAGCTACTAATTTATGAAATTGGATTGCAATTAAACCTTTTTAAAAAATAGCAGTGAGAGAGAAAAAATTAAACTTAGTTTATTTTGTATTATTCTGATTGAGATAGGGTCTATAAATTTATGTGTAGGACTGGGACACTATCAAAAATAGGATCTTAGAATTCATTTTTTGATTGGACAGAAGCCTTAGAACTAGACACCCTAGGCTTTGACAATATAGTCCTTCAACACTATTGTCTTCAGGGTTTAAGCTTTTTGGGTTTTGTCTGCTTGCTCAGTGTGAGCCTATGTACCAATTTTTAGGTCCTCATTATCAACAAAGCTCCATGTAGAGATAATTATTCATTTACTTGTATCTTCTATATAATTTAAAGAAACTTTGGAAAATAAGGAAAAAGGGGTTAGTGTGTGTAAGATGCACTAGACATGCTTCACACCCTATGTGTGGGCATGTTGCCTATATACTAATACTCTGAAGAGCGATCAAGCCATATGTAGTTCTCCCTTTAAGAGTGTTTAGTTTAATTGTGAATGAAATGAAATAAATTCTAAAACTGAGTATGATTGAGCTGACTAGGGACTGATGTAAGGACTTCAATTAGATTGAAAGTGTATAGGTTGGCTGTATGCAAATAATAGGGAATATTACTTGAGTGGTCTTGCTTGTATTCTTACTTGCTTGAATGATATTTTCGAACCCTTTTCTAAATGATATTTGAATGGGATTATATATGGATTTATTGGTCATGGGTTAGATGAAACCAGACAAGGCCAACACAATGAACAAGAGGAATTATGAAAAAATGGTAATCTAGGCTCGAATTATGATTGGATAGGAGTGCTAAAAAGGGGACACCCTAGGGTCCAATGCTATAGTTCAACTTTGGTGCTATTATTCTAAGTAGATGGGACCTAGGGGGATGGATTAGTCATGAAGAGAAGGTCCTGCCTCAGTCAGGGTCAAGTTTGGAAGGCCGCAGGTGACTGGAAATCAATGAAAATAAGCTTGAGAGGGTTATGGGAGTAAGCAAGAGGGACCTAAGGATTGGATGTCATTATCCATTCTTAAGTTACTAGTTTTTAACTTTTATATGACTACAATATTGTAAGGATTAGAATCATGATCTAGGTTGAGGAGGGAAGAATATTGATTGTGGTTAGGAAAGGAATCTTAGCATACCCCTTTTTACACACTTTTAGGTGTAGATGCATTGGATTCTCCCTCAATTTTAATGTCACCATTATCAATTAAGTGTTGGATTTTAATCTCTAAATGGGTGACATCTATTAATAGAGTGCATGGGGACTTTATGGTATATACAAAATTATTCTTCTTGATACTATGAGGGCGTATGTTTGGACAAATCTATAGGTCTTATTTTTGGGTGGATAATCATGCATATGGACCTCAATTTCCAAAATAGGGATTCCACAGGTATTGGGAGAGGTGTATATTTCTTGTCTATAATTTTGGATTTAGGAGTGGAATAATGTGATGGTGATGTTATGAGGTAAGGAGATGGTAGAGTGTATGATTGTTTAAGAGATGAACAAGAGTTAGATAAGGTTGATAAATTGGGATTCCCTTTACTAATCAGATGGGAGATATGTGATGGAGGATTTACTATGGATGGGTATGAACTGGAGGTAAGGTTAGTTGAATGGGTTAAAGGCCTTAGGGAAGTTGGGAACCCATCTCAAAGAACCAGAAGAAGACTTCATCCTTGTTGGCAAAAATATAGTTATTAAACAAGGTAAACTTAGGAATAGTGGGTGGTGAACTAGAATGTGATTGGTTGTCATGATAATTAGATGGTGATAAGGGTTGATGAGGTACTTGTTTGGAAGGTGACCTTATGTTTATGGGTGATAAATCATTGGGAATTTAGGCATCCATATCCAATAACTGTAATAGACATTCATCCTTGTTGGCCAAGATATATTCATTAAATAGGGTGACCTTATCGTGTGTATATTTAGGGGTGTTATGACTATGATTATGATAAATGGATGATGGGGTTGATCATGTTGGGATAACATGTGGGCTAGGTGTATATGGGGATTATTAGTGGGGAAGGATATGGGACATTAGTTTAGGCTTGAGAGGATCAAGTTTTATAGGTAGGCATACATGCATTTCTAGGGCCCAAAAAAGGATCTCATCCTTTCTGGTAAATAGGTATTATTCTACAAGAACATGGTCCAAATCCATTTAGTCATATGATGGATGAAAAGAAGATAAATGATAGAAGGGGAATGATGTGAAGGTAGATTGAGGATTGGCTAAAATGATGGTCCTTGGACAAAGTAAGTCTGAATGATTGAGCTAGTATGACAAGTGATGGTGAGGACAAGAGAGACAAAATGGCTTATGATATAAGACTAGGATCATATTTCAAATTAATATTATGATAACAACTAATGATCTATCGACAATTTTTAGTTTCAAGTTAGCAAAAATATTAAGAATTCAACTAGTGCCTAGATTCAAACTAGTAAGACGATGATTAGATGGGTGTTAGTTATGAATATGCAAGATGACTAGATTTAGAGATGAATGGATTGATGATGAGTGGATGTTAGATTGAAACTGATAAAGTGATATGTTGTTAATAGGGTATTGATTAAGTTTGAAATCTAATAAAGTGACAAATTTTTACATGACGTAGGGTCTAGGGGTAGCACCCCTTACCGGGGTTAAGTGATAACACCCCTTATAGGGTTAAGAGGTAGTACCCTTTATGGGGTCTAGAGGAAGCCAAATGTAATTTGAGACTTATGAAACCCTTGGAATGACTCAAAATTCACTAAAAATGATTTTGAAAAATGCACTCAAAAGATAATTTTTTTGAATAAAAATAAAGAACAAAATTACTACTAGTTTGATCAAAACCATAGATACATAGTCATTTATTAATCAAAATCACTTCTAGAGTGTCAAAACCATAACTGAGCAATCTAAAATTTTGTAGACACTTCGCTAGTAGTAACCACATAGTTAAGTATATTCAAAATAGTGTATACGACCTACAAAACCATAATTATAAATAAGAGATATTGTAAAAAGGTAACAAAAAATAAGTAGTATTACAAAATCATAGATTATAATCAAAATTGTAGAAACATAGAAGTGATTTTGAAAAAAGTAATAAAAATTACTATTTTCAAAATTTCTAATAAGGGAAACCCCGTGAGTTACGATATTTCATAGAATGATGATATGAGGGGTATGTTGACAAGTTTTTAACTAATATAGAGAATGGAAAAAAATTGAAAATAGAAGATTATCAAATGACTCTATATAAAAAGACATAATTGTGACTATATATGCTAGATCACATATATTTTTATGCCAAGTCACCGATAAGAAGAAGATTCATAGTTGTGATGTTAAAAACTCCTACAAAAACTACTGAGTTAGCTATTATTTCTAGGGACTAATTAGACTAGTGTGTGTTATCAGAGGATGTTAGAAACAAATGAGAACATACACACAAACAATAGGAAAATATGTACAATATGTGCAAACTTTAGATTAGAAACATTAAAAAGCCTACTATAAAGTTCAAAATCACAAATAATATAGTCAAAATCATAGATAATTCAAAATTACAAATACTAATAAGCAATTTTGACAAAATCACAATTAGTCTATTCAAAACTATGAATAGAAATCAAAATCATGACTAATATGTTCAAAACCATAGATAGGATTTAATATCATATATTACAAGAGGTGATTTTTATTAAAAGACAAAATAGCTAAGTTTCCCTAATGATTAGTAGTTAGGTTGGTAGTTTATGTCAAAATCATCATTGTCATCCTCCAAACTATAAATACAAAATTGGCTTTCACGGAGCAATACCACCTTTCACTTAGTGCATGATATTCTTCAAATTTTGAGCCCCAAATTTGTTCTAAATAATTCTTTAAATCTTCAAAATCATACTTCACACACAAGATTAGCACAAAAAAGGTCTCTCATTGTGATCACCAAATGTAAGATGATAAATTTGAAAATTTGATTTAGATATATAAATTATACCCAAAACACGTAAATAGACAATCTAACATTAATATTAGAAACCATTAAATCAAAATTCAATAAAATGAATATTTAAAATGATATTCTAATCTAAAGCCAAATGTTCTCAATCAAGATTCAAACAAAAAGACTAAATATTATGGATGGAGATTGTTTACAAATAGACTCAAAATTTTAGCATAATATTAGTTTGATTAAAAGACTTAGATTACATGGATTGATTGATAATATTGATATGGAGGTTTTATGAGTTCATCTATTGGTTTGGATATGGAGAAGTGGCTTATTTAAATAGAAAAAAGAGGGAGGATTAAAAAGGAATTAAAAATTCCTTGGAAGCCTATAAAAATAGAGACTTCTAGAGAGGAAGGGCTAAGATAGAGAGGATTCTAGAATTAGATAATTATAAAATCCATTAAGAGGATAAGCAAGATTAGTAAATAATTAAATGAATTTTTTTGAAGGGTGATTAGGGGCTAAGGATGTAGGAGAGCCTAGGGACAAGCTAGGGTAGGTAGGATTATAATTTTAAATTCTAGTATAATGGACAAGTGAGATTATTTAGTGGATAAGACATGAATTAGTATGATTAATTTATTTTTGGGATAATATAAATTTAACATGATGAAGAAGAAAGAAGGAGAATGTTACATAAATGACTAGAAGAGGTGATATTAGGACAAAATTAGAAGTGATAAATGAGATTAGATGAGATAAATAAAATTAATATCGACTAATAGTAATGTTAGTGATGATAAATGAAGCGAGAAAATTTAGATGTATACACTAATAAAAATAATAATTATATTATTATTTAAAGAATCAAGGATAGAAAAACTAAAAAATAAAAGAGTTGAAAATTGTAAAAACATATCAGTAATATTAGAATAATTTAAATAGAGACTTCAATCTATTCCATCTCAACTTTTTGTCAAAACTAACCAAATTATCATTTTGAAGAGTTGTGATGCCAATAATAGCATGAAATTTTGTCAGGTCATTTATCTCACTATAAATATGTTCAACTTTATTTTTTTAAAGTCTCAACCAGGATTAATGCCTCATCCAAAATATTATTTATATTCTAATTATTAATATTTACATTGATTATATCATTTATAATTATCTAATAATTTATTTTTATGTTAATATTTTAAATCCTACATTTTCTGAATAGTTTAAGGCTTATGATGTTATTTATCACTTTAGAAATATTTTTTTGCCTAAAAGTGGACTATATCCCCATTTTCATCCCTTGTAATATCTAAACTCCTACTAGACCTATAATGTCGTTAAAGCACCATCAAATTCAATTTATACTAACTCTCATTTGGTCTTTTCCATTTAAATTTAAATCTGAAAGTTTGAGGATTCTATTGAACCAAATATTTTTTTAAAATATTCCACCAAGTCAATATATGTCTTTCACTACTAACATAATTTTTTTTCTAAAGGAGAGTATTTTGAGTAAAAAAATATAAATAATTTATCATTACTTCTTACATTCTAGACTTATCCTTGATTATATTATTTTGTTCCTTCCATAACATCCAAAGAGTCAAAGAGGGAACCATACTCCACAAATATTTAATTTGACCCCCTTCCTTTTTCCAAGCTAAGAAAATGAGAATAAATATCTATTAAGAAAGTTCATATATATATAAAAGATACATTTAGAAGCACTAAGAAAACCTGCTATTTGAAAATGATGCCATGTTAGAATTTCTTATTTAAGAGCCATTCATAAAAAAAAAATGTTTTGGCAAGTTCAATAAACACCGAACCATGCTCCAAAGTTATTATTATCCATTAAAATTTGATAAAAACTTAAGTCTAATTTAATTGAATACATATTTTATAGTTTCTCCTCCTACAAAACATTACTTGAGTAGTGATGTAGATAGTTTCCTTACAACACATGATGCATTTTTTGATTTAGATTCATGCACATCTACCACATTTCATTCATGAAATACAATCCTTATACCACTTATCATATATTATTATGATTCTTATATTGGGATCATTTGTTAATTTTTTGCATTTTCAAATATTATAAAAATCAAAATAAATCAAGTAATTCTAAAAAGTTAAAAAATGATTGTAAATTTCTTTTTGACTATTGCAATATGTTTTTCTACTGCTTGAACATGTAATTGATTTGATCAATTATTCTAAACCCTTCAATATTAATAATGTTTTGGTCCATTGACTCTTATTTTTTAACTTCTTATATTTAAATAGTCTAAAATAATATTTATTCTACCATTTACCTTTTTGTTTTCACAATTTGCACTGACAAAATTACATTTTATGTCAAGGACAAAATAGAACAGTAAGGGATAAAACTAGATACCACCACTATTATTTCAATCCTATATTGTTTAGATTTTCACTCACACATAAAAAATTGGGCACATGGAGCCATAATATTGTAATGTTTCAAATATTTCACCTAATTCTAGTATGTAATTTAGTGTTTATTCATGTAAAAAAATTAATTTATTGTGGCATATTTCTCATATTTAATACATACTTTGACAAGTGTACATTTGATGAAATAAGGATGTACAATTCATCCTTTACATACTTATTCTATTCCCATAGGTTTTTAGCTACAATCACATATACAGTGGGGGCATCTTGTCCATACATGACCATGCCATTATTTTTAGTGCATCTTTCATATTGACACATCTTTTAAATTATTCAAATCCCTATCCTTTATTATAATTTTGAACCCTTTATTATCACTACTAGTTTCTATTTGTTCTAAATTTTAAATATTAAAAAATTTAAAAAAAAATCAAATATTTTAAAAATCCAAAACATTCAAAATTTTCTAAAAATCCAAAATCAGGATCTATGCATGATTAGACATCTAGTTTACATCATTTTCATATGTTATTTATCTCGTAATTAATATATATCATTCACTTTTTAAAATCACACATGTATTTCACTAGTATTTATGAGTGTTATGTAAGACATATAAATTATAAATGGATTAAGATGTTGAACTTGCCTCTACCCAATAACCTTGTAAAACTGAAGGCATCTTATCCATAAATTATAATATTTATATGTGCCATCATTCTATTAATCCTATATTGATGATCTATATACTTCTTAAAAATGTCTTTCTAACATCTCTATCTTACAATTGTGTAATGGATATCTTATTTTTTAGGATATAATTACATTACATATATGTAATCTAGACTATCTTTCTAGTTATGTACTCCATTTATGTTATTACTTATGCATAGTATATTAGACTATTTTTTCATCTATTATGTGTGTCTCATGGCCCTTTTTTATATTTATTGAATATATCTATGAGATATTCTTTGGTATGTGTGACATTTGAACATGTGCATTGTTTGTGACCCTTGGCTCTTTATTTTGTGTGACTTGTGAACATGTCCATTTTTTTTAACATTATCCATATCATTTACATGTGTTCCTTGGCCTTATGTGTGAAATATTTGCTTGTGTGACATATGAATATGTCCCTTGGCCTTTTTATACTACATTACACTTGTTGTGTTTGTGTGCTTATTGAGTTATAAAGTTTGATGAATGTCATGATTCATATCATGAACTAACTAATGCATAAAATAATAAATCTACATTCTATTACTATGAGATTCATTAATACATTTTTATAGGCCTTGTTTCATATGTTACATACATAGTTCAAATGGTACAAATCTTATTATGTTAACATACTTTTCACATATGCTACATTATTCAATGATTAAATCTTACTACACATGATACAATTAAATTTTCTATTGAGATGAGTGACTTTTAGGATCAATTCTCTCACCTTAAAATGGGAAATTTTAGTGGGTTTTACATACCTGAGATAAGCCTCTTCAAAATTATAAATCAATTTTGGTACATAATACAATTGTAAAATTGTTCAAATTCAATCATTGACACATATTATAGTGGAATTTACCATTCATATGCACTCACATTATAGAAACAAAGTACAAATTCATATAGTTTTGAGTAAGTGATAAATGTTCATGCACAAATTTCAAATAGAATATATAATTTGTGTTTATATATAATTATATATTCTACGATTATCATAATGGGGGCATGATATAGATTCATGCACACTATACATTTTTTCAAATTTTAGTGGGTGTGATACATATTCATGCCATGCTTTCAATACTACTTGTTATTTGCAGACAAGGTAGGAGCATGAAGGAATTTCATTCCATTTTAATCATGCATTCAGAAACAAACTGAATGCAGACACTTCTTTTTTATCACTTTCATATCAAAATTGTAAAATAAAATGACTTCTCTTAATTGCACATAAACTAGTCTAGAATTATTTGTTCAACCTAAATTCATATGTTCATCTAATGTACAAGTTTGAATTCACTTTGGGGCACTTTTAGGTGGGATAATTCACCATATCAAATCTATTTAGTTATCATTATGGTCATTTTCTCTTGTCAATTCTTTTACTCTGATCAAACTTTTAATCATCTTTCATTTATCAATTAATACAATTAATTCACCTTCTCTAAATCATTCTTCTAATTAATTCTCTACATTGTATTAATTAAATTGATCTTTGATTAATTGAATTAGTCATTCTTCTAATTATAATTCTATGTAAATGGAATTATAATTTCCTTTCAATGATTAATTCTTCCTTTTTCTCTCCTTCAAAAGGGCATCTTCATTCAAGAAATAATCTTGAGATCCTATGGAATATTCTTTAGTGAGCTCACAAATTACTAAATGAATTAATATGAAGGATTAATCTCCACCCTTCATCTTGAAGATAAGATGAAGGGCCTATAATGAATCTTTTAAGGTATTTTAAGATAACATTCTCAACATTTCATCTTGGAAATGAGAATAAGGGCATACATTGATTATTTATGTGCTTTATTGGGAATGATTCTCCACCTTTCATCTTGGAAATAAGATGAAGGGCCCACATTGACTCTTATAAGTATATTTTAAAGAGAATTATCTACCCTCTATCTTTCATGCAAGATGGAGGGCTCATATTAATTCCCTTTTGATATTTTCAAGAGCCATCCTCAACCCTTCATCTTGGACAAAATGAATTGTTTATATTATCAATCCATGTGTTGATCCATGTTCCTTGTTGAGGATACATTTTCAATCATCCATCTTGGAAGTAATATGAAGGGTCCTCATTGATTTTTAATTGTTATAAGTAGACTCCTTCCCTTTATAATTCAACATGTTCAAGACTCATAGTGAATTTCTATCAATTTCATGCACTAACTTGTGCATCTAAATCCATGCTCATCAAATCAATTTCATAAAGTATTTAAGTAGAGATGGTCCATTTTAGGATAGTAACATTGTCAAATACTACTTGAAGATACATCCTATCCAAATCATACACAAAGATGATGTTTCTAATAAAAGTTTACATTATAATGATTTAATCTTAGCATTGTTATATTAATCTTTATATGCTCATGAGGTCTCAAGTGTATATTATTAGTTCTTGATGCTTTATTTGATTAAAAATAAAATATTGAATAAGTATAACTAATTTCCTAGATTCTAACGATATAGTGACAATTGAATCTGCAAGCCCTTTGTAGTGGTTACTTTTATTAAAGTGTATAATGTATAACTTAGATGTTTAATGCCCTATAACATTATGTCTATGAATCTATAATGGATTACAACATGTTTCATGTCTTAGGGTTAAAAATACCAATAAAATAAATTGAGGTTTATGCATCCCTCAATGGGTTTTATTTTTCATGCAAGCTCAATTCAATTTGGGGCTTGATCACCCTCAAATCTGCTATTAGTTCAGCTAAAGAACCAATTTCTCCATGTGCTTCAGGAAAACATCATCTCCAAGCAAAGTCATAAGAGTAACATTGATTTTAAACATATATATGTAAATATTCCTTGTTATTTATATCTTTTCAAATTTGAGGTATGATCATTAACTACTTTTACATCATTGCATGACTTTCCATTAAATACCTTGCATGATTTGGAGCTTCTCCCAAAGGCAAAGTGTGTATTAGACACTTCGGTGTTCCTTTCCTTTACTATAATAGTTTCATTTTTAATCTAGACCTATTTCGCCACCTTAATCTATCCCAAGCACCTATATGTACCTATTCATTTTTTAAATTTTTATCGAACACCTTAAAAAATCTAACTTCTAGAAACACATTTAATAATTTATATGGACAACCATGACCCAAAATTTATATGTTTCCATTAAGGATAAAAATGTCCAAAAGGGGACAATAGTGGTAGATGTGTTTGTCCCCTATGGGATGTTATTATCCTTAGCCATTTTAATGGTCAATTTTCAAATTTTGACCATCTCCTAAAGTTTGGTATGTAATTTTAAGATAGGTAAAGTGAGGTTTTCCCCTTTTGGATTACTATAAAATCACACTTAAGTCACCTACTTACCACTTGGTACTTTTAATACATAGGCATACTTACACTATTGCACATTGAGAAAAGTTACCCTATTTTTTCTAATTCTAAGTCTAATCACTTGAATTCATCCTCAACTAAGCCAAAATATTGTTTTACCCAAACCAAACCAAAGCATGATCAGTTATCCAACTTGTCTCTATATGTATTCATATAGTCAAAGGAGCAAAATTGCACAAAGCACCTTAAGTGGGAGAACTACGTGGGCTTGAATTCTTTCTTTGGATTATTGGATATGTAGGTAGAATTCATTCATCATGGGGTGATTTGGGTAAGCTATGCACATTACACTCCCCCCTTCTTATATTTTTAAGTTTTTAATGATTGTAAGCCTTATTAGGGTTTCAAATTTGAATAAATAATTTGCATGTCTTTTGCACACATCTAAAGGTAAAAACTCTATAAACATACCTAATTTAAGTTCATAATTTTTAATAGATTACAAGGTCAACCAATTTAGGATAATAGTGGAATTCAATCATGTCCCATGTTGGAGGATTATATCCTTAATCATATTCGGTCTAAGTTTTGGTACACTTTTAGGGTTGGTTCCTATTTCTAAATTTTAGTTATTTGTCAGCTTCACATAGTCAGATCTCATATAAAAATAACTATGTTTGTAATTTCATTCATAGTTAGCCTTATTTAATTTGATTTCACTTTGTCCAGTTTAGTATTTTACTTTCATTATGGTTGTCACAAGTTGAATTACAACATTATGTTATATTCCATTCAATTTATTTTAATTAGGGTTATTCACCTATTAATTCAAACTCTGATAAACATAAAAATCCAAGTTGAAGTAGAATTTTTAAACTTTGTATGGAAAACCTAGGTATTTAATATGTGTTTGCTTGATGACCAATAAAATTAGAAGGAACTGCAAGCTCAATTATAGTAGACAAATGATAAATGCATGAGAAAAACAATTCTCAAGGATGTAGAAGAATTGGAAGAGAAAAATTAAAAAGGCATAGAGAAATGGATAAGAGTTTCAAACTCTTATAATTCAATATGATAGATGAGGAGAACACCCTTCAAGATATGTTAGAAGGGGTTGAATGCCATGGAGCTTCGTGAACATCCATATGCACTAAAAACATATCTATAGAAGTTTCCACTAGTATAATAATGGTCAAAGTTTCACTATCTAGATGAGCCAATTTTAAATAATAGATCTAATGGGATGGGTCAAAATAATTGGTGGTACAAGTGGATCTAGAGGTTCATTTGAGGATGGACAACCAAGTTAGTGTGGAGTGATGTTGGACCCATATTTTGGTTAAGTATAAAATCACACACTTTTGACTATCAGATAACACACAATATGTGCACATTTTGTAGACAACACATAGAGTAATAAATCCAATAGAGCAAGGGATTGAAACTGACTAAGTCGAGTGACATAAAATGGCATGTGAAGATCAGGTCATGCAGATGTACCTAAAAACATGAGAGAACTTAGAATATTGACCAAGTCTTTAAGTGTGCATTTGGTGACACATCACTTCACATAAAATAAGGAGTGACAAGAGAGGGAGGTTGCGTAAAATGTGTTTGTATTGATTTAGCCCAAGTGTGATAATTATCTTTTAATTGTAATAGAATTATGATTATTGAGTTTGGTTATGTTTATTATGTGAACCATGTTATAGTTGCATATATTAAGGAATATGAAGTATTGGTTAGCGTCCATATGAAAAATAACTAATGTCATCTCCAAATCATCTTTCATTGATCAATTAATACAATTAATTCACCTTCTCTAAATCATTCTTCTAATTAATTATCCATATTATATTAATTAAATTGATCTTTGATTAATTGAATTAATCATTCTTATAATTATAATTCTATGTAAATAGAATTATAATTACATTTCAATTATTGATTCTTCCTTTTTCTCTCCTTCCAAAGGGCATCTTCATTCAAGAAAGAATCTTGAGATCCTATGGAATATTCTTTTGTGAGCTCACAAATTACTAAATGAATTAATATGAAGGATTAATCTCCACCCTTCATCTTGAAGATAAGATGAAGGGCCTATAATGAATCTTATAAGATATTTTAGGATAGCATTCTCAACATTTCATCTTGGAAATGAGAATAAGGACCTACATTGATTATCCATGTGCTTTATTGGGAATAATTCTCCACCTTTCATCTTAGAAATAAGATGAAGGGCCCACATTGACTCTTATAAGGATATTTTAAAGAGAAGTATCCACCCTCTAACTTGCATGCAAGATAGAGGGCTCATATTAATTCCCTTTTGATATTTTCAAGAGCCATCCTCAACCCTTCATCTTGGATAAAATGAAGTGTTTATATTATCAATCCATGTGTTGATCCATGTTCCTTGTTAAGGATACATTTTCAATCATCCATGTTGGAAGTAAGATGAGGGGTCCTCATTTATTTGTAATTACTATAAGTAACTCTTTCCCTTTATAATTCAACATGTTTAAGACTCATAGTGAATCCTTGTCAATTTCATACACTAACTTGTGCATCAAAATCCATGCTCATCAACTCAATTTCATAAAGTATTTAAGTAGAGATGGTCCATTTTAAGATAATAACATTGTCAAATACTGCTTGAAGATACATCCGAGCCAAATCATAAACAAAAATGAAGTTTCTAATAAAGGTTTACATTATAATGATTTAATCTTAGCATTGTTATCTTAATATTTATATGCTCACGAGGTCTTAGGTGTATATTATTAGTTCTTGATACTTTATTTGGTTATAAACAAAATATTGAATAACTATAACTAATTTTCTAGATTCTAACGATATGGTGACAATTGAATCTGCAAGCCCTTTGTAGTGGTTACTTTTATTAAAGTGTATAATTTATAACTTAGATGTTTAATGCCCTATAACATTATGTCTGTGAATCTATACTGGATTACAACATGTTTCATGTCTAAGGGTTAAAAATACCAATAAAATAAATTGAGGTTTATGCATCCCTCAATGGGTTTTATTTTTCATACAATCTCAATTCAATTTGGGGATTGATCACCCTCAAATCTACCATTAGTTTAGCTAAAGAATCAATTTCTCCATGTGCTTTAGGAAAACATCATCTCCAAGCAAAGTCATAAGAGCAACATTGATTTTAAACATATATATGTAAATCTTCCTTGTTATTTAAGTCTTTTCAAATTTGAGGTATGATCATTAACTGCCTTTACATCATTGCATGACTTTCCATTGAACACCTTGCATGATTTGGAGCTTCTACAAAAGGCAAAGTGTGTATTACACACTTAGGTATTACTTTCCTTTACTATAACAGTTTCATGTTTAGCCTAAATGGCGGGGGGGTGGGGTGTATTTACTTAAATTTGGGCATAAATAATTTATTATGTCAATTTTTGGCCTATTCTAATTTAATTGATTTGGGCATTTAATCTAGACCTATTTCACCACCTCACTCTATCCCAAGCACCTATATGGACCTATTTATTTTTTAAATTTTTATCTAACACCTTAAAAAAATCTAACTTCTAGAAACACATTTAATAATTTATATGGACAACCATGAACCAAAATTCATATGTTTCTATTAAGGATAAAAATTTCCAAAGGGGGACAATTAGATGTGTTTGTCCCGTATGGGATGTTATTATCCTTAGCCCTTTTAATGGTCAATTTTCAAATTTTGACCATCTCCTAAGGTTTGGTATGTACTTTTAAGATAGGTAGATTGAGGTTTTCCCCTTTTGGATTACTATAAAATCACACTTAAGTCACCTACCTACCACTTGGTAATTTTAATACATAGGCATACTTACACTATTGCACATTGAGAAAAGTTACCCTATTTTTTCCAATTCTAATTCTAATCACTTGAATTCGCGCATAGCTAAGCCAAAATATTGTTTTATCCAAACCAAATCAAAGCATGATCAAGTATCTAAATTTTCTATATATGTATTCATATAGTCAAAGGAGCAAAATTACACAAAGCACCCTAAGTGGGAGAACTGCGTGGGCTTGAATTCTTTCTTTGGATTATTGGATATGTATGTAGAATTCATTCATCATGGGGTGATTTGGGTAAGCTATGCACATTACACTCCCCCCTTCTTATATTTTTATGTTTTCAATGATTGCAAGCCTCATTAGGGTTTTAAAATTGAATAAATAATTTGCATGTCTTTTGCACACATCTAAAGGTCAAAACTCTACAAACATACCTAATTTAAGTTCCTAATTTTTAATAGAGTACAAGGTCGACCAATTTAGGATAATAGTTGAAGTTAATCATGTCCCATGTTGGAGGATTATATCCTTAATCATATTCAGTCTATGTTTTAGTACACTTTTAGGGCTGGTTCCTATTTCTCAGTTTTAGTTATTTGTCATCTTCACATAGTCAGATCTCATATAAAAATAACTATGTTTTTAATTTCATTCATAGTTAGCCTTATTTAATTCAATTTCACTTTGTCAAGTTTAGTATTCTAATTTCATTATGGTTGTCACAAGTTGAATTACAACATTATGTTATATTCCATTCAATTTATCTGAATTAGGGTTATTCACCTATTAATTCAAACTCTAATAAACATTAAAAACTCCAAGTTGAAGTAGAATTTTTAAACTTTGTGTGGCAAACATAGGTATTCAATATGTGTTTGCTTGATGACCAATAAAATTAGAAGGAACTGCAAGCTCAATTCTAGTAGACAAATGATGAATGCATGAGAAAAATAATTCTCAAGGATGTTGAATAATTGGAAGAGAGAAATTAAAAAGGCATAGAAAAATGGAGAAGATTTTCAAACTCTTATAATTCAATATGATAGATGAGGAGAACACCCTTCAAGAGATGTTAGAAGGGGTTGAATGCCATGGAGCTTCGTGAACATCCATATGTACTAAAAAAAATATCTATAGAGTTACCACTAGTATAATCATGGTCAAAGTTTCACTATCTAGATGAGCCACTTTTAAATAAAAAATCTAATGGGATGGGTCAAAACATTTGGTGGTACGAGTAGCTCTAGAGGTTCATTTGAGTATGGACAACCAAGTTAGTGTGGAGTGATGTTGGACCCAAATTTTGGTTATGTATAAAAGCACACACTTTTGACTATTAGATAACACACAATATGTGCACATTTTATAGACAACACATAGAGTAATAAATCCAATAGAGCAAGGGATTGAAATTGACTAAGTCGAGTGACATAAAATGGCATGTGAGGATGAGGTCATGTAGATGTACCTAAAAACATGAGAGAACTTAGAATATTGACCAAGTCTTGAAGTGTGCATTTGGTGACACATCACTTCACATAAAATAAGGAGTGACAAGAGAGGGAGGTTGTGTAAAATGTGTTTGTACTGATTTAGCCCAAGTGTGATAATTATCTTCTAATTGTAATAGAATTGTGCTTATTGAGTTTGGTTATGTTTATTATGTGAACCATGTTATAGTTGCATATGTTAAGGAATATTAACTATTGGTTAACATCCATATGAAAAATAACTAATGTCATCTCCACACAACTAACTCAACTGAGACTCAATGTAATCTCTCTTTGTGCATATGGTGAGTGCACTAGTATTCAGGATGATATGATGGCAAAAAAAAGTGTTTAATGTTTTGGTAAATGAGAGTGGCACAAGAATCCTGAAATGCATGTAAAAAACCCCAACAACTAAAATTATATTAAAGAGTGTCAACATTATAAAAAGGAATTTCTACATGAGACTCATGCTTCTCCTTTCATGGGTTGGGAATTTAAGAAGAGAAGTAAGACACATACATGGAACACGCAAGTAAGTGCATGAAAGTTTAACATGTCTTGGAAGATATTAGAGCATCTTATTATTTTGTAACAAAAATTTATACTTGAATATGAGTATGAACTTTTATACATAAAAAATAACATGATAAGCAATAATAGACAAAGGTTAGGATTTTGATATATATATATATATTTTGAAAGACTAACATCATAAAATGAACTATAAAATCATTATTGATCGAAGGGGGTTGCCTATTTGTAATGAAAGCACTAGTGTAACTAAAGGAACATATTACCAACAATTCTTATGATGAATAACTAGAGTTTTTGAAATATTACACTAAAATGAAAACTTAGGAATAAACATATAAATAACCACACTTTTACAAACACACTTGGATTTAATATTTTTTAACAAATTGCAAGTAACTTAGGGCTTGGGATCAAGTATATTAAGATAAAGCTAGGGTTATTGGATCTAAGATAATGCAATGTAATTATTCCTAAAAAAATAGATAAACTAATATTTATCACATAACTAAACAATGTTTAACCTTATAAGACATGTAAGAGAGAACATGTTCTCCATAATATAACATAGACAAATAGATTATAATTATATTGTGACATAAATACCTAATTACTTTTAACTAAGCATCACAACACATAAAGTTAGATGGGTTAATTAGTTCTAAAACTAAAGAGAGTTAATAATGTAAGGTTTAGAATCATATCTTAAATATCTGAGCCCTGGTGGTAGTTGTCAAAATGTAATAGTGGAAATACATGTGCAAAAGTGACAAATAACCTAACCCTAAAATTGGGTAGAAATAAAGAAGTCTCATAGGAGCATTATTTCCTCCCTTGACAATTGATAAAGGAAGTGATGATTCTAGAAAATGATAGACATATAAAAATTGATTTGATAGTTATGTTCATCAAATCTTAATTTCTAATAACTTCATTTAGTTTTTTGCATTGTGACCTTAATCACTTTAAAAACATATTTATTTTCTTTTCCCTATATTAGTAGTAATATCTAAAACTTAAAGAAAAGATAAGTGATTTGGGCCATGTTTTAAAGGTTAATTAGGGTTTTGAACATCGTCTACTTATTAAGTTTCTAGACAATAAACAACATTAAAAAAATAAATAATTAGAAAGTAATCCATTGTCATACAAAACTTTAGTGATATGTGGTATGTGTCCTTTCCCATTCCAATTACTTAAATTTAACATGAAGCTATTTTCCACGATGATTTTTTCTAATAATTGCTTGATCTTGTCAAAGTGCTTGTGATTTATCAATAAATTATTTAATATGTTTAACGATTAATGAATTAAAATATTTGTTTATTTTAAAAATGTATTATCATTCAAACTGACATTAAAATATTAAAAAGAGAGAGAGAGAGATGAAGAAATAACACTCGTATTTATAAAAGGTCACATTAGAAAACCTTAGATCATCACTAACACTTTTAATAAATTTAACACGCTTAACATATATTTCGAGATTGAAAGTAAAAAAAACAATAATAATTGAAAGGACCATAAAATTATAACAAATATATGAAGAATACCTAATTCAAATTAGTAATTAACAAATACAAAAATATCTTTAAAAATATACAATTCAACAATTAATAATACCTAAGAACCTACCAAAACAAAATAAAAAAATAATTAAATTTAAAAAACATGAACATGGAAATATTTCTTCTTGTTCAAGTTAGCCAACTTCCTTTGAGATATGTATGGGAGTTTATAGGGTGGTCTTACACCAAGCAATGAATGCCATAGGTAATAGGCCTAAGAATAAATAAATTATTTAGAATCCGACTTTAAAATGTCGACATTTATCTAACTTTAGCAACTTAAACATGTGTAGAGTTTACATGGCAGAGTCTTTTGAAACTATTTCCATGTGCAATAACTTTGTGAAAAGGTTGTTTTGGAAATTGGAACAAGTTAGCCGATTTTATTAAATATGTATAGAAGTTACACTGAAATGTCTTTTCAAACCTTTTTCATGTTCAAAACATATTGGAAATAGTTAACTTGGAATATGAGATTTTCAAAGGATAGCCAGTTTTATTAAATAAATGAAAAAGATCTACATTGAGTAATGTTTTGTATAAAGTTTTATAATTTTACCTTTTTAAAAAATAATAATATTATTATTTAAATTATAAATATTAATTAATAAATTAAAATAATTAAATTTAGTTGAAACTAAATTAAATCAATTTTTAATAATTAAATTTAGTCCAAAATATTTTATAAAATGGAATTGAAAAAAAATTGTTTGAGAATAAATATATTGAAAAATTATTTTAATCAAAAGAGTTGTAGTTTCATTGGTGAGGATGATGATTGCTTATATCCATCCACTAGAATAGAAATCTCTCCAAATATTTGATACCGAGGGTCAAGTAGTTAAAGTCAAGGTTGTGCTTTGAGTGATTTTGACGGTATTGATGGTCCTTATTCATGACTGCTTAACCAAAATAACTCACTGATTTAGATGTACACTTACTCAATATTATAAATCTAGAGACGCTAACATTCTTTGTAATATACTGATTCCATGTAATACCTTTAAACATACAATTAAAAAAAACTAATTAATATTAAAATTTTAAAAATTATATTTTTACAATAAAATTAACTCATATTATTTTTATTATAAAAAATTATCTAAAATTGAATATAAATTATCTTGTAAAGTTGTCAAAATCATTTATGAAGTTTAATATAAAGAGCAGTCGATAAAATGTTGGGTAGAGTTGTATCTAGTCTCACCAAATTCAAATCTCGTTTAACATGTTAGGTCAATTGTAACCACTAATGACGTTGATGATATTGATGGTACTAATGATATTGTCGATATTAATGATGAAATAAATCTATACGACTCCCATCAATTCTACCTCTCTCCTATTCATAACTCTAATTTTTATAAAACATTTTCCCATAACTTATTAGAAAAAAAAAAAAAAAAAACCCAATCTAAAAAAGGTTTTTTTTCTCAAAAGAGAGTAAAAGAGAATCAACCCTATCATAGAGAGATTATTGAAGTGTCACATCGTAGAAAAATGTCCAACAGAGTATACACGTTCGACTATATTTAATAAAAAGGAGCATATACAACTGGTTAAAACTGTGAACATAATCTATCTATGGGAGAAATGTGAACATAAAAAAGGGCAGTCAATCTATAATAATCTATGTATGGAGAATGAGAAAAGCCTTGGTGGGTATAATGTTTCAATTTACGAAGAGGGGTTTGAAAAACTCGATGTAAAAAACGCGGAAAGTGAGATGGCCACACCAGAGGGCTTTCCGATTTTCACGGCGGCCCCGTGGTAAATAATGACTTTATGTTTGCATACCCGTGGGCCGTGGGCACCAGGTGCCGATAAGCTTCTTACTATTGGCGTTGACGCCATGAGCTACAACCCCCCTTTATAAAAAAAACAAACCGGCGGCGTGTGTGAGAACACGCTGACCGAGAAATTGACTGGAAATCGATGCGGTTTACCCAGCCGGCCGTCACTGCCAGGCTGCCACCATGAAGGCCGCCTCTGACGTTGACCTCTGCCTCTCTATATATCCAATCTTCCGCACCTTTTTCTCTCCGTCTTCACCTCGCAAGTCCAGTGTTTCAGCGTTGCTTTCTGGAGACACTTTCTACTGTGGAAGATTTTCCATAAAAAAAGGCGACCCTTGTTCGAATCCGGAGACGATCGACGCATTCATCATTGGGTTTTTGTTTCAACATGGGTCGTGCACCGTGCTGCGACAAAGTGGGGCTGAAGAAGGGCCCCTGGACTCCCGAAGAGGACGAGAAACTCATTTCCTACATTCAGAAGCACGGCCATGGCAGCTGGAGAGCCCTTCCTCAGAATGCTGGTATACTTACGGACATCCCATGTTCTCTGTTTGGTTGACATGTGTGCACAGTCGTTGTCTTTCTGAATTTGGGTTTCATATATTCTTTATTTTTGTTGATATGTGCACAGTCGTTTTCGTCCTGAGTTTGGATTTGGGTTTTGTGTATTTCAGGACTTCTAAGATGCGGGAAAAGCTGTCGTCTGCGATGGACGAATTATTTGAGACCGGACATCAAAAGAGGAAATTTCAGCGTACAGGAAGAACAGTCTATCATCCAGCTCCACGCGCTCCTGGGCAACAGGTCATCATATAAAAAGATTGATTCTTGTTTCTTTCGTTTTTTTTTCCCGAATCTGTATCCGAATTGTGTTTTTTTTAAAGTAAATTACACGCCACGTAGGGATATGACTAGAGGTGCCCACTGCCGACGCGACGTTGTTCTTTTATGAGTTACACATAGGTTTTTAGAAAGCACGGAGATCTATATTCTGTATAGGATTTTCAATTTTTTAATTTAGAATTGACTGGTGTCGGTTGAAATATATGGTCTTTTCAGACAATCTTTCCCGTTTTGCGTTCCCGTTTGACGCAGGTATTTAATTAGCAGCAGGATATTCTCAACTGTTGTATTTAATTGTCTGCAGTCTTTACTCTAGTATAAGAGCTATCATTCATGGACGCGTTTCCCTAGTAGCCGTAATCTTTTCACTAGTCTATACGTGCCCTTACAGATGCTTAATTGCAGTTCATTTAGGGAAAATAAATGTATCCGGCGCAATGGGTATTCGTACTGGCTTTGTAGAAATAAATGGAATTGTGTTTAATTTTTATGATATGTGCAGGTGGTCGACCATAGCTACGCATCTTCCCAAGAGGACGGACAATGAAATAAAGAACTTCTGGAACACGCATCTGAAGAAGCGGCTGTCAAAAATGGGCATAGATCCCGTCACCCACAAGCCCAAATCGGAGTCCTTTAATGTGGCGGAAGGGCAATCCAAGAGCTCTTCAGCCCTGAGTCACATGGCGCAGTGGGAAAGCGCGAGATTAGAGGCCGAAGCTCGTCTAGCCAAGCAGTCGAGGCTGAGAAGCAAGGGCTTATTCACAAACCATTTGACCCTTACTTCTAGCTCGGACATCTTCAGCAACCACAGTGTGTGGAACAAGGACTCTTTGAAGCCCCAGGTGGGCAGCAGATGCTTGGACGTGCTGAACGCTAAGCTCTGCAGTCCTGCTAATAACAGCAACAACAATTCATGTTTTGCTAGCACATCACAGCTATTGGAATCTCCTACGTCGAGCCTGAGTTTCGTAGAAGCTGGCTCTGCTTACAATCGGCAGTCGGAGCCCACGTCGAGGTCGCAGTTTCAATTCCCATTCCCGTCGATCGACAGCCTCAGCGAGGCTCTCATTGCTTCAGAAAAGAAACCCTTGCCCAACGAGCTGGGGCGTTTCCTCACAGAATCCGAGAACAACCCCGGCGATGACGACGTCAAGAGTTCGAATCCCGCGGACCCGAATCTTCTCCTGTTTCCGAGCTTCCAAGGCGTGATGCCATTCGAAGCGCACTGTTCCAGCACGCCCTCAGTCTCCTCGCCCGAGGAACAATCCATGCTAGCCAACGAAATCTGCAGCAGCCATGACGATTCCACAACTGCAACGACATCAACACCGTCGTTCGAAGACTGCTTCAACACGGATTTGCTGCTCGATCTAGCCGACGAACCCGGCTGTGACGAACTGCTGGAAGAACAAACCTCCATGAACAAAGATTACTGGAGTAACATTTTGAACCTGGTTAACTCTCCCGAAGGCCATTCCCCTGTCCATCCCTTTTTCTGATCCATCTCATAAACCCTATCTGTACATGGTTTCCGTACACAACAGTGCGATGCTTGAAAACTCAAGCCGTAGATATTCGTAAGTCATATCTGCTGCTAATTGTTCACATCCTCATGGATTACAGGCTTTAATCCACCTATCAAAGTTATCAAAATCGATGACTTTTGTATCCTCCTTGTTGTCTGTTATTTCTTTTGTAAGCAGTAATTTGCAATTAATTTGTGAAAAAACTGCCGTTTCTGTTTCTGTTTGATCTGTTTGTGTTCATTCATGGAGCCATGTGCGAATGTAATGTTGAAATTGTGTGTGTTGGCGATGGCGTTGGCAAGCACGTGAAGATTCACATCACGCGTTTACTACCGATTCATAGTACGTCTCTCGCTTACCGTTGTAGCTCTGATGAGTCTTTTTTGACTTAAACAGCTGCCCTGCCACTGTCACCCTCCCTTTAATGAGGAGCACGATCTTTATTGCTCCATTTAGACCTCGCCTAACTCTATTCTTAATTTGTTTTTTCATTTCAATTGTAATAAAATTGTAATCCAGATGGAACAAATTATGTGTCTTTCTATTATTGAGAGTTGAACAATTATCAGAACGGCATACAATATGCCTGTATGATACCCTGAACGTAGCGAATGCCAGAACCGATCTAAGTTCTAAATGGTTTTACCAGATTCCACGTTAAAATTACTAGTGTTTTCCTACAGTTTTCATTGTAATAGTGGAAAGACACCAGAAACCCCACAATAGGGGCTGCTCAATTGGATCATGAGATCGACATGTGATTCTGAAAGTCGATCTCAAAACACATTTTTTTTTAATAATATAGACTGAAAACCTAAGTCAAGAATTTCAAGCACAGATGCTATTGTGATAAAATTTGACGCTAAATGTTATGTAAGTTAAGTTTGAATTTGAAAGATAATTTTTTTTTTTTTTTTTTTGGGTTGTTTAAGAGAAATTTTTATGAGATAAAAATTATGTATATAAATTGTAATAAATTTGAGTAATATATAATTTAAATTTAAATTTGAAAAATAATTTTTTTTATTGTATTGGTTAAAAAAAATCATTGTAAGATAAAATTTGAGATTACATATTATGTGCATATATATATTGTAATAAATTTGAGGATAATATAATTTAAACTTAAATTTGAAAGATATATATTTTTATCATATTGTTTATAAGAAATTGTTGTAAAATAAAATTTGAGTTGAGGCTTATGGGGTAGCAAGTTAACTGTTTATAATCTTTAGAGGAAATTCCATTCTTAAGTGCGTTTGAATTGGAATGGTATTGGGATGGGTGACCTCCCTGAAAGGGCCAATGCTTCATCCATGTGAGCATCATTTAGATGCAATTAGTGCTAAGTGGGCCATTCATTCTCATGAGAGATGGGTTGGTGTGAACCATTATTCATAAAACATAGGTCAATGAATTTAACTCGAAAAATTACAAAGTTGAATCCTAATAGCAATATCATTATAAAATTTGAAGTTAAATACTATATATATGTATTGCAATAAATTTAAATATTACATAATTTAAAAATTATTGTAAAATAAAATTTGAGCTTCAATATTATGTGTGTATATATATATATATAGTAATAAATTTCAATATTATATAATTTAAGTTTAAATTTGGAAGATGAATCTTTTTATTATATTGTTTAAAATAAATGGTTGTAAGATAAAATTTTGGAATATATATATATATATATATATATATATATATATATTTATATAGATAGTAATAAATTTGAGTATTTACATAATTTAAATTTATATTTGAAAAATAATCTTTCTATTGTATTGTTTAAAAGAACTTGTGAAATAGAAGTTAAAGTTAAATGTTATGTATATGTATTGTAATAAATTTGAGTATTACATAATTTAAGTTTAAATTTGAAAGATAAATTTTTTATTGTGTTGTTTAAAAGAAATTGTAATGAGATAAAATTTGAGATTAAATGTTATGTATATATGTGTTGTAATAAATTTGAGTATTACTGTGCATTTGAGTTGGTCTAATGGTGAAAAACATGTGCTCTAAAATAGGTCACAGGATCTAATCCTGTAGGGGGTAAGGTATGCACAACTTCGTGAAAAGTATCCACATGCAATGGGCTAACTAGCTTGGTGTTCAATGTGACGAGGGTTGGCAAGTGGATTGAAACTTGTGTTCAATGCGACGAGGCATCCCATACTCCATGGCTAGGTATACTATTCACCGCTAGTTTGGACGTTCCGGTTATAAAAATGCTTGTACCCAAAATTTTATGAGATAAGGAGTCAATGGCGAAGAAAAATTCAACGAACCCTAATCACTTCAGCGACTCTAAGTCGTAAGAGAATGGTGCAGTGGTGGCAGTGACAGAGATTGGCACGACAGTGGCAGGATCAGGGTCTGCATCTGCTTCAAGGGAGAATCATTCTCGAAAACCTCCTCCGTGGTTCCTTGCAAAGGCGTTGGCAAGCAACCCTCCTAAAAACGCGTTAGGGGGGCATCTCAAATCTTCAAAGGTTGCTGAAGCAGATGGCCTCATTGCTGCTAAGTCCTTTGATGTTGTAGGAGAGACCTTGGCCGAAGAAAACCTGCACCCTTCCTTTACGGATATGGTATCGAGGAAGCTTCTTCATCAAATTTTGGTGTCGGCTAAAACTTGACCCACCCTTGTCTTTGTAGAGGAGGCACTGGTAACCATCGAGAGCAAGGAAGAATAATTGTCCACCCTTGGCATGATTTTTTGATTTACAGGGTTTTGGCCAAACCTGCAACAACTCAATGAATGGGTATCGAAGGAATGGTAGGATATGATTACTGGAACGTTTCAAAATTTTCCTTGTGCAAAAGGTATTTTTATTGTGATTTTGGATAATATTGAAAACAAGCATGTTGTTTTTAGTAATGAATTACAATGGATATGGGGAAATCATGTGCTTATGATGTAGTTGTGGCACTTTGATTTTAACCCATATACGAATGTTTTTAATTTGAAACCCATTTAGATGAGGCTTCTGAATCTTCCTCTTCAATTTTGGGAGCGTGATGTTTTAGCAAACATAGTAGAATCCATTGGTGAATTTTGGAGTGTAGACCCCAAGACCTTTAAAGGGTTTCACTCAACTTATGCCCAGATTTTAGTGAATGTGGATATTACTAAAGAATTCCTTGCTCAAGGAGAACTTAAATTCAGGAATAGAATCTCGGTGTAGCCCATTGACTATGAAGGTCTTCCCTTCAGAGGCTGCGGATGCTTTCAAACTGGGCATTTGGTAAATGAATGTTTGGCTCTTAGAACTAAAAAGAGAAACTTTTGGTGGAAAGAAGATGGACCTGAATTAAATAAATTTGAAAAGGTTATTACACAATGTTTTTATTAAAACTTGATAAATTAAATAATATTTTTTATATTGGTAAATTAATATTTAAAATTAAATATTAAAGATATCTTTAAAACTTGATGCATTCAATATTTTCATAATAATATTTTCTAAAATCTATAAAAAGGAGTTGATATAATCACTTTTTAAAGTTTAACTATTTCAAATACTTCTTCAAACTTGTTAAGATCAATATTTAATCATTTTTTAAGATTGAACATTTCTGAAACTTCTTGAAATTTGAGAAAGTTACTATGCAATATTTTTATTAGAACTTGATAAACTAAACAATATTTTTTATATTGGTAAATTAATATTAAAAATTAAATATTAAAGATATCTTTAAAATTTGATGTATTAAATATTTTATTAATAGTAATTTTAAAAATCTGTAAAAAGAGTTGATATAATCATTTTTTAAAGTTTAACTATTTCTGATAAAGATGCAATGAGTGTTAAGTGGACCATTCATTATCATGAGAGATGGATTCGTATGAACCACTACTCATCAAACATGGGTCAATGAGTTTGACTTTAAAAACTACATAATTTAACCCTGATAGCAATATCACAACGTTTAGTCACTTTTAAAAGATTGAACATTTAAAAAATTTCTTGAAATTTGAGAGGATTATTATACAATAATTTTATTAAAATTTGATAAAATAAACAATATTTTTTATATTGACAAACTGATATTAAAAATTAAATATTAAATATATCTTTAAAACTCTACGCATTAAATATTTTCTTAATAATAATTTCTAAAATATGTAAAAAAGGATTGTTATAATCACCTTTTAAAGTTTGACTATTTCGGATACCTCTTGGAACTTGTCAAAATCAACATTAGTCACTTTTTATGAATTGAATATTTTCTTTCCTAACCATCTTGAAATTTGATAGGATTATTATGCAATATTTTTATTAAAATTTGATAAATTAAATAATATTTTTTATATTGACAAATTAATATTAGAAATTAAATATTAAAGATATCTTCAAAACTTGATGAATTGAATATTTCTTAATAGTAATTTTTAAAATCTGTAAAAAGGGGTGAGTATAATCACTTTTTAAAGTTTAACTATTTCCAATACTTCTTAGAACTTGTTAAGATTAAAATTTAGTCATTTTTTAAGGATTGAACATTTCCCAAATTTCTTGAAATTTGATAGAGTTATTATGCAATATTTCTATTAAAACTTGATAAACTAAACAATATTTTTTATATTAGCAAACTGATATTAAAAATTAAATATTAAAGATATCTTTAAAACTTGATACAATAAATATTTTTTTAATAATAATTTTTAAAATCAATAAAAAAGGGTTGATATAATCACTTTTTAAAGTTTAAATATTTCGAATGCTTCTTGGAATTTGTTAAGATCAAATATTTAGTCACTTTTTAAGGATTGAACATTTCCTAAACTTTTTAAAATTTGATAGGGTTATTATTCAATATTTTTATTAAAACTTGATAAAGTAAACAATATTTTTTATATTTGGAAAATTGATATTAAAAATTAAATATTAAAGATATTTTTAAAACTTGATGCATTAAATATTTTCTTAATAGTAATTTCTAAAATCTATAAAAAGGGGTTGATATAATCAATTTTTAAAGTTTAACTATTTAGTCATTTTTTAAGGATTGAACGTTTTATAAACTTATTGAAATTTAAGAGAGTTATTATGCAACATTTTTATTAAAATTTGATAAATTAAACAATATTTTTTATATTGGCAATCTTTATTAAAAATTTAATATTAAAGATATCTTTAAAATTTGATGTGTTAAATATTTTCTTAATAATAATTTCTAAAATGTGTAAAAAGAGGTTGATATAATCACCTTTTAAAGTTTAACTATTTTCTATACTTTTTAGAACTTGTTAAGATCAATATTTAGTCACTTTTTAAGGATTGAATATTTCCAAAACTTCTTGAAATTTGAGAAGATTATTATGCAATATTTTTATTAAAATTTAATAAACTAAATAATTTTTTATATTGACAAACTGATATTAAAAATTAAATATTAAAGATATCTTTAAAACTTGATGCATTAAATATTTTTTAATAATAATTTTTAAAATTTGTAAAAAGGGGTTGATATAACACCTTTTAAAGTTTAACTATTTCTGATATATTTTAGAACTTGTTAAGATCAACATTTAGTCACTTTTTAAGGATTGAACATCTCCAAAAGTTCTTGAAATTTGAGAGGGTTATCATGCAATATTTTTATTAAAATTTGATAAACTAAATAATATTTTTTATATTGGCAAACTGATATTAAATATTAAATATTAAAGATATTTTAAAAACTCGATGCATTAAATATTTTCTTAATAGTAATTTCTAAAATCTGTAAAAAAGAGTTGATATAATCACCTTTTAAAGTTTAACTATTTCAGATACTTCTTGAAATTTTTTAGATCAATATTTAGTCACTTTTTAAGGATTGAACATTTCCAAAAGTTTTTAAAATTTGAGAGGGTTATTATGCAATATTTTTTATTAAAATTTGATAAACTAAATAATATTTTTTATATTGACAAACTAATATTAAATATTAAATATTATAGATATCTTTAAAACTTGATGCATTAAATATTTTCTTAATAGTAATTTTTATTTTTAATAGTAATTTCTAAAATCTATAAAAAGGAGTTGATATAATCACTTTTTAAAGTTTAACTATCTCGAATACTTCTTAGAGTTTGTTAAGATCAAATATTTAATCATTTTTTAAAGATTGAACATTTTTGAAATTTCTTAAAATTTGATAGGATTATTATGTAATATTTTTATTAAAACTTGATAAATTAAATAAATTTTTTTATAGTGATTAATTAATATTAAAAATAAAAACATTAAATATTAAATATATATTTAAAATTTGATACATATTTTTTTTTAATAGTAATTTCTAAAATCTATAAAAAGGGGTTGATATAATCACTTTTTAAAATTCAACTATTTTTGATACTTCTTAGAACTTGTTAAGATCAACATTTAGTCAATTTTTAAGGATTGAAGATTTTCAAAACTGCTTAAGATTTGAAAAGGTTATTATGTAATATTTTTTTATTAAAACTTGATAAACTAAACAATATTTTTTATATTGACAAAGTAAAATTAAAAAAACTTTTAACACCTGATGCATTAAATATTTTCTAAAATATGTAAAAAAAAGTTGATATAATTACTTTTTAAAGTTTTAACTATTTCTAATACTTCTTGGAACTTGTTAAGATCAATCTTTAAATACTTTTTAAGGATTGAACATTTTCAAAACTTTTTAAAATTTATTACTAATATTTCCTTACCTCTTAAAATTTGTTAAACTAAGTTTTATTATATAATAGACATCTCAAGTGACTAAATTTATTGTTTTTTGTTGTTGTTTTTTTTTAAAAAAAATTAATGTTTTGTTGGCATTTTCTAAAATTTATTTTAGATGTAATTTTTAATATAAACCCTAAAAAATAATTTGTTTAAAATATTTTTATTTCATTTTTAAAAATGTGGAAGAAAAATTTGCAAATGATACTTTTTAATATATTAATTTTATGAACAATTAAATTATAAATTAAAAAATATTAATATTTGTATAATAAATTTATAAGACATTCAGATGATCAAAACTAAATTAACCCTTTAATATTATAGACAATAATCTAATTAAATATTATGATTATATAAATTAAAAAAGGAAAAAAAAGAGAAAAATAAATTAAAAATAAAATTGGAAATTGGAAATTGATTTTGATATTGATGGGCAAAATCTATTTCACAATCTTGTATAATAATCAATTTCATTGATGATTATTTTAAGAGTAGTTATTTTCATCATGTCAAATCTTGCCACCTCATTGGAATTTTTGACGACATCCTTATGGCATGTGCATTGCCCGTGTGATCAAGGGTCGTAATTGAGTGCATTAATATCAATAATTTTGATTTATTTATTTCCACCAGGTGGTGGATTCTCTTTATATGCTCTCTCCTTTGGGCTACGGATGGTTAGTCATGGAACATTGGCATATAGCATGGAACGAGGGGTGGAATTAGAATTGAAAAATATGACGGTGTATGGATGTAGTACAGTCTAATAAATGGCGTTTGAAGGAGACATTTCATGGGCAAGGCTTAAGAATATCTTTTGGGTTCCATCTGAAGAAATCTTTCAAGAAATTTCAACTATTATGGGCAAGGATTACTTAGAGCATGGCTTGCATAGTAGGGTCAATTCCATAGTGGCGGTAATGTTTACCACAAACATCATGGCTCTTTTGATAGATGCAAAGGTGGTTTCAAATGTGGTTGTATTTTTTGTTAAACTCAAACATCGCCTTGGTCTAGCGGAGGCAATTGCAAATTCTAAGTTGGGTCATCTACCCAAACGCCCCTTCACCGGCTCTGATGGGGTTGAATTATTGTCTATTTCTGTGTTCAGGGCACTAAAGACACGATTCATGGTCTTGGTAGGCTTTATAGATGATATTCATAAAAAATTTTGTGATAACAATGCAACTAAGGGTCATTTTCTGTCTATGCCTCCCATGGCACATTTTAAAATTGGGAACGGGTGGATGTAGTCAAGATTTTGGTGAAACTGGTGGATCAGGGGGGGTTGCCACTCCCTCTTGGTTGCCAAAGACACCATGTCGGGTTACCATAAAGGCCATACAAGTTCGATTGGACAACAACAGAGTGGTTGCATCATTGGGTGGCTTCAAAATCAAACATAGGGGTTCCAAGCTGAAAGTGGTAGGCGAATCATCTTTTGTGGATTTTAGTGATAAGGAAATCATCATTCTGGATGATCTTGAAGATAAGGTTTCTTCTGAGTAAACATGGTAAATCTGCAAGTTTATGATTTCCATTATTTTTGTGTCTTACTTTACTAGGTGGTCTTTTGGCCCTTCTAAGGTTATCCCTTTATCTGGTAGTTGGGTGTTTTGTTTTTTGCTATCGTTTGGCACACCATTTTGTTTGGCTTTGCCCTAATTACTTGTATACAACTAAGTATTTTCATACTTCACTGGTTTTTTTGATTCGTTTTTATGGTAGGGGACTTGTTTAAACCCCAATAACAATCCAAAAAATAATCTAATTAAATATTGAATAATTAATCCCCTTGATTAAAGGCTCAATTACAATGATATTGAAAGAGTATATTTGAACCACTCGAAGGGTAGCTTCTTAAATTTAAACTTAGATGGAATTGTTAAAAAAAAACCCTAGACTTACTCAGAGTTGTATTTTTTTAAACCTCCATGGCCAACCAAGGTTGATCTATTTATTACGTATTAGAAATGACATCAATAATAGAAATGAAACAATGACCCTCTTGAATAGAATATTATTGTGTTATTTTAAGACATATCATATTCATGCTAAACCCTAATTAACCGAAATAATAAACAAACTCTAATATATTAACATGTCATTTAAACCTAAACTCAAAAACTGACTCGAAACATAGAAAAAACAATAAGAACCCTATCATTAAAAATATTATAAAAATAAAAAATGAATAATAACAAAATACACACAAACCACTCAAATTTCAATTAGAATGAAAATCATAAAATAAATTGTACAATATCAATATTAACAACTACTTCTCATTCTTTCACAAACCTTACGTAAACATTCAATTAAAGTATTCATACATCAAATTATAATCATACACAATATTTGCCACTTATATGCATAATCCTAATTAGTCTTCATACTAATACAAAATAGGTAACCTTTACACAATAATTTTTTTTAACTAAAATTGCCCTAAAATCAACTAGTCCTAATGAGAGGCATAAGGTTCTACTTACAAAACTTCCCCACCAACCTAGACCCGTGATAGATAGATTTAGATAAATCTCTTTTAGAAGACTAAAATATTCTACAGATCTTGTCAAATACCCATAGTATATCATTTTTTGGGATAATTTGTGCACTTGATATTCCTCTTGTTTAGACACATGTCTTCTTGATTTGTGTAACAATCCTCATTCTATGCAGACATCTTCTTTCCTTATGTTTCTCATTCTATGCATTCTTTGCACAAAGTTATACGCATACCTTCCTATACTCAGAAAAAACCATATACTTTATATCTATGCACATTCTTTAGGTTAAGATTTCCTTGTACTCAATATTTTTCCCCCTCATACAAGCTTCTACTCATCATCATCATCAAACTCGTCACCTTGTGCACTCAGTACTTTAGGACTTGTTCTTGCTATTTATTCTCCAATGCCTCCCATTCTTATAATGATGTATGCAGTTCCTTTTTCATTTATGTGGCCTTCCCATTCAAACCATCTAAGATTCTTGAGTCGTTGACTTTCTCTTCGTTTATTCAAACTCTTTCCTGAGTTTTTTTATGGAACTCTTTTACAATTAAAAATAGTAATATTTATATACTAAATTTACTAAATAATTTTTAATTATTAAAATTAATAATACTTTTTATTATAAATAATACTCCAATTAAAATTTGAAGAATCTTGATAAAAGGGTTAGTTGTGAGATCAAGAAGGGCAAATTGTCCACTTTGGCTTCAATTTAATAAGGGTGGTGGTGTCTTTCAAGATAACTATGAACAATCATGGTTGATTATGACACAGATAATAAGGGTGAACAATCATGGTTGAAATGGTATATGTGTTCATCTTAAAAGGCTTAAAGAGGATGATTTCAAAAAAATTATCAATGTAATGAGAAAATCATTGAAAAGACTATTTGAATATTATGGATATTATGAATGTTAGCCCCAAACATTTCCGTTTATTTACAGTTTTGAACTTGAACTTTTAACAATATATATTATTATTTTAAAGTATTTTGAAAATTTTATTAAATTAAAGATTATTTTTAATAAAAGAGAATTAATGTAATAAATAAATTTTCATTATAATAATTAAATTTGAGAGGGTTATTGTTTAACATTTTTATTAAAATTTAATAAATTAAATAATATTAATACTAAAAATAATGAGATGTGAAAAGGTTGGTTAGGTGAGTTGGTTGCACTCAATCCAATCTAGTTTCGAATTTTATACTTATTTTTTATTTTTATTTGGGGGAACCCTCTAGACCTATGAGAAGCAGTGCTTCCTGAGGAATCAACTACTAATGGCAAGGGAGACTCGAACAAAAGACCTCATAGGTAAAGCCCACCTTCCTTACCGTTTGGTCACCACCACAGGGACAAAATGTTGGGATAAACATTTTTGATATACCGAAGCTATGAACCGGAGTAATAGGAGAGCACCTTCTCAAAGTGACACATGTGGGTGGGTTTGGGTCCGTAATGTCCGCTAATGAGTGAATATTGTAATGTGAATAATTACGTGAGTAATAATTTTCTAGTAGTTATATTTTTTAGAAAGTTGAGCTTATATCTTATGTTTGGTGAGTTAAATATATAACTCACATAAGTTTATTAGCCAAAGAGTGATTCTAGGTAGTTAGGGGAGTGCCTTAACTAGTAGTAGCATTCATATTTCTAGTTGACATATCTACGGGCCGCACCAAATTGATCAAATTTTAGCACTCATGGTGGGACTAATGCTCGTTAACAATATGTTAAGGAAAATAACAATGGTTAAGACAAACAATATCAGTTAAGCCAAATGACAATGGTTAAGCGAAACACTAGTTGAGAAATAAAATATCAATATATGTTGAATGCTAACTTATTACTTGCATGGCTTTTCCCTATTCAAAGAGTATACCAGTTCTTGTTTGCCATTAGAGTATTCTTTTTCTACCTATGCAGGAGGCCATTCTTCATTAATCGATTCCATAAGCGCTAATTGTAGGAGCATCCATGGGGAAACATTTTATTAAATAGGTTGGTAGCTACAATGAATTGCATTGTTGAAATCCTAACCCTTGAGAATGATATCAGTTCAACATCGTAGAAAGACATATTGGTTTAAATTACATAATACATTTGGGTTTATTTTATATTGGCTATATTGTTGACTGCATGAAGAAATTAATGATTAGTTATGGCAGAATCATTCATGCAACACATAGTTTCTTGAATAGTTTGTGTAATTAGGATATGGTATATATAATTCAGTGAACACATATGAATTCAATGCATAATCATTGTTGGATATGCTACATATAAATGAATTTGAACTCTATACCTTTGTATTCTAGCTTTATACTATAAAGAAATTTTAATGTTTAAAAATTTGACCCTTGTTATGTACATATGGTCAAGTGTAGTTATAACCACTATCAGCATGAGCTCAGTAATAGAAGATAGATGCAAATTTAAGCATATAATAGGTTAAGATACTATAATCATTCCCCAAAAAAATACCATCAGGTGTTGAAGCAGTTAACAATATAATGAATACCCTGTTATAGGAGGCAAAGTATAGGAGTGTGAGTTCTGTTTGAAATAGTATCCGACATTGAAGGATAAGGATGGGAGTTTAATTTCAGTTCTTCAATGACTTTTTTTCTAACACGAAGGATGGGCATGTATTTATATTTATTTTGGGCTTGTAAAATACTTATTGTGTTCATTTTTATTGATAATTCAATCAAGTTAATAATAGAAGGTTCATGGAAACCCAATGATTATATTATTGACTACTTAAATCTCATAATGATATGCCTATTTAGGAATGATTTTAGGATCTTAATCTATTCTTTTAAACATGCATCTATATTTTGTGACTCAGTTACTAAGTACTAAGTTAAGAGAAACATAACATAGTACTAGTCTATCCACTAAGATATTCACCACCTATGTCATTCTAATGTTTAATTTGTTGTTAATTGAAAGAGTATAGGAGTGTGAGTTCTATTTGAAGTAGTAACTAACATTTAATGATTTATGCATTTAATAAATTTTATGTAGCATATCCTAATTATACAAGCACACAAAAAAAATTATGCATTCAATGAATCACTTTGACCTCACTAACCATTAATTCCTTCAAACATGCAACAATATAGTCAACATAACACTCAATTCTTCAGTGAAAATTATGCTAATATGAAGGATGGGAATGTATAAATGTTTATTATGGGCTTACAAAACACTTATTATGTTAATTTTTATTGATAACTCAGTCAAGTTAATAATAGAAGGCTCATGAAAATCTATTGACTGTATTGTTGATTACTTGAACTCCTTGATGGTATGCCTATTTTAATATGATTTTAAGATCTTACCCTATTCTATATTTAAATGTGCATCTATCTTTTGTGAATCATCTACTGAGTAGTAGTACTAAGTTAAGAGAAACATAACATAAAGAGAAAAATAACATAGTACTAGTATATCCACTAAGATAACCACCACCTATGTCACTCTAACGTTTAATTTATTATTGTCAATTAAAAGAGTATAAGAGTGTGACTTCTAATTGAAGTAGTAACTGAAATTGAATGAATTATGCATTCAATGAATTATATGTAGCATATCCTAATTACATAAACACATAAAATAAATTATGCATTCAATGAATGATTATGCCCTCACTAACCATTAATTTCTTCAAGCAGGCAACAATACAATTAACATAATACTCATCAGTTCTTTAGTGATAATTTTGCTAATATGAAGGATGGGAATGTATAACTGTTTATTATGGGTTTGAAAAATACTTATTGTGTTCATTTTTTTTGATAACTCAATCATGTTAATAACAAAAGGCTCATAAAAACCCATTAATTTTATTGTTGACTACTTGAATGCCCTAATGGTATACCTATTTGGGAATTATTTTGAGATCTTACCCTATTCTATGTTTAAATGTGCATATATCTTTTATGACTCATTTATTCCCTTAAATGGTAATATAAATGGATGCTTCTAATATTTAGTTTCTTGTTGCTAATGGAAAGTATGACATAGATGGTGGATATCTTAGTATTATGTTTCTCTCTGTGTTATGTGTGAACTAGGAATTTGATGATGAAGGGGAGATTATTATTGTGTTAGTGGATAAATCAAATCAAAAGCATACTAAACTAACACCTTCATGTCTATTTACTAGGGTGAGCTTAATAACAAAAACAAATGAAAAACACAACTAAAAATTAAGGAAGAACAAGAATTATTCACCTTCCTTGGATGCTTCAAATGTTTTGTTATGGTGGCTTGCTCGATTTGTGCTCATGAAGTCTACATTAATGGAAGCTTGACTACCTCCATCTCTCCTTGGCACCTTGCTTGGCTTTGGCTTCGATATTTTGACATCATAACTTTGGCTGTGAGAGATTTTTGGAATCAATTTGGCATGGTAATTTTGCATAAGTTAAGCTTAAAATTCATGTGGTAAGGCCTCCTATTTATATATTTTTGAAAATGGCTAGAATCAACCTGAACCAGCCATCTCAATATTGAGATGTGTGGCTGATCCGAGCAACATTTCAGACGATAATTTGGGTGATGGTTCTACCCTAATTGGTGTTAAACTTCTGGGAGCCATAACTTTTGCATCATAGCTCCATTTGACTCCTTGTTTGAACCGTTGGAAAGCTAAGAATGAGGGGAATATCATGAGATGGCATGAGCTTCACTCAATAGGTTTTGACCCCTAAAACATAAATAGAAGTGCCCTATTTTTTAATTTTAATAGTGTAGTCTAAAAATAGTAAATTTCTAAAAATAGTAATTCTTCAAATTTTATATTGTTGTGAATTGTGGAAGTCAAACCACTTAATCTCTCTTGAGATTGGTGACCTTCCACATCCTCATCCTAACTTCAAAATGTGTATAAATGAAGATGTAACCTAAAAAAAAATCAGATATCACTTCTCAGAGATAGGCATATGTTTGAATCTGTAAATTTGATCAATAAAACATCTCTTCTTAGAGATAGTATTATTAAAATTATGTTGTTTTTGTTTCTTGAATTATATTTTAACCAAATCTTCTAAGTTTTGGATTAGTGTCTAAGGATTAATCCAATTATGTAAAAAAAATCTATAAATACGCTTCTCAATATTTGGGATAAAGGGGCATTTAAGAGGCATGGGAGGCATTGATGAGGCATGAGAGGGGTTAACCTTGATATTTTATGCATTTATAGCCTAGGGATGTCTTCCCAAGAAATTATGTCACCTGATGATGCAGATATTCAATATTTATTTCTAAAAATAAGTATTCAACAAGTTTGCATGGAATTCTTAATTAGTCTCTAATGACAGATGTGTTGGATCCTTTATCCCATTTAAGATGTTACCAACACAAAACAATAAAGTCACATGTCTTGTGTAAGAGATTTGATTTAAAAGAGTAATTTAGATCACCTAGATGAAAAGTTATCATTTTGAATTGAAATAATTTGATCAAAGATAGCTGGCCCATAAATTGCATTATCTCATTTAGTGATACCCTGGCCAAAATTGATAATTGAATATATCAATTTCAAATTATTTAATGTGTTTTAGTGTTTTTAAGCTAAATGATATAATTTCATGGAAATTGGTCAAAAGCCTAGTTAGAGATTATCAGTGGCCAGTTTTAGGTGTTTACAGTTTACCTCTATTTGAGAAGATGTTGCAAATTGTAGGCAAAACAATGTCTTCTCAAATAATAAGAAAAGGCCTGTATACCAAAAATAAGATGATGGTTGAAGAACAAAGATTTAAATAGTGCTTGGGAAGCCTAGAATGATGCCCCCTCGAGGGAGTGGCCATCACATTTATTGATGGATGGTCCCTCAAAAAGAAACAAGAAAAAAGGTGGAATTAACCCATGGTTGAGATTAATCTAAATGAGAAAATGCTTTCATGCATTAATTCAAAAAGGATGCTACTTTGCCCAAAGGCAATTATAATCATGAATAAAAGTTAAAATAATAATTTGCCCATAGGTGGTTATAATAATTAAGAGGACCTGGATTGGCTAAAGATGATGGTGCCCTAGTTAGGGCTGATTAGCAAGCATAACTTAAGGATATAACCTAAAATACAGATTAAAGATGAATAGGTGCAAAGTGACGATAGAGATAAAAAGAAGAATAAGATTGATCATTAGAAATGATTTAGTTATCCCTGCCAACAAGGAGATGCTCATCCTTATTAGTAATGATACAACTAGAATGGGTAATGGTTTGATTTGATCAAGATGGGTGGAAGAATTTGACAAGGTACTAAGGAGAAACTTCTGTGGCTCTATTGATTGTAAACTTTCTTGAAGCTAATTTTTTTTATAACATGTGATGGTAGGCATCATGATAAATCACCATGAAGACTTGGCCAAAAAATACATAAGGACTGACTCCTGATCCAATAAACACTAAAAAATAATGCACAAATGGCAAAAACCATGATGACAATATTGACATATGAATATGGATGGACTCAAGAATAATGTGCACAAGGAATCACTCAATTGAACACATATAGACTGAGTCAAGGCAATAATGTTGAAAGCAAACAAACATGCAAGAAGATAAATAAAGAAATAAAACACACAAATAGACAAATAACTTGAAATAAATAAACAAATAGAAAGCCTAAAAATGAAATCAAAAGAAAACATCCTAACAATGACTTTGCCCCAGTAGGGCGGATCGACGATAACTGACTAGGCTTATTTAAGACAAATGTTTTTGGATTTTTTGAAATGTTATGAATGCTTTATTTTTGACATTTTGAGGTATCTCAACATGTTAGAGAATGATGAGATACCTACTTACAAAATGGAAAAGAATTTGGCATAGGTTGCTCACAAAATGATGAGAGTATTTGGCTTAAGTTTCTCACAAAATGACAAGAGCATATGGAAAGGGGGACTGAGGTGACCTCAACATGAATGTAGTTCAACTAATATGTTATCATAGATGTATTTTAACAAAGTGTGATTCTATCGATCCTAATTGAAACTTATGGGAGATGAAATGTTAATAATGTGGCTATCTTGGTTGAGGGTAATAGCCCATGGAATGGTAATGGAATGGAGAGAGGTTACACAATCATTATAGAAGATACTAGGATAACTTGTGTTGAAGCTAAAGTACTCATTCTCAAAAATCATAAAAAGATCACAAATGTATTCAAATTGATCTGTAAGGTATGCATAACCAATGTTGTAACAACTATGAACATATTCATCTTTTGAATTTGATTCTAACTCAAGAGACTCTAAATTTGATGTTGAGACTAATGTTGATATAGATTTTGATGTTAAATCTGATGTTGGTCCAAGAGTAGAATCTCACTCTAACTCTAATTCTTCATCTAGTGGGTACTCTATTTCAATGATGTCTTGTTGAATTCTTGGTATTGGATAAGTAAAAACTTATAATGGCATGATGGGCTCCACCAACACTAGTTTATCAAAGTGAGACTCCTCTAGGAGGGAAAAAAGGTCAAGAGATAACTCTTCAAAGACTGTCTTGTCAATAGGAGGCTCTTAAAAAAATAGGCATATGGTCAAGGTAATGATTTGCCCAAAGGTGGTTATAATCATTAAGAAGTGACTCAACAAAGACTAGCTCATCAGAGTGAGACTCCTCGATAATAGGTATAGGATTGAAAGGTAATTCATCACATGTTGACTTATCACAAATGGTTGATTCAACAAAAACATCTTTTATTGGTTGGTTATTTTGGCCTTGGTTTCCAATGAGTTAGAAAATACTAGTTTTGAATACAGCTTGGTCTTTGAATGATTGGATTGATTGAGGGATTGATGGGATTAGTACTAGACATAGAATGGCTTATGGTTGGATAATGGTAGGGCATTGGGGAGAATGATTTGTCACATGAAACAAAGGAAAAATTCTTGAAATGGTAATGATAGGGTGGTGTGGAGCATGATTGCTCGCATAAGCCAAAGGACTAGGTCCTAGAATGATGAAGGGGCATTGTGGAGAATGGTTGTTTGCATAAGCCAAAGGATGAGGTCCTGGAAGGACAAGTTTGGGGTATTGTAAAGCATGGTTTCTCACATAAGCCAAAGCATCCAAGTCCTCTTCATAAACCATATCATCCCAATCTTGAGTTCGATCATAAGCTAGTTCTTGAATATGTTTTGTGTACTGATTATCATAAAGAGAGTATGGATCTGTATCCCAAACAACATTATCTATAGTTGGGTCTCTAAATTCTTCTTCACAAGCCTCTTCATACTAGTCAAGGTCTCAAGTTGGATCATAAACTAGTTTTTGACTTTGTTCCCATGAATGATTATTATGAGGTGGATAGAAATCTGTCTCACAAACCATATTAGCATCATTGGGGTCTTGACTAAAGCCATACAAGTCATTTTGTGTGGCCATTATATCATAATTTAGATTATATGTGACTCCACCATAGGTGTAGCTATACATATCCACATAAATGATGAAATATTTGAAATAAAAGGCCTAGAGTTTTATAAACTCTGAAAAACTATGTCCAAAGGATAAATGGTTCAAACTTGGTCTAACTTGGTTGAAGGTGGAGTTGTATCTCCAAAAATAATCTAAAAGTGGAGTTGTATCTCCAGAATGGTTTGTGCTAAGATTTGACATAAAATATTCTAATGTCAAATATGTAACATCAAATGTCATATGCATAAAAGGTCAAACATCTGAATAAAAACTAGCATGTCAAAAGTCTAGGTCAAAGTGTTCCAAACAAGGTCTAAACTAAGAAAGGGATAAGAGTCACTAGATATTTTATCCAAAAACAAAGTCAAAATCTAGGCTCAAATAGGCTATACTAGGACTCTTGGCCAAAAGACATCAAAAGCTAGGCTTGAAATAAAGGATTGATGTGATTTAATTTAATTTAACAAGTTTGGAAATGGCTTTGACATAAACTCGACACATGAAATCAAACATAAACATGATTAGTTGGCATTAAGCATAAGACAAAAATGCTCTTGAAGAAAGGATGTGTTCTCTCAAATAAAGGCACAAATAATGATGAGGATAGGCGTTGAACAAACAAACCATCAATATTTTTCAAATTGGGATAATTGATTAAACAAAGTTATACAACCCAAAAGAGAAGGATCTATGTATCAGCCCCACGAATTGAGACCTAAATAGAAATCAATCAATTTTTGAATCTAAAATTGATAAGGTTAATTGAAAACTCAATGTTGAAAACTAGGATTTGACCAAACAAGCTAGACAAGATTGGACAACATGATGGCACAAGACAAAAGTCCAAATGGTGTACATGACATGGTTTGAAACAAATAGTTTTTGATACAATAGTAAATAAATTTTGAAATAAATTGAGTAGCATAATGGTGTAAGAATGATATAATGATGTGATCAATTTTATGTTTCAAATACTTAAAGGGAAAATGGTTTGACATGATTTTGGTAGCGTAACACTACCCTCTGTAACTCAAATAACACACACACAAATAAGTTTATCAAAATTTCAAAGCACAAGTGTAGTGTAAAATGGCCAAAGTAACACCTCTTCAGATAAAAGAGTGACATATAAACAAAGTGGTTTTGACATGGTTATAAATAAACAATCAGGTTTTAGTCTTAAAATATACCAAATGAGAAAATGACCAAAATACACTACGTATAATCGCCCAAATCCTAGCAGGGGTATGGCAATGTGGGGTTGACTAAATTAATATGTTTTTGAACATTTATAATGGGATCAATTTCAAAATGACTTTCACATCAAATAATGTAAAAGAAAAGTACAAAAATTGGGTGTCCATGGCACCTAGCCTGTTGTAAAAAAGTCTAGTATCCAAAGTACAGATACATTCCATGTGCAACTCCATCACTATAAGGTGGTTTAATTGATCAAATATATTGATCCTAGTGAGGGTGGGTGAAGTAAATTCTAGGATATGAAACCCTAGATCAAAGGTTTCCCAAAGAGCTCATGGGTCAAAGTTTATCGACCTACTTTTGCCAACCATTCCCTCGAGGGGGCATCATATAGTTAGTTTATCATCATTGTAGTTGTAGGCTTGCAAGAGCTTTTCATTCTTTGAGAAGATGTTACTATGTTTATAGCTTGTAATGCCTTCCCAAACAGGGGCAAATTATAGACATTTAAAAATGGCCACCGATAACCTCCAATTAGGATTTTGACCAATTTCCACCAAAATGCACAATTTAGCTTAAAAACACTAAAACACATTAAATAAGTTGAAATTGATATATTCAAATTCTGATTTTGGCCAGGGTATCACTAAATGGGATAATCCAATTTATGGGTGAAATAATTTTGATCAAATCATTTTGAGTCGAAATTCTAATTTTGCACTTAGGTGCTCTAGATTGCTCTTTTATATCAAATTTCTTGTACGTGCCATTATGTGAACTAGGAATTTGATGATGAATGGGAGATTTGTATTGTGTTAGTGGATAAATCAAATCAAAATCACACTAAATTAACACTTTCATGCCTAATTACTATGGTGAGCTTAATAACAAAAAAAAATGAGAAGTACAACTAAAAAGTAAGGAAAAACAAGAATTCTTCACCTTCCTTGGATGCTCTAAATACTTAGTTGTAGTGGATTACTTGGTTTGTGCTCATGAATTTTACATCAATGGAATTTTGACTACCTCCATCTCTCTTTGGCACCTTACTTGGCTTTGGCTTTGATATTTTGACATCATAACTTTGGCATGTGAGAGTTTTTTGGAATCAATTTGGCATGGTAACTTTGCACAAGTTAAGCTTAAAATTCATGTGGCAAGGCCTCTTTTTTATAGATTTTTGCAAATGGATAAAATCAACCTAAACCGTCCATCTCAAGATTGAGATGTGTGGTTAAGGATTAATCTAATTATATATTTAAAAATACATAAATAAGCTTATCAATATTTGGGATAGAGGTGAATTTAAGAGGTATGGGAGGCATTTATGAGGCATGGGAGGGGTTAACCTTGATATTTTATGCATTTATGGCCTAGGGATGTCTTCCCAAGAAATGATGTCACCTGATGATGTAGATATTCAATATTAATTTATAAAAATGAGTATTCAACAAGTTTCCATGGAATTCTTAATTAAGCTCTAATTTGGTTTAATTATCTCTTAAGCATGATTAAGCACTTTGTGCATAAATTACTCAAATTGGTCAAAATGCCTTGTTATTGGTCTAAAATTTGATTAGATTGGAATTTAAAGTCAATGTCAGATGCATTGGATCCATTATCTCATTTAGGATGTTACCAACACTAAATAACGAAGGCACGTGTCTTGTACAATAGATTTGATAAAAAAGAACAATCCAGAGCACTTAGGTACAAAATTAGCATTTTGACTTGAAACAATTTGATCAAAGTTAGCTAGCTCATAAATTGCATTGTCCCATTTAGTGATACCTTGTCCAAAATCAACACTTGAATATATCAATTTCAACTTATTTGATGTGTTTTAGTATTTTAAAGCCAAATTGTGCATTTTGGTGGAAATTGGTCAAAAACCTGGTTGAAGGTTATAGATAGCCAGTTTTAGGTGTCTACATTATGTTTCTCTTATTAGTCTTTCTTGTGGGATTGAAAAACACTTGGTTTTATTTTTTTTTCATAGTTCTCTATCAAGTTAATAATAAAGAGATCGTAGAAACCCATAGGCTATATTATTGACTACTTGAATTTGATGGTATGCAGTCAAATTATTTTCATTAACATATTAGGTGTGCCACCTTATTGTCATTAAAATGAGATGTTTATATGAATCTTGAAGATGCTTATGTTTGCTAAATGTTTTTTTTTAAAAAAATATAGGATTATGGACAACATTTATGTCTTGCATATTGTTGTTTGTTATGCTACAAGAAATGCATGTTTCAAATATGCATTTATTGTTTATGGTCCAAGGAAAGAAGTGATAACCTTTAATTTTGATCTAATTATTGATGATAAAAAATTAAATAATTCATACTATGTATCTCTTCTTCATAGCCTTATGACTCTTTATGATCAAAATCTAGAGAATGTGATTGTTGAAAACAATTCTAAATTAATGTGTGACTAAATGTCTGGTAATATTTGTGTAAGAGACAAGAAGCTGGTCACACTTCATGGATATGTTGTGTCACTTGTGTGTTAATTTTTTGATGTGAAGATCAAATATATATAGGATGTTGGGGATATGAAAGAAACAAGGTGGGGTATAAAAAGTAGTGGTGGTGCTTCATCTAGTGGTACTGGCATGGTCTCACCATTTATGAAATTATAAGACACTGTTAATGAGTCTCTTTTTTAACTTTTCAAGTTAGAATTAAATATAAATGATGAACAACATACACCATCGTTAGTACTACAACCATGACAAGTTGTCAATGATGATAGATTGAATATTATGAGATGCTCAACATGCAACTCTAATGTAGAGTTTAGGGGGACTTGAGAGGGCATATGTGTTAGTTTATGGCAAATTTTTTCTTTGTTTTTAGTATTGCCATTATATATGTCATGTGCATAATATTGGGATATTTCATGGGGAGTAGGAAGGAGCAAAAGAATGTATGTAGAATCAATGAATTGAGCGATTTCTCTTAGTAGAGTACTTACCATGTCAATTTTTAATCAATATTGTAAATTAATGAAAGTTTTATTATGTTATTCAATTTTTTTATTGTGATACTTACATGTTATAAGTGATATTAGTATATCTTATTACATGTAGTTAAGATAATAATGGATATAAATCTCAATTGATGATAATGGTTGTAAAGTTAATAAGGATGAGTCTTATATCAAGGATGTAATCACTTATCACATAAATCTTAGAAGTATCACTTTGCACATTTTTTAGAATCCCCAGTTTGAGCTTCATTATATTATTTTCAAACTAATTAAGAGTGCCAACAAGCTATAATACGATTTAATGTTTTTTATAGATTTTATATTACCACCAAAAATAAATTGACAACATAAATAAAAGATAACTTAACTTTACAAGTAAGTCATCCATGTTAAATATCACATGTGCCAGTAAATCATACATACTTAATTTAACCAACTCAACACACATGGTGTTAGGTAAAATTTTAAATTTCACATTCTTTTGAGGCATGCATATTCCTATTTTGAAAATTTCACAAACTAGAATAATTACAAAGTTAACAACTACTGTGAAATGAGCCATATAAATGTGAATTTAAAAAAATATAGTGAAATGAACCATAGTAAAGGAACACACTAATTATGATCATTTTTATTGATGTTGGAGTTAGGAAGCATGAATATGGTGGGAGTTGTTGTAGGGAAAATCATAAGATGGATTGAAAAGTTTGTCCACACTTTGATATCTTCCTCATAAATTTTATTTTGTCTTACATTCTTATAATTCTCTACTTCCAAAGCAATAGCCCTAGCACTTGACACAACTTTATATACTCTCAGTGATGAAATTTGACCCTTGAGCCACATCTGAGCTTGTAGTTTTTCTTTCCTTACACAGTCAATATAAAACTTTAGCTCCTTGTTCTCATTTTCTTGAGACAATATGGTTGTATTCATTATTTCAATGCTTTCCTTCAATTTGTCCTCCATTTATTTTCTAACCTTTTTCTATTTCTCTCATACATCCAACTTGGTCTTCAAATGCCTTAGTTCACATTCTCAAAAGTCATCATCCACCTTTGTATTCATTTGTTCAAGACTTTAAGATTGGTCCACAAAATTGCTTGGGGGAGTGGGATTATGATTCTTGGAAGCTACATAGAATCAAAACCATGGAGATTTATTAAGTATGACACTAACAAAATAAACAAACATCTAATCTTATGAAGGGATGTCACCTGAAGTCTAATTATTGGGATCATAATCTACACTCAAAATGTCAATCAGTTTCCTCTTCATAGCTTCATTGGTTCCTTTCTTTATATATATATTTCTATCCATTTCTGAGCAAACATAAAAAATATAATATAATGACATGGAGATTCATTGGTTCCTAAACTTTTCCATAAGAAAATTGAAATATGTAGACCATTATACATAATTTGAAGGGTACGATACAAACAAGTAAGATGTAGGGAATTTTATAGAATTTAATAAGATGGACAATAATAGACCATTATATAGACCAATGGTTCATTGGTTCTTTTCCTTTATGTATCAATATAGATAATAATAGACTAATACATATAATGTAAAGGGTATTATCCAAATAAATAATATTTAGGGCATTATATAGATTACAATAAAAGGACAATAGTAGACTTTTATACAGGTTGATGGTTCATTATCTCCTTTCCTTTATGTATCAAGATTCACAATAGTATACCATTACACATAATGTAAAGGGTATTATGTAGACAAGCAAGATGTAAGGCATTATATAAATTTCAATAAGATGGACAAGAGTAGGCCATTATACAGACTGATGGTACCTTAGCTCCTTTGATTTATGTATCAAGACAACAATAGACCATTACACATAATGTAAAGGGTATTATACAAATAAGCAAGATGCAGGGCATTATAAAAACTACAATAAAATGGATAAGAGTAGACCATTATACAGACTGGTGGTGCATTAGCTCCTTTTATTTATGTATAAAAATAGACAATAGTAAACCATTACACAAAATGTAAAGAGTATTATATAGAAAAACAAGATGTAAGACATTATACATATTGTAATAAAGGGTGTTATACAAGCAATGAATATATATACTTTATTTGTGTATATTACAAAGAATGTAAAGGCTGTGAGTTTTCCCTAACCTCCAAGAAAGTGGATTAATGGCCTTGAAACTTTGATGATGTTAATGTGACTCTATACCAAGAAGAAATGTTGGAATGAGTAAATCTAGATGTTGTCTTTGGGAGAGAAGGGTGTCTATGATGATCACTTTCTTATTGCTATTCCATTTTATAATAATGCATTTTCATGATGACTTGCACACTCAACCTTTAAGTATGAATATAATAAGTAATTGTCACATGACATGATCAATGGATCCCCATTACATTTCATTATAATCCACACACACATGGCACTTTTATACGATACATGCCATGAGGCATAAAACATATAAAATACGCATGGTAAATTAATAATTGATTTTAAAAAAAACATTTATGTCAACACAATTTGTTGTCTTTGGTATATAACATGGTTGTATGCATCATGGAATAGTAGTAAACTTAGGATGGAATTGATAGGAATCTCAGTTAATAAACACATGTATTTTTTGTATTTTATACTTTATCATGCTCTAACCACAGAGCGTAACTTACCACACTGATTTAATTTGATCTAATAGTTGATATAATTTTTATGTTTATATTTAAAGAAAAAATGTTTAAAAAATAATATAAATATATAGGATAATGGGATTATCAACACCATAAATTATATGAACAATTATTTGGGTGACTTGTTCAATTATTTTGTATAGAAATAAATAATTGAAAAAAAGACTAACCCATGCAAAACCCAATAGACACAAAATGACAGACCAAGAAAATGCAAAAGATAAATAAATGGCAAGGAAAAATCTATAAAATTTAGTCATAATAATACATACTACAACATATTTAAAAGTATTACCAAGCAGAACTATTTTAATCATCCACAAGGTGGGAGAGATAGTCAAACTATGTGAGGTGATGCTACAATGGATAGGCTAAATTGGAAAGAAGACTGCAAATCTAAAGTTATGCTACTATTATGCATGGGAAAAAAAATGCAGATGGAAGATAGTTAGACTAATATGAAACCCAATGCCTAAGCAAACTAAACCACAAAAAGTGTGCCAAGAAATCCCAATGAACATCACTAAAGCTAATATGGAAGAGTAATAGATAAAAACAAATTTGTTCATTGGTTGTCCTAAATAGAGTAGCTTTACACATATATCAAATAGGAAACTACAAATATCAATCTTAAACTTAAAGATCAAGCTCTTCAGAAAAAAATAGACATGTATAATATCAATCTACCTTGCTCTAACTCAATTGTGCACTAAAAATTAGAAAATAGTTGATAGAGACTAGTGATATACACGTTCAATGATCATGTTGAGAAGTCAAGATTAAAGTTCCATCATAGATATAAATACTAATGCTAACAAATTTTGGAATCCCATGTAATTCATTGATTTGAAAGCAGAGAAAAGTGATTCAAGCACAAATCCATCTTAAAGGACATTTTCTTATGGGAAACTATATGACTTCCCTCAAAAATCATTCAAATCAAATGCATAGCTCATATTAGAATAATTTAACATATACAAAATTTGAAAAACCTTGATGGCTAAATGTTCATTATCTGATCTGATGTGTACAAAATTTTGGAATGCATAAAGAAAGATCCATGTTTTAATTATTCAAAATAAGAGAAACACAATATTCAATGTGTAGATACTTCCCCTGAAACCCTATCTACTTGATCCAAATAAATGCTTACCATAGACGTGTGACCCAAATTGAAACCAAAACATATGAGAGTCTTGAGTGTTTAACATAGTTTGGATAGGATACCTAACTCATAAGATAAAATGAATGAAACAAAGTAGAATAGTGGTATTTATAGTTAATTAACTTTATAGGGGCCAATTGACTGGCATATTAATCCACATTCCAAGACATAATTAATTTTATGACCCTTATATGCATGTTATAATTATTTAATAGAAAGATAAACAATTTATAATATGTAGATGGCATATTTTATTTGATGAATATAAATATCTACATATAGTTCCCTTACAGGAAAAGTTTCATTATCTTGAACAAATTCAGTCATAATAGGCTCTGAGATCACATTTCCATGCTCTTTGGTATGCCATAACATTTGACATGATGTATGACAAAAACATACTGAATCTCCACAAACTGAATAAGCCATCAAACATAAAACATTTATTCTCCTCTTTCATTCCTTATTTTATGTTGAACCATCCTTGTCCTACTATTTAAAAAAATGAATATAATTACTTTCATAAATAAAAAATGAAAACTACAATTATTTTATTCAAGAGTAAGAGTGGTTGAAAAAATGAGGATAAATAAATATACCTTTTCCTTCAACTCTCATCTTCTCCCCTTTATATTCTTGTTTGCAACCAAGAAAATTTCTTTTTCCTGTCAAATTTCATAACTCGTGTGTAAGCATAAGATATGAATGTATTGGTGAAGAAATGAATATAAGCAGAAACATATAATGTATCACTTACTCTCACAAATTTCCTCCACCTTAGACTCTCCCTGCTCCTTTTCTCTTTATTTTCTTCAGAATTGTATATCTTGAATTCTTCCTCTATGGATGTCAACCCTTCGGGGCTTAAATCATTAGATTCATAAACATATTCTTTTTTTAAAATCAAATTTCATGTGCTTATGCATCTCATAAGTTCTTGCTACAAATTCCATTCCACATATCTCCATTGTCTTGTCTTGATTGGATGCCTTGTTGCTTGATGATATAGAATGGGAGGTAACATATGCATTTTAGCATGGTGTGAATTGAACTATGATTTTGATCAAAATTTATTCCCACCTTCATACAATGTAATAAATTATGGTGTAATAAAATAAAATTGGTCTTTATATCCAAACTCCTGAATAATATTGTTACCATGATCCTAATATTCAAATATAATCTACACATAATAAAATATTCAAATCAAATAAACATCTCCAATTTCAAATTCATTGGATATATCTAAGTTGAAAATATAAAAACATGTGACAATTTCCCTTGTAAAATGCATAAATCATGTCATGTTGCTATGAAAATCCTGTGGTAGCTAACATTTGACATTGTCTTCATTCTCACAAGAAACATGTGAGTCTCTTACTTGATCAGAGATGCCAACATGTTCCTATGCAATTAAAAGCACAAAAATAAGATCAAAATCCTTTTTCATATCACTTTAAAAAACTCACATTTCCCCACATTCGACCTTATCCTTCAAAGGATCCCCATGTTCCATTATTTTACTTTTCTTGCAAGGGGGATAATATGTACCTATGTGGGTAAAATCAATAAAAAAATATCAAAATTATGTTTCATATGAATTAAATAAACATGTGAAAATATCAACATATTACCTTATCCTTCTATATATGGCCACGTCCCTACAAATAGGTTGCAGAGGTCATTCCTTCCATTCTTTTGCTCTTCTTGCAAGGGAGGGTAATAGGTTCCTATGTAGGTAAAATCAATAAAAAAATATCACAATCATGTTTCATATGACTTAAAAAAAAAACTCCCAAATCCCAACATATTACCTTACCCTTTTGAATAGGCTTTTGTGCATGTAGAGAGGTTGGCGATGAATCTTTTTCCAACTCATAATTTTCAAAGTCCTTGACCTATAAAAAAATAGGTGTGCACCCCTTTTCACTACCATTGTTTACTTGATAAAGAAGTGCAATAATTATAAATCTCAAATAGGTATATAATAAGATATATGTGTGAATTTAAAATGGAAGAATATGAAATAATAATTACCCTTGTATCACAAGAATCATTTACAACATCACAATCTGGATCATCCTCATCTTCTGATGAAATAGGTGATTTTTTTTCTTCCTCAAAGACAATACTAGCTTTCTTTATAGGAAAAATAAAAAGAATGACAACTATCAAGTTTCATACCAATTTCATAAAATTGCAAGCCCCACATATTCTCTTCTCCCATATTACCTTCTCTATGGGAGAAGGTTTTCCATGTGCATAGAAGGAGTGTGATGTCCCTTACTTAGGGGCTCCTTTTCCTAAGCAAAAGCTCTGATACCACTGTAATATCCCCTTCAAATAGGGAATATATATAGACAAAATCTCTGAACAAAGATACAATTTTTGCCAAAATAATTTCAGAAGATAAACAATAAACCACAATATAGTCTCTCAATAGTAAATCACAGATCTTATCACTTGTTTTTATAGATGATTACACAATTGAATCTCTGTCATACAAATAAAATAATATGAAATATTCTATCTTAAAACCCTGAGCTTTTGCAAATCTGGCAATTAAGCTTGAATCTAGACGTCTCGGCCTGCTGTGTCGAACACACAGTCGCCGGCATCGGTCAATATACTGCCGACGTCAGTCTCTGTCGGTCCTTCTCTACCGACGTCGGTCTTCAGTCGGCCGATGTCGGTCACTAGGAATCTCTGTCTACCGAGGTCGATATCTGCGTGGATCTGTACGGACCGATACGGACTTCATACGGCCGCCAATAAAGCACAACCTGTCTGTTGGACCCCTGATCTGAAGATATATGGCTCTAATATAGAAGATCTATATCTGTATAATTTATTGAATCAAAAACCTAATAAAATAAATACCTGGAAAGCTCTGTGACAACTTCTGTATGAAGTTACCTCTCAAATCTGTAAACCTCTGTGATAACTTTTGTATGAAGCTATCTCTCAATTTGGCAATAAATCAGCTAATATCTCACAGCCTCTGAATCGCACACAATGAAGAGTTGACATTCTCCACTGCAATGGAATCTTGGAACCCTTGGCTCAGTCTTCACAGAAGAATTCTTCAATATCAAAATCAATAATCAATGCATAATCAATAATGGCCTCCATGAGAAACCCTTATACCCTCAAAAGATATGCTTGCCCTAATTAGGGTTTTCTTAAATTAGAATTAGGGTTTTTAGATTAAAATTAGACCAAATAATTAATATTTGATTAAATCAATCAAATATTAATATCTCCCTCAATACATGTCCGATCGAGCCCAAACGAAAGCCAACTAGAAAATTTTTGCTAAACGAAGCCAAGCCAATCTCCATCAAGACCCTCTAACCATCCTATCAGCCTACGAGGGTCGCATAATAGGCTAACCATGAACTCAAAACATGTCAATAAAAAAGGGGACATGACAAGGAGGTTGCATAGCATGGTTTCATCTGTTTAATTCTTTTGCTCTTCCTATGAATAGGAGTAGTGAATCTATCCTCCATACCATTATTGAGCTAAAAAATTAATGCACTAGTTATAATGATAATTTATAATTGAACAAAATAATATGGACATTTAAATATAATAAATTAATAAAAACTTACCACCTTCCCTAATTGTTACCTTTTTTCTTGATGTTTTTGTAGGAACTTAGGGAAGCTTCTTCTAGGTTTGGCATGTTTATCACACTTCAAATTTACATTAAAAGGCTAAAAAATTTTAAATTTTAAATCATGTTTGATCACAAGATTTAAAAGATTAAAATTTAAATACAATAAATTCATGGTACTAACATTTTTAACTGGGGGAGACTGAGGTCTAGGTTCAATAAAATTAACATCTTGGATTAGATGAAAACCACCAAGTTTTATCTGTATCCAAGTTTAAATTAGAAATGATAAATGTCTAGCATTGCGTACAAATTATAATCACTTAAATAATTAAATAAGCAACCTAAAACCAAACAATGTTTTTATATTACCAAATTAATGTCATTTAGTTCAACCAATGCATCTTTAATTATTTGTATTGGTGTCTCTTACACTCCATCAGATTATTTCCCAAAGCTATAGAACTTATTCATTCCTCATTCAGTTGTGCCATGTAAATTTATTGGAGATAATTCAATTATCAATGAGTGAAGGCTCTCAAAAGGATCACAACCATGTTTTAGGTCAGGAACAGTTGCAAAATCCATTGATAAGATAACATACACACCATTTAATAAACATAATAATAGATCACTCTATACTAACGATAAGATAATTTTAAGAATAAAAAAGACATATACTCATGTAGAGAGAAGCAAAAAAAACAACAATTTTTCATATGCATTCCCTATTTATGGAAGGGATTAAGTGCAATGCATTGTCCATATTATGTGAACAATTTATATGTCCAATTTATGTATGATAAAAGTGTAGTGCATTATATGTCCAAGTTATACATTAAAGGATTTAGAATCCCATTATGTGAACATCTTATATCATGATTGACTAATTAATATATTTGGTAAAAAGTTAGACCAAGTTAGACCAAGTTAATTTGGCATTTCAGTTTTATTTCATCCAAATGACCTTTTTATGTAAGACATTTGGTGTTAGACATATGATGTTAGACTGTTTTATCCCAAGTTTTAGCATAAACCTTTTTGGAGATACAAATCCACTTTTTAGACCACTTGTCTTTTGGACATTGTCTTTAATAGTTTGTATAAATCTAGACCTTTTTTATGAAGTGTTCATCATTGAGTTGGATATGTCTCATTACACTCATAGTGGAGCCATATACAATCCAGGTTATGATAATGTGGTCACATAAGATGACTTTCTTTATGACCCTTATGGTGATGATGTATTTTGTGAGATGGATCCTTATCCTCCTTAGAATGCTCAATCCAAGGAACAAATCCAAGATCCTTTAGCCCATTATTTGGTTAAAATGCATCCATAATCATAACAAGACTAAGAGCAAATAGTTTAGTACCTTTCTAGCATATCATCAATTATATAATAAGTTCAACAAAAATTGTATTACATTACTATGCTATTGACATAAGATCCCTATTTATTTGATCGTCACTTGATTAAAAATAAGGATGAAGTTTTAGTCAGAGCCATGAAGGTAGGGGCCAAGTTTCTAGTAGACTTCCCCCCATGAAAATTTACCAAGTCTAGTTAGAACACATTTCAACATGCATTATACTCAAACCATTGAATAAACCTCTTCTATCAATCCTTAAGTGCTCATGCTGATGTCATATTAAGATCTGCATATGCTTGTCACAAGAAAGGGCCTCATAGAGGACCACTTTATACAAAAGCAAACATCATATCAAACATATTTGAATCTAGCACAAAATTTTAATAACATGGCCATGTTGAATGCTCCACTAATAGATTTATCTCCTTCAAAAGGGGTATTGATTGAGTTGACAGGTCAAGATAATGTAGGTATAGACCCATTTGTGCAAATCACTTTAGTTGGTGACATGTTCAATGTCCTAGCTATTAAAGAAGTGTCTACTACTTCTACGTAGAATAATGTTCCCAAAAAAGTGGATAACACACAAGAATCATCCAATCTAGGCCAAAGTGGTTTAACTACCCCAATAACTCATCCAAAACAAGTGCCTTTAGTTAAGATCATGAGTGGTTCACAATAGTAGGGGGTAGGAACTCCTACGTACCAATCACAACAAGCTACCTCTAATCCTCAACTAGCTACTTATTCAAGCACACAACCCCAAAGATTAAGTAGTCAAATTCACCAATTAGTGCCTTGACTCAAAAAAATATGATGAATGCTACTCCACCTCAATAGGTGATGACTAACATTCCATAACAACATGCACAATCCAATATACTAATTTAGTATTGACAGAACATTCTACCACCTCAACAAGGGGTGATAAATGTTTTACCTCACCAGGTAGTGACAAGTATACCTCTTCAGTTGAAGACCAATATGCCTTCAAAATCATAAACCTTATCTAATAAAAAATATATGTCCCTTATTCAAAGACAAATGCCAAACACTCTACAAGTATCTACTCCACAATGAGTGTTCTTGCAATAAAGAGGTACTATTGTCCCATAAGTACCAATTATGTAGCCATTGCCTTTTATTCTGAACATGCCATAAATCTAATGATAGGGATTTGGTCCACAACAAGTTCCCCTAGTTCAACCAAGTTTTACTAGTCAAAAACAAGTCCCTACTCAAACTTAGTAGGCACAATACTTTATCTTTAATTGTATCCTTTCATCGTAGCCATAATTCCATCAAAACTATGCCTATATACTGAATCCAAACCAAAATATCACACCACAATGTGTGCAATTTCAACAAACTCATCCCAATCTATGGATGCATATTTCTAGTCAATTTACTCAAACCAACATTCCATAACAAACCATGCCTCCATTATACCCCAGTCAAGGTAACCCACCTTTATTTGTCCAACCTCCACCTCATACCAATGTTCCATCTAGTTTCTTGGCCCAAGAACTACATCAAATGAAGGATGAAATCACTGTCACTCAAGAAGGGAAACAAACCAAAAAATTCAAGTTAGATGACATGTGTTCCTATCCATTCAACATGGCGTATCTATATATACCATTTCCTTGAGGGTGTAAACCACCTACATTTGATAAATATAATGGTAAAGGAGACCCTAAGGCCTATTGGGTGAATATTTTGTCAACCAGCTAACTGGTGAGCAAAATAGGTCTCTTCAACCACAGCATAGGGAGATTGGTCGGCCAGATGTGCAGGTTTACTACATCAATAAGGGACAAATCTCTCCTCTCATCAAGGGGAGGTTCCCTATGAATATGCAGGAGCTATATATACTATATAGATAAGCAAAAAATAACACATAGAGGTAGGATAAACCATCCATCTCTCTTCTTTCAGAGATGATGCTCACAGATCAAAGGAGAAATCCTGGGTGATTGGTGAAGGTACTTATCTTCTTTCAGAAGTAACATTAAGCCAAGAGCCAGATCCCTTCTTGGATAGTAAAAATCTTGGTGAAATGATAGAAGGCACTTCTCTTCTTTTAGAAGTGCTTGTTCTTGCAAACAATAGGAATCTTTTTGGTAAGTAACTGGTAACCAAAGGTACAGATTAACCAACAGCCTAAGATGTAGCACAAAGTCTCCACCTCAACTACCCAAGAGTGAAATACGAAGAATAATTGGGGCACAAAGTCATTCCAAGGTCCTTTACACAGAAATAGAAAATAAACACACACTGAAGACAACTATTTCAGCACAAAGTTTGAAAGTAGCTGACTTCAGGACACCTTCCTGATTACCTGCACTAGTTTTGCTTGCCAAATTAAATAAACAAGAACACATTTAGAAGATAGACATAAGAACAATATCCTAAAATGATACAAGCTATAACAACACAAAGTCTGCAAATACTTGCTTTCTCATTCAGATAAAATGATATGAACAACAATCTGAGCCCAAAGTCTCAATATTCACCTTTCAATTTGGGCAGAGTTTTGCTTCTATATTCGGAAGATCTCCCTAAAACAATAAAAGAGATTACAATATATAGCCACCAAGCAAGGCTTGGCACTCTTTCCCATGGGACAACCCATGCTGTAATCAATGCCTTCAATGTGCCTTCAGTTCTATCTGGAGGAACCATGCCTGGAACAGTGCGTTGCCTTAACTATGGCATGTCCATTCATCTAATATGTCTCTTCCTAAGTCTAGATCATCTGGTATGTCCCCTCTGACATCTGTGCAGTTGTCCATTTTGCCTTTACTCCAAGTGAGACAAATATGTGGAGCCTTCAATGTTTTTAGGCCAAAATATCTGCTTAGTGGACTGTTCTACCTACTAAAATTACTTCTGTAGATATTTCAGGCTTTTCCCTCTTTCTGCTTTTGTCTTTTCTAGCTTTGTTTCTTCTTGGAATTTAAGCTCTCAAGGCTACGTTCCTAGCTTTAATGGATCTTTAAGCTCCTTCTCTCAGTGGTTCTTCCTTTTGGCCTTGGCCTTAAGGCCTTTGAATGCATTTGAGTAAGTGCTTAAATCTGCAAGGATCAATGGCTATTTCATTTCCATGAATTTGACGTCTTCAGGCCCATCATATTCCTTGGCAATTCCTTCAGCTTTCTTGTTTGATCCTTCTTGAAGGGGACCTACCCTTCGAGGTCTTGAGAAAGGTCCCTTTTTCTCAGTGAGAGCCCCCCGCAAGGGCATATACCCTTCAGGCGGTCTTTGGATGGCCTTCGGGCTTCTTTCTCCTCGGTGGGTTTTTCCTTCATCGCTGGACTTTCACTTCAGTCTTTTTCCCGCCGGGCTTTTCCTTCAGACAAAATGTCCGAAGGAAAGCTTCTTTTCCTTAGCCATTTCAATCATTCCAATTTCTTCAGGCTTTCTTCTCGAGTGAATTCCTTCAAACAAAATGTCTGAAGGAATTTTGCCTTGGTCATTTTCTCAGGGAAAAACCTTTTCGAAGGAATTATTTTGGCCTCCTTCACTTAGTTATTTCCTTCGGCCTTTGAACAAATCCAAAGGAATTCTATCCTTTCTACCTTCGCTCACTACCCTCCGCAAGGGCACTTATTCCTTTGGCTTTGGGGCAGCCCCTTAAACCTGCTGATTGAATCGACCGATTCAACCAACTTTGGTTCAATGGTTCAATGGTTCAATCAGCTCAATCTCTTTATTTGGATAAGTCTTTTGATCACTCAAACAAAACGCGTTGAACCATACTTTAAAATTGCCTAAGTGTTGAGAGCTTGTTTCTTTCTTGCAGAGTCCATAGAAGCCAACCTACAGAGTCTGCAAAAATGAGTTCATAGATCTAGGGGAGTCTGTAGATGTGAGAAATTGGCCTGCAGAGTTCGTAGTTTTGAGGCTTTGAGAGTCCATAGATTTGAGCTTGCCTGTAGAGTCTGTCGAAGCCAAGTCTGTAGTTTTCTCTAACTTTGAAAGATTCCATAGAAATCTAGCTTGCCAAGTCCATAGAAACCATCTGTGAAGTTCGTAGTTCCACCTGTAGAGTCCATAGTTCCAAGCTTGCAGAGTTTGTAGATCCAAGCCTATAGAGTCCATAGATTCAAGCCTGCAGAGTCCGTAGATTTAAGCTTGCAGAGTCTGTAGATTTATGGAAAATATTTGAGAAATGAAGGAATTGAATGCTTAGAGGAATTTTTGAAAAGGGGAGAGATGATTTTGGTCAGCTGAACCAAAATAGTTCATATGTTGTCCCAAAAATGAGTGATATTTTTGGGGGGACAACAGTTGGATCCAATTGGGGAACTTCCTTCAGTTGAAAACTTGGAACATAGATGAGGGGAGTAGAAACCAGAATCTCCAGTGCCTTGAAGTATGCCATTGGGCTATGGAGTCATGCTACCCAAAAAGAAAGGTGCCAAAAATGAAAATGAAAAGTCCAAAATAGAACTAAAGACTATACAAATATACATATGTACAAATGATCTTATCTGATGCCTCAAGATTTGAAGTGCTTTAGATGCCACCCATTGTGAGACAATGAAGATGGCATTCCATCTTCATAAACCAATAGGAAACCATTTTGTCCCCATAATCGATGATGGGTGAATAGAACTCTCTACCAGGAATCACATTTTCTATGCACTCCTTTTGGTTCTCTCTTGTGCCATGGCAAGACATGGTCTCCAATCTAAAAACCATAAATCCTTGCTCTCTTGGTGAAGAGTTCCTTTTGTTGACTTCAGAGTAAAGTAGTATGGTCCACTACCATAGCTTGTTGTTCTACTGGTTCAGTCTAGCATATATTTTGATTGTCAGCATTAGATCCCTGATAAACCATCAGTTCAGCATCTCCTTTGGCATGAAGAGTTTGACATCTTCATCTTGAGAAGCCTTCAATTTGAGTAACAGGGATTCATACTCGATAGTGTTGTTGGTGTTTCTAAACTACAACTTGTGTGAAGGAGGAAGAATATTTCCTTGAGGAGATATCAACACCATTCTGGCTCTATCACCGACAGAGGAATTGCTGCCATCAAATTCTTGGATCCAAACATAATCAGAAACTAATCTTCTATTAGATTTCTCTTTATTAGAGATGGAAAATCCTTTTTTATTTATATTGTGCCCTACCAATTATTTTGATGTCATGTTTGAATCAATTCTTGGATTGCCAGCTACAGGACTTTCATCTACAGAAACATGAACATCCTCTGTGGACAAAAAATAATTACCCCTGCTTGAAGACTCAAATAGAATATGAGCTTCAAGTGCTGATGTCTGAGTGACTGGGATGGGCATGTTCCTTGGGGGATCATGAGTTACCTTTCTAATCTCTTGTCCTGTAGGGACAACTTTATTCTTCACACACTCTACTAACTTGTCCAACTACTCAGGGTTGGCTTGTAGGAATTCAAATTCATTCATTTGAATTTTAGTTTTCTTGACATGGTCAACTATGTCAAATGACTAAAATGGACTAGGAAGAGAGGATGGGAGTTCATCCTTTTGGTTTTTGGGAGGGGGAGGACTGATCTGCCAAGTTGAAGTAGAAGTTGTAGAGATGTTTGGGGTACTTACTTTTTTGGCAACCACTGGGTCCTTTAGCTGAAAAGGTAGAGTGGTTCCACGCTTAGAAATTGAAATTGTTGGTTGAGGTCACTCCTTTGTCTTCTCTTTAAAGGTTCAACAAGTTCAATAAGGTTCAAGAGACTTAGCAGAACAAAAGATTCAAAAAGCTAAGAAAGAAAGGTTGAACTGATTGAACCTTGAACCAAAATGGTTCAAAGTTCAAAGGTTCAAGGAAGCTTCGAGCGAAGGAAGGAAGTAGAAGATTCCAGAGACAAGTTCAAAGAGATGGTTCAACCAAAGAGGAAAGAAAGTGATTAAACCAAGGAAGCGATTGAACCAAGGAAGCGATTGAACCAAAGAAGTGATTGAACCAAGGAGCTGATAAGACCGCCTAAACCATTGAACCATTGAATTGATGCACTTCAAAGGTTTAAAGTTTCAAGGTTCAATGTGGTTCAAGTGACCAGTGATATCCTTGCAGATGTCAAATTCAAGGTAATAAAATGCCCATTTATTTTTAAATATGGTGCAGAACCTTAAAACAAACTCAACGACCAGCTGAAGAAGGAGCCAAAAGACCTAGCAGAAAGGGAAGAGATAGCCTGAGAGCTCAGATAATGAGGAAGAGACAAAATACAACAAGGAAAGAGGGAACGATGCAGAAAGACTAGAAATATCTTTGTAAGAGTTATTTCTAGTAGGTGAAATAGTCCACTAGGTGGACATCAGAGAGCATGAGCACTCAAGGATGCGACTTATTTTTCTCTATCGAGTAAAGGTGAAGTGGATAGCTGCACAAATATTAGGAAGAGGATCAGGCAACCTATACTTTGGAGGAGACATTTGAGATGAATTAACACACCACAGTTAAGGCTGATGCCCTATTTCAGCATGGCCTCTTGACAGGACTGAAAATGCATTAAAGGCATTGAATGCAGCATGGGCCATTCCATTAAACAAAGTTCCCAAGTCTTTCTTAGAGTGATATATATTATAATCTCTTATTTTATGCAAAGGATATCTTTTTTGTTATCAGAAGCAAAACTCTGCCCAAATTGAAAGGCATTACTGAGACTTTGAGCTTAGATTGTTAATCATATTTCGTTATTTGAATGAGAAAGCAAGTGACCTTTTAGACTTTGTGCTGGAATAGCTTGTGTTATTGAGGAAATTTTTCTTATGTCTATTTTTTGAATGCGTTCTTGTCTATTTAATTAAATAAGTATAAATAGTGGAAGTAACCAGGAAGGTGTCTCGAAGCCAACTGTGGAGAGACTTTGTGCTACCACAATTGTCTTTAGTGTGTGTGTTTTCAATTTGTTTCTGTGCAAAGGATCTTGGGATGACTTTGTGCACCCATTGTCCTTCATATTTCACTCTTTGGCAGTTGAGGTGGAGACTTTGTGCTACACTTCATTCTACTAGTTATTGCACCTTGTTATGTTTACTTATCACTACTAGAAAGAATTCCTGTCGTTTGCTGTAGACCATTTTTGAAAGAATAGAAGTGCCTTCTGTCATTTCACCAAGATTTCTCCTTTGTCTGTGAACATCATCTCTAAAAAAAGAGATATGGATGGTGTTTTCTTACCCCTAAGTGTTATTTTCTGCTTATATATATAGTATATATAGTACCTCATAGTTATAGGGAACCTCCCCTTGATGAGAGGAGAGATTTGTCCCCTTTTGATGTGGTAAACCTACACATTTGGCTGATCAATATCCTTATGTTGTGGTTGAAACAACCTATTTTTCCCATCAATTAGCTGGTGACAAAATATTCACCCAATAGTTTTTGGCGACTCCGCTGGGGAAGAATGTGCAGTTTGAAGCCTCAAGCTTCAAATTGAAGTAGTTCTAGTTCTTTCCCATTTTTTATTTTTCCTCCTAACTTCATGCAAAAAAATTTGGTGACTTCACTCAGGATTGAATGAGCATGAACGATATTTTTATAATCTATTCAAATTAAAGCATTTCATATCACTGGGGAATGACATGAAGTAGGAAAGAACACTGCCAGCTTCACGCTAAAAGTTTTTGGCGACTCTGCTAGGGAAGAATGCACAGTTTAAATTCTCAAGCTTCAAATTGAAGCAGTGCCAGTTCTTTTTCATTTTTACTTTACACTCTGGTGGATCCACGTTATATAAGAATCCAAAGATCTAAAGGTATTGTTGACCCTGTATTTGAGTTGGTACAACAAAGTGATTTTGACCTATTTCCTTCACCATCTCACCTTTAGCAAACTAGGAGTTTTCCTCCTACAAAAGTTAGGTCTCCATTACCAAGCAAAGCATCCATTTCTATTATTGGTAGAGCTTTATCAATACATCCCCCTCAAACATTTGTTATCCCTCCCTTCAGTAGTCAAATCATGGAATTTCAAGGCCCTTAGGGTAACTCTTTTGGTCCACTCAATCTAACTCCGCCTCTACATGAACTACCTCATAGTCCCAAGAAGACTTTCCCAAAGTTCTATGGCAATGGAAGAGTTCATCCTAATGAACATATTACAGCCTTCAACATAGCCTATGGCATAATAGGTGTGGAGTATGAGGATGTAGTAGTCAGGCTGTTTATAGAAACATTACAAGGCGTTGTTGCAGATTGGTTTTACCATTTGTAGGATCAGTCAGTGACTGACTGGAACACTCTCAAAGCCAAATTTGAAGCTAAGTTCAAGCCTACAAAAGATGCACATGCCCTACTGGCTCAGCTCACACAAATGAAGAAGGAACCTCATGAACCTATGAGGGACTTCATAGCTAAGTTTGACAAGCTGAGGAACAGGATTCCTATCATTGCTCAGCCAATAGCTGAGAATCTCAAATGCTTCTTCATCAACTCTCAGCTTTTTGAAGTGAGTTTCTTGTTGAGATGTGCTGGCCACATAGACCTTGCTGTAGCTCAGGATTTGGCCACTGAGGTGGAAGATTATATTATCTTGGTAGAAAAGATAAGAAGAGATCTTAACAGGGGAAAATCTTTTTCATATTTTGAATATTCATCTACATGCACCACTAATCTAATGGTGCAAAAGCTGGTAAATGAGTTGCTAGCTTTCAAAAAGCAAATGACACAAGGGATGTATGTTCCTCCTTCGTACTGAGATATACCAAGGAGGACATTCCCTAATCAGTCATATCAAGGCAATGCTGCCAGAAATCAAGGGCAACCAAACCATCTTCCTTCCCCACAGGGGAAGCTTGCCATTGAAGTAGCACCAGCCAACTCAGTAGTTGGATATCTCGAAATAGAATCTAATTTCTCCTTCTAGCCTGAGTTGAACCCATAAGATGACGCTAATCTCTTCATAGAGGGAGAAGAAGAATTAGCTAGTGACTCCAACATTGGTTTCCTGAACTACCAGGATGAATCCAGAAGTAAAGGTGAAGCATTTGAAGGATCATACATTGTATTCACCCAGTCCCAAAATTAGTCAGCCCAGCAAGATGATAAAGAAAAAATAGAGGAGTGATCTCAACCAGCAATCTCAATTGCTAAGTGGGGAACCACTCTGCATTTTCAATCAAAGGACCTGGTGATCACTAAAAAAGTAAGTACCTCAAGTATGTCTTCACCTTCAACTTTAATTTTGTAGATCAGTCCTACCCCCTAAAAACCAAAAGGATGAACTACCTTCCCCTGTTCCTAATTCATTTCAGACATTTGACATAGTTGACCATGTCAAGAAGACCAAAATTCAAATATTTGAATTTGAATTCTTACAATCCAACCCTGAGCAGTTGGATAGGTTAGTTCAATGTGTGACGAATAAGACCATCCCTGCAGGACAAGAAATTCCAAAAGCAAAACTTGTTTCCCCCAAGAGCACACCCTCCCAAAATAACCTTATGGTTACTCCTCCAGCTATCCCTGGGAAGATAGAACCATTTTGTCTCCTTGTTGATAAATGGTCATCAACTAAACAACTGCATAATTGACTCAAGCACGTCTGAAAATGTCATGCCCACCAAAGTGATAGAATCTCTTGGACTCACGCTGACCAAGACCTTTGGGAGATGCTTCTCCATGGAGAATAAACAAGTGCCACTATTGGGACAAATCAAGGATGCCCAATTTGCATTTGTGGCATTCCCAGATAAGAAAATTAAGATGACAGTCCTAGTGGCTGACATCCCAGCCTCATACGGCATCCTTCTTGGGTGAAATTTTTGTAAAGACATTGGTGGCGAATTAAGTATGGACCTATCTGAAGCGAGGATCCCTGTTAAGGGTGTCATGCAGAGGCTACTTCTTAAGAAGGAGGCAAAATATGTTGTCACCCAAACATCAGCCCCTGAAGCTCAAATTTTGTTTGAATCTTCAGGTAAGGGTAATTATTTTTTGTCTACTGAAGACGTTCTTGTTACAGTAGATGAAAGTCCTATAGGTGGCAATCCAAAAATTGATTCAAACAAGACATCAAAAGAATTGGTAGGGTGTAGTACATATGATAAAGGATCTTCCCTCTCTAATGAATAAAAATATGATAGAAGATCAATTTTTGATGATGTTTGGATCTTGGAATTTGATGGCAGTAATTATTCTACCATCTCAGGAGCCGAGATTATGTTGATATCTCCTCAAGGAGATATTTTTCCTTCTTCATACAAGTTGCAGTTCAACAACACCAACAACACTGCTGAATATGAATCTCTTTTACTTGAGTTAAAAGTAGCCCAAGATAGAGGTGTCAAGCTCCTTCATGCCAAAGGAGATGCTGAGCTAGTGGTTTGTCAGGTGAGGAACCTGCATCAAATGAATAACCAAAAATTGTGACATTATCACAATCTGGTATGGGATCAAATTCAAAGTTTTGAAGCTTTCAATATTTCTACAGTGCCCAGAGAGCCTCATAATCATGCAAATTCATTAGTTGTCTCTACGACCCTCTTGGTTCCTCAAAAAGACTTTGAAGAGCATAAGTACACTATCAAGCTGGTCTTTCGACCAAGTGTGCCTAATAATGCCAATCATTGGCAGGTGTTTGATGCTAACAATCAAATCATGTGCTGGACTAAACTAGAAGAATAGTGAATTATGATAATGGACCATACTGCTACATGTCAAAATTTGGTAAATAAACTCTTCTACAAGAGAACAAGGATTCATGATTTTTAGACTAGAAATCAAGTCTTGCTATGGGGCAAGAGGAGAGAACCAAAAGGAATGCACAAAAAAGTTGATTCCTGGTGGAGAGGTCCATTCGCCAATCATCACTTTTGGGGAAAAAATGGTTTCTTGCTGATATATCAAGATAGAATGTCATTTTCACTGTCTCATAATGGGTAGCATCTGAAGCACTTCAATTTTTGAAGTATCAGATAAGGTCATTCATATGTATAATTTTTGTATACTCTTTAGCTTGTTTCGTGTTGTTCATTTTCATTTCTTTTTGGCACCTTTCATTTTGGGTAGCATGAATCTGTATCCCAATGGCATAGTTAAAGGCACTAGAGATTCTGGATTCTACTTCCTTTGATTATTTTTACAATCGATGGAAGTTCCCCAACTGAAGCTAGTTGTTGTTCCCAAAATCTGTCACTTGTTTTTGGGGACAACATATCAACTATTTTGGTCTTGCAAGCCAAAATTCTGTCTTCCCTTCTCAAAAAATGTTTTGAGTGCTCAATATTATTTAATTATTCAAGTATTTTCAGTCAAGGGACTCGCAGGGTCAACAAGTTTAACAACTTCAACATGCGAGCTCTCACAAGGAAACAAGTTCCAAAAACTTAGGCAATTTTAAGGTTGGTTCAACTTCGAGGTTCAACCAAAAGGTCCATCGATAAGCTTCAAATAAAAATATTGAACCATTGAACCATTGAACCCTGCCTCCAAAGGTTCAAAGGTTCAACGGGTTCAAAGGTTCAATGACATTGATAGACTTAAAAAGAGTTAAGCGCTTTGGCAAGTTCAAAGTTCAACGGCTTCAAAGGACTTAGAGAAAAGAAGACTTCAAAGAAGAAAGATTGAACCGTTGAACCGTTTAACCTTGAACCAAAAGAGTTTAAAGTTTAAAGGTTCAACAAGTTCAATAAAGTTTGAGAGACTTAGAAGAACAAAGGATTCGAAAAGCTAAGAAAGAAAGGTTGAACCGATTGAACCTTGAACCAAAATGGTTCAAAGTTCAAAGGTTCAAGGAAGCTTTGAGCGAAGGAAGGAAGTAGAATATTCTAGAGACAAGTTCAAAGAGATGGTTCAACTGAAGAGGAAAGAAAGCGATTGAACCAAGGAAGCAAGGAAGTGATTGAACCAAAGAAGCGATTGAACCAAAGAGCCGATAAGACTGCCTAAACCATTGAACCATTAAATCGATGCACTTCAAAGGTTCAAGGTTCAATGTGGTTCAAGTGACCAATGACCTGTGATGTCCCCATGGATGTCAAATTCAAGGTAATAAAATGCCCATTTATTTTTAAATATGCCACGGAACCTTAAAACAAACTCAGTGACCAGCTAAAGAAGGAGCTGAAAGAGCCATTAGAAAGGGAAGAGATAGCCCAAGATCTCAGATCACGAGGAAGAGAAAAAATATAACAAGGAAAGAGGGAACAATGTAGAAAGACCAAAAATATATGTGCAAGAGTTATTTATAGTAGGTGAAACAGTCCACCAGGTGGACATCAGAGAGTGCGAGCACTCAAGGATGCGGTTTATTTTTCTCCTTCGAGTAAAGGTGAAGTGGATAGCTATGCAAATATCAAGAAGAGGACCAGGTGTCCTATACTTTGGAGGAGACATTTGATATGAATTAACACGCCATAGTTAAGGCTGATGCCCTGTTTCAGCATGACCCCTTGATAGAACTGAAAATGCATTCAAGGCATTGAATGCAGCATGGGTCATTCCATGAAACAAAGTGCCCAAGTCTTTCTTAGAGTGCTATATATTTTAATCTCTTATTTTATGCAAAGGAGATCTTTTTTATTATTAGAAGCAAAACTTTGCCCAAATTGAAAGGCATTACTAAGACTTTGAGCTCAGATTTTAATCATATTTCATTATTGGAATGAGAAAGCAAGTGACCTTTTAGACTTTGTGCTGGAATAGCTTGTGTTGTTGAAGAAATTGTCCTTATGTCTATTTTCTGAATGCATTCTTGTCTATTATGATTTAATAAGTAGAACTAGTGGAAGTAACCAAGAAGGTGTCCTGAAGCCAATTTTGGAGAGACTTTGTGTTGCCACAATTGTCTTTAGTGCGTGTGTTTTTAGTTTGTTTCTATGTAAAGGATCTTGGGATGAATTTGTGCCCCCATTTTCCTTCGTATTTCACTCTTTGGTAGTTGAGGTGGAGAATTTGTGCTACACCTCTTTCTATTGGTTATTGCACCCTGTTACATTTACTTATCAGTACTAAAAAGAATTACTGCTGTTTGTTGCAAACCACTTCTGAAAGAAGAGAAGTGCCTTCTGTCATTTCACTAGGATTTCTCCTTTGTCTGTGAACATCATCTCTGAAAAAAGAGAGATGAATGGTTTTGTCCTACCCCTAAGTGTTATTTTCTACTTATATATATAGTATATATAGTACCTCATAGTTATAGGGAACCTCTCTTTGATGAGAGGAGAGATTTATCCCCTTTTGATGTGGTAAACCTGCACATTTGGCCGATCAATCTCCTTATGTTGTAGTGAAAACTTATTTTCCCATCAGTTAGATTGTGACAAAATATTCACCCAACATAATGCACAAATATGGTCATCATGAAGTCTAAAACACTCCCCAATAGCTAATTCAACAATATATATCAAACCAATATCAAAGTAAGCTCAAACATCCTTCTCGAGTCACTTGTAGAACATATATGAAAACATAGTCAAATTTGAACCTTCATAACTTTGACTATACACACTTTCAGATATTAAAATTTATACTTATAGATTCACTTTGGAGTCTTTTACAAATTTTATTTTTACTACACTATCAAATTCTGCCAGGATCAAAATTTATGGTCCAAAAACTAGAAACTAGTCTTTCCTTTATAAATTCAAATATTCAAATACAAACAGTCACAATTAAACCTCGGTCACTTGGATATCATCTCATGCTCTCACATATTCATATTAAATATGCACTATTGATATTATTCAATATTTAATTCATAGTGTGCCAATGCCCAAATGTTGAACTTCAAATAGTTAACCTCATCTCATGTAATATTACAATCTTGACTCAATGTGCATCGTCGATCTCTATGGATCAGTCATGTCTTTTTCATGTAGCACATACCATTTGATTAATATGTATGAATACCCACTTTCCATTAGATTCTTATCATTTATATTTATTTAGTGTTAAACCTTAAACACTTGTCCTCATTTCACTGCTTCTTGACATCTTGGAATGAACATGCTCTATTGATCCTTTTGTAAGGAACTTGATCTTTAACTTCATTAACCAACAAATACTTTGACCCATTTAACTTACTACACATCATAGATCTAGATTTAAGAACTACCATAAACTATTGGAACTCCATCTAGTCTAGATATATAACATCATGCAAAAATGACTAAGTACGGGGACCATTGCTTATCTTCCTCAAAGGCTAACTTTGGACCTTAATAAATTTTACCTCGCTCACTTGCATGTTCTCACATTTAAACCGCATAAATTAGGGAAAATGATAAACAAATCCATATGACCATTTATTCCTAAAACATCCATGTGTGAGATATAACTTCATTAATATTATCACTCAAATTTTTTTGCCATAGAGTCAACTATGTCAAGAAATTTTCTTAAAGGCCAACTTTACACATGCATATCTTTTGATGTGCTTCATCGCATGATCTAAAATTTAGCGCAAATCAAATAGGCAGAAAATTTAACAAATACATATTATAAAATTCTCCCCTCACATTGACATGTGTAAAATATAACAACATTAAAATGCCTACTCAACATTTTTTGTCGCATTGTAAATTTGGCTAAGGGAAAACACTATCAAACTGTTTGGGAGCTCAACTTTACAATTACATATCTTATGTTGTGCTTCATTGCATGACCTAAAATTTAGTTCATAATAAATAGGTGAAAATATGATCACATCAATATGACTAACTCCTCCTAACTCATCTACACATGGTGATGGTGATGTCATCAAACTACCTACTCATATTTTTTTGCCATTGGACTCAAAATGTCTAAATGAAAACTATGGACTACTAAATGAATTAAACTCATGTACACAAGCATTAAAAGCATATAATACATCTTATATAACCTATTTCACATCCTCAAATCACCATAATCATCCCTAAACATCTCTAACCATGCCAAAACTGGAGATCGAATAAGCCTCCTTCAAACATACTAGGATAAACACATTTCTCACTTTGTCATTGTCACTTAGACAATCAAGGGACTTCATCCACTCACTTGGACACCTCCATGACATCATTGAAGAATCTCCAATATAATTAGTTAATTTGAATGGCATCACTATCCACTCATAACAACCATATTTGGTATTGAATAATATTTTCCATTCATCTCATTCATAAATGCGAATTTGAAAGTATCCACTCAAATCAATCTTGGTAAAATATTATTTACCTATAAGAACATCCATCATATCATCTAAATGAGGTATAGGAAATTTTTACTTGATTGTAATTATTTTTATTTCTCTATTTTCCACTCACATCCTCCACCCTCCATCTGTATTTAAAATTAGAAATGTTGGTGTTGCATATGGACTCATGCTCTCCCTTAATACACCCTTCTTCATCAATTCAATAACCTTCTTATTCAATTATACATGTTATGTTAGACTCATCCTATAAACTACTTGATTGGGTAGAGTTGATCTTAAAATAAAATCAATATGGTGTTGAATATTTCTCTTTAGTTATAAACCATCTGGTAACTCAACAAGCATAACATCTATATATTCTTTCAATAGTACTACTAATTTTATTGGTACTTGCACCATGTATGTGTCTTATTTATTTGATAAATTATTTTGTAGTCATCATACTTTAAGCCTAGCCTTCTTATTTAAGCGGTAACAAAACTACCTTCATACCACCTTTCCAGAAATTATGTGTTATTTGATTCATCATGAATTGATTTTCTATCAAACTGCCATGGCCTTCCCAATAATACATGACATGTATCCATTGTTATAACATCACACCATATTTCATCCTTTTAAGTTTTACCTATAGATAACTTGATTAAGCACCTTTTATCCACTATAACTTCATTCTCTTTCTTAAACCATGAAATTTGATATGACTTAGAATGTTTTTCACACTACAAACTTAGTTTCTCAATTATGTCCTTAGAGACCATATTTTCACAACTACCACCATCTATAATTACTTTGCATATCTTACTATCTGAAGTACACCTTGTTATAAATATATTTATTTGTAACCATGCATCATCACTTTCTTTATTTTGTACACGTTCTTTCCTTAGAGTGATTATTATTCTTGTCATCATGAGATTTTTTTCAATATATGTTGCTATAAATTTAGTATTATGTTCTTCTATTTTAGATTCAACTAAATTCACTCTTAGACGATCCTTTTGCCTCTTTTATTGATCTTGGTAGTAAAGACACTCAAACGCTTTATGATATTCTTTTCCACATCTGTAAGAAACGTACGACTTGTGTTGATTTGTAAACCATCCTCTACCACAACCATAACTTCATCCTCTCTATAATCCTCTTCCTCTTTGTTGGTATTGAAACCCATGTTTATTATATTCTTGTCTTTTTGCACCATGTGATGATTCTCCTCTAGTGGTATTAAACTGGAATGATATTAATTCACCAAATAAGTAGATATATAATAGTATATCATAATGATATGAAAATATAGTAAAAAATATGAATAATATATAAGCCACTTTGAGGGGGTAACCTCTCAAATTATTTCAATAAGAATGAATACTCAAATATGATGATGAATAACTAACCCTACCTCCTATATATAGTCTAACAAGGCTATGTACCACCTATAGGACAACCTAATAAGTATGTGAATGCATAAATAAATATAAAATAATATGCAAAAGGGTTATGCAATCCACAATTCGACTACACATATCCCTAGACATGCCAATGGTTAAGGTTGTAACATGCCCCTCCCCTTCAAAATAACATTGAAGTAATCTTGGATATTGTTTCATGAATGATTAATCCTCTCAAGTAGCATCTTTAGAATGTAGATTCTTCTATTTTATCAGATACTCAATAATCAGTCTACATTGTAGCTTCTTAGTGCATGTTTGAAGGACCACTTCAAGATCAATAATAACCCTCCCTTCCTCATCTAATTATAGTAACTTGGTTTTAGTGGTAAATCTTTGTCCAATGACCTTTTTAAGGCAAGATACATGAAATACTTGATGAATGTGAGTGGATGGAGGAAATTCTAGCTTGTAGGCCACACTACCAATTTTCTACAAGATCTGATAAGGGCCATAATGTTTGGGGGATAAATTATTATCCTTTTTCTATTGCTTTAAGGACATATGCTTATATGGATGTAAGGGAAAAAACACCCAATCACCAATTTCAAAATGCCTCTCATTCTTGTGTTGATCTATCTATTGCTTCATGTGATTCTAGGCCAAAGCTAAATTTTCACACAAACTAACAAGGACTTATTGTTGATGTTGAATGTGTTCCTCCACTAAACGTACCTTTGGGTGGGTCTTCAAGGGTGAAGTGATGGATGGAGGATGGCATCCATACAATGACATAAAAATAGACATTTTGGATGAACTATGCACTGAAGTATTATACCACCATTTGGCCAAGGGTAGCCAATGAACGCATTTATCTTATTTATCTGACACAAAACAATGAAGGTACCCTTCCAGAAACTTATTGACTACCTCAGTTTGTCCATCAAATTGAGGATGATAAGATGAGCTATGAGTTAATTGGGTTCCCAAACATGCAAATACTTTTGTCCAAAAATTACTAGTGAATATGCAATCTCAATCACTAACAATAATCTTGGGAGTACCATACAATTTATGAACTGTATTGAGGAAGATAGAAGCTACTGTACTAGCCATCAATGGCTAAGATAAAGAACAAAAATGAGCATACTTTGTGAGTCTATCCACAACAATCATGATAACATTTCTACCTTCAGATCATGGTAACCCAATAATAAAATCCATAGATGCCTCTTCCCATCATTGACTAGGGATAGATAAGGGCTTCAAAATACCTAGGGTTTTAATGGTTTCACCTTTATTTTGATGATAGAACATATATTCAACCACATAATTATGTACATCCCCCATGATTTCTTTCCAAAAAAAAAAATCCTTTTTGACTCTATGACAAGTTTTCAAAAACCTCGAGTGACCACCAAGTGGAGACGCATGAGGTTCTTGAAGGATTTTATGTTTGAGAAGAGAATTATGACACATATATAAACTATCCTTGTACCATAATTCATTACCCTTCCATGTAAACTTTTCAATCCCATCAGAACCCTGCTATATATTCTAAATTAATGTATGGGTAATACTATTATTCTCTCATTTTATCCTTGCTTCCTTGAGCCAGTCTACCTTCCAAATGGTCATGGCACATAAAATTGCCTCAATTGGTTCATCTTGCCTAGATAGTGCATTGGCCACCACATTTTATTTTCCTTTCTTGTAGACTATTTCAAAATCAAAACCTAACATTTTCATCACCCATTTTTGGTTTTCTTTAGAGGATAATGTTGTTCCAAAACATATTTAAGGCTATCATGATTAGTCTTTACCTGAAAGTGACAATCCAATAGATAAGGTCTCCATTTCTTGAATGCATGTAGAATAGCCATCATCTCTTTCTCATAGATGAGTTTGAGCTGATTTTTACCCTTCAATTGATGACTTTCAAAGGTAATGGGCCTACCCTCTTGCATGAGTATTGCATCCATACCATATCCAGATGCATCACATTTAACCACAAAAGTTTTAGAAGATAAGAATTAGCCAATATTGGGGTGGTCCATAGAGCCATTTTCAATTGTTCAAATGCCTTGGTAGTTATATCAGTCTACTAGGATTCTTTCTTCAACAAAGAAGTGAGTGGTGTTGCAATACTACCATAGTGTTTGACAAACTTATGATAATAATCAATTATCCCCAAAAATCCCCTTAGTTTCTTGAGTGTCTTGAGAATCTGCCACTCCATTATGACTTGGATTTTTTTAAGATCAATTTATACTCCCTCATGTGATAAAATATGACCCAAATATTCCACTTCTCAAACTCTAAAATCACATTTAGATGGTTTAGCATACTATTGATGTTGCTCAAGAACTGAGAGTACTTGTTTCATATGATGCAAGTGGTCTTCCCAAATTTTTATATAAATAAGGATTTGATTATAAAACACAAGTACAAACTTTCTCAAAAATGGCCTAAAAACTGTATTCATCAAACTCTATAAGGTGGATGGTGCATTGGTGAGACCAAAATGCATGACCAAAAATTTATAATGGCCTTTGTGAGTACGAAAGGCTATTTTAGGAATGTCCTCCTCATGAATCTAGATTTGATGATACTTAGAGTGAAGATCTAATTTATTAAAATAAACAACACCATGTAATTCATTTAACAATCATCAAATATAGGAATAGGAAACTTATCTTTGATAGTGAACTTGTTGAGCTCTCTATAAGCTAGGCACATCCTCCAAATTTCATCCTTATTTCATACCATGACTACTGGAAAAGAATATTCACTTTGGCTATGGAAAATAATGCCTACCTCCAATAAATCTTGTACCATTTTTTCAATTTCATTCTTCTGGGCATTATGATTTTTGTATGGTCTAATGTTAGGTGGCATACTTCTAAGAATGAGTATGATGGCATGATCATGAGTATACTAGGAGGAAGACTTTTTGGCATGGGTCCAAAAGCAACTGAATGCTCATCCAATATTTTTTGTAATTTAGGATGGGTAGACTCCTTAGTTTGTTGAACATCAATGGAAAACAAGTGTGCCACAAATCCTTCAGCACATTTTTTCAACATCTTGGTCATTTGATGTGAACTAACCATTTATGGATATTTATATCTTAATCCCCATAGTTCCACTGGATTACCTTCAGAATAAAAATGCATGAACAGTTCATGGAAATTCATGTCAATAGTACCTAATGTGGTGAGCCATTATACTCCTGAAACAATGTCAGTCCTACCCATAGGAATAGAAAACATAGAAAAATCTAGCAAATAGTCCCCCATTGCTAACTTAATACTGTGGCATTTTCCATAATAATTAACTATACCACCATTTGTAATCATGACTTAAAATTCTAGGGTTGGGTAGATGAAACAATTCAAATGAGCAATTGACTTTCTATTGATGAAATTATGTGTACTCCTGAGTCAATCAACACTGTGACCTTCTATTTCTTAATGAAACCCACCACCTTAAGAGTCTAAGGAGTAAAAATACTTGCAAGGGCATGGTAGGAGATAGTAGGTTGAGAATCTATAGCTTCATCTTTGGGTCCTTCAAAACCCTTAATAGAATCCTCCTCATCTTTTTCATCCTCATCATCCCCTTCAATGTAAAATAACTTCTTTTCAACACATCTATGACCTTTGATCCATTTACTATCACAACGATAACATAACCCTTTGACACGCTTCTCCTCAATTTGTTTCAGTGTCAATCTGGTAGGTTGAGTTTGTGATGGAGTTGGAAAGGTGCATTCCTGACTAATAATGAAAGGACAACATTTGATCATCTCTTTTTATTCTACCAAGCGTGCCCTTGGTATAGCTTTGGATGCATTTATGGGGTTAAACATACTAACCTCTAATTGAATACCATCTTTTAGTCCACCTAGAAAAAGGTCAGTCAAATTTGCTTTAGTGATATCGCCCACATGTAAGGATAGATTTTTAAATTGATGAATATAATTCTTCACTATTCTTATTTGTCATAGTTTGGCTAATTGGTTAAATTAGTTTTCAAAAACATTATCTCGATAATGAGACATCAGTTCATTAGAGAATACTGACCATGTAATAGGAACACTAGTCTTCTTCTTTTAAGCATAAAATCAATGATACCAAATGAATATATCAGGGTATAGATACAAAGATGCCACAAACACCTTTTTAGAGATATGAGTTTGGTGTAAATCAAATATATTTTTGATCTGAGTGATCCAAGTGAGTGTATCCTTACCATCAAACTTGTGTAAGTCTACTTTTGGCAACATCAATTTTACCCCCATATTGGTGTTGTTAGTATTGAGAGGAAGAGGTCTAGAAGAAAAAAGTGGAGGGTTGTTGAGTGGTAAATTAGATGAAATGATATCCAATTGTGTCATTATTTGATGCAACTGATTATTCATGCCATTAAGCTCCCCTTGCATGGTTGATATTCGAGTTTGGACTTGCACATCCTTTTACATTAGGCCATGTAGATTTGATTGGATTTGAGAAATCATATCAAATTATTCAGACTCCATATCATCCCCTAAAGGAGTTTTAAGGGTGTCTTGCCCTTTCCCCTATCTTGGGTGTTAGGACCAACCATACAAAGGCTTGACGCTGAACCTTATTTTGCCCAGTTGACCCAACTTTGACCACTAAATTTTTGAAATATTTATGCCTCAAATAATAAGTATCAAAGAATATACACAAACTAATTTTTTCAAGGTTTCCAAAAATATAAAAAAAATTAAAAAATTCTATAAATTGTGAGTTATGGAGCAAATTTATGAAAAACCCTAAAATAGTGATAAATTTAAAAAAAAATCCAAATGAGATGAAATTTTAATATAAACTTATTTGAATGATTTTACAACTTTGGTAAAAAAATTGTAGAGAAATTCACACTTTTTTGGAAGATATATCCAAATTTCAAGATCTAAGGTTTTTGACCTGATTATGGCCCAAATTGATGATCTGATACCAATTAGAATGATATTAATTTACCAAATAAGTAGATATATAATAGTATATCACAATGATATATAAATATAGTAAAAAAATATAAATAATATATAAGCCACTTCAAGGGGGAAACCTCTCAAATGCTTTCAATAAGAATGAATACTCAAATATGATAATGAATAACTAACTCTACCTCCTATATAGTCTAAAAAAGTCATCTGCCACCCATAGGCTAACCTAATAAGTATAATAATGCATAAATAAATGTAAAATAATATGCAAAAGGGTTATGCAAGTTAAAATTCAACTACGCATATCCCTAGAAACGCCAGTGGTTAAGGGCATAACAAAACCCACCTTTATTTATATTAAATCCACCTCATCCCCTTATAGAGGGGATTCTCCTTTTCTTGCCCCAATAGATGTTCTTCTAAAATTATATCTATTTTTTTTTTGCCTTCAAAGCTAATTGATAAGTTTCCTCCATAAAAAGTATTCTATACATGCTTAATTCATCTTGAATAGAAAACTTCAAACAATTTACATACCTTAGAACCATCTGCTCTTCTGTCTCATCATACTCCACATGTATGGAAAGATTGTAAAACTCATCTATATACTCTTGTTTACTGTGATCCTTCTCCCTTAAATTTTTAAATCTTATGTATAGGGTTTGTGCATAATCCATAGGAAGAAATTTCTCCTTCAGGGTCTTCTTCATATTTTTCCATGAATTGATCTTCTCTTTACTTTTTCTCTATCTTTCTTTCTACTAGTGATCGCACCAAATCATTACATGACCCTTCAATTTCGTGCATGCAAACTTTACCTTCTTGTCTTCTCTCATAGTTTTTCATTAGAAAAACTTCTTCATGTTCATATAATATATCAACTCCTCTGGTTTTAAACTTCCTCCATAAATTGGGATGTCAACTTTGATTCCTCCATTCCTTCTAAAACTCTAACCATCCTCTCTTCCGTTGATGGAAACTATTCTTTTTACTCCTCTTATGGAATTTTTCCTTCATGCTCTGTGTCATCTTCTACATCATTTTTTGCTCTTCTTTATTTTTGATTTGCAATGATCTCGATTAATTATTCTTCTTGCCTTTGTAGCTCTTGCACAATACAGTTCATCTGAGTGATTCCTCTTTATCCTCTCACCATCTCTTACATTTCAAAGATTCAAACTTGCTCTGATACCAAATAATGAATCCGAATATTATCAAGATAAATTAAAATCTAATAGACTAAGATTCTGAACAATACCTAGTATTGATTTGTATTGAATTATTTAAATTATTAAAAATCATGCATAAATAAGCCTCAACTTAGAATTGGAGTTGACATGCAAAATTTGAAACTCTAAAAATAAATAAAAACATAATTTCTATTTTTAGTAAGTTTTGCATGCAAGCGCGTTCAACTCTAAAAATATCTAAAAATAAATTAAACATTAAAATTAATCTATTAGATGAATTTTAATAGAAGTTCAAGTTCAGTTACAAAAACAAATAATTTTCAAATTTAGAATAGTATTGAAAATACTATTAAACTACAATTTCAGACTCTTAGATGGTCATATATGGCCTATGAAAAATATCAAAAAATATCCCATACCCTAAAGTGCCAGTTATGACTGCATTGAGCTTTTTGAGATAATCATTTTGGTGTGAATATGAGCTCAAACAGAGCTACGGATCAAAATTTATGGCCTACAAAATTTCGACTTCTTTTTCTACATTAGAGATGGGGTGACAATCCACATAATCTTCCTTCTCCACCACATCCTCTGACCCTGATGTCTATTATTGAATAATAATTATTCTCTTTATTTACTTGTGCTTTTATGTACACATTTTTTATTGTTACACACTCATTACATTTTGATGTAATACTTTTTGTGTGGTCATTATTGACTCTCTATTGATTTTGATCTTTCCAAAAAGTTTCTTATCTAGATTTGACAATATTTGTAGAGTGTAACTTTTTCCACCTAATTTTTTGTATAATTAATATTGTACCATTACTTATTTATATTAATATAAATACACTCTTCATTAAAAAAGCACATTTTTAAATATTTATTTAAAAGATTATATATATATATATATATATATATATAAAAATAAAGAAAGATTATTTTTTATGTTAATCCTAAAAGCCGAGTTTCATATGTTTTATGTTTATACAATTTAATAACAAAACCAGAAAATATAAGATATAATATTATATTTTTAAATTAAAATAAAATATGTGATGAGTCTATTACTTTTGAAAAAAATATAAAAAATTATAATTTATGAATATATTTACATTAATTATAGAAACAAATAATTACAATTACAAGACATAATTTTTATATTCCATCCAATTCTATCGAAATCATTTCTCATATTATAATATATAATCTCCATAATTATTCCAAATAATAAACTCCAAACAAGTCAAAATTTATGTTTTAAAATTGTCCTTCATTGTCAAATATCTTTATTGATTCACTTCACTTCTCCTAATTATTACCCTTATAAAATTGAAGGAGAAGCCCATCTGTAAGTTTGAGCCTTAAGATGGGAAAACAGTATGAAGAAGGAAAGGATATGTATGAAACCAGTCTTGTAACAATATTGAAGATCTGTGGGGATCCGGGGATATCCTTTTTCCTTGTATCTGGCAGCTATTGCATTAAATTCATTTCATAATAATTCTGCTGAAGCGTCAATCAGTCCTTTTCCGGCTAAAGCTAAAACAATATATTATTGCACAGACAAAAGTATGTTGTGAATTTCCACAGGAATTTAAGTCTTCCAATTCTAGTTGCCCCACACACGTATACAGAGACAGAAGTTTCTATTACAGTTGGCAGGAGGGACGGCATCTGCAAAAGTGGCATTTATATCAATATCCAGCAGAGGTACCCCCCATGTCAACAGACAGGTAGGATCAGGATGATTTTTTTATGACGCCAACATTGCTATTCCTCAACTACAATAATATTACAATTGCTATTCCACCATTAACACTGCTGCTATTCTTTTTTTTTAAAGAAAGTTGTGTATGATCCAGTTTTCGACATTCTATACGTTGCGTGTTATGATCATCCACAATAATATTTGGTCTGCAACACTTGTTTGGTCGGGTGGGTCTGCATAATCGAAAGGAATTTGTTTATAATTAAAAAAAATTGATCCTCATTTTCATTAAAATTTTATAAAATTAGTAAACTAAAACTGTTAGAAGTGTAATTGTTTTCTTTATTTATTTTTGTTTTTTAAATGCATTTTTCAGTTGTTACTGATAATTTGATGTGATATTTTTTTCACATTTTGTTGATTTGTGTTTTTTTAATAATTTTTTTATTGATCCTCATTTACATTTACATTTTGTTTAAATGTGTTTCATTGATGGAACATATTAGTGTGTATAGATATTAAAGTGCACTAGTAAAAATGTATGTAATATTTAATATTTGTTCAACATTTATTTTATAAAATTAACAGTAATCAATCACATTCTGACAAGTAAGATTCAAGTATTGATACTCTCATGCACAGCTATTGGTATGCTAAAGGTTAAGTTTTGGTCATATATTTAAAAATATATATTTTATGACTTCTTCTAATAAATTTGGTTGTATCATAAAATGTATAATGAGTTAGACTTTAAAACTTTAGTTATAAATAGTTAAAACGACATATTAACATGGATAAAAATTTCTGAGTCTACTATAATATGATCACATCTTAATTCACAGTTCAAAATTAAGGTGCACCCCACTACTAAAACTTTTTCCTTAATAGTACAATATTAATCATATAAAAAACAGATAAAAAATCCCACCACTATTGGGACCTTTTTCCTACTTATTTATATTAATATAAGTATATTCTTCAATCAAAAATTAAAAAAAATAAAGTCTCATATCCCTCTTTTAAAGGATGGCTAGAGTTTTCATGGTAAGTTTGATATTGGTCCATCACAATAGTTTTTAGTTTTCAGTAAGTATTGTTGTCTCTGCACAACAAAGTGATAGTTGGCCTATTACTATTCATGATAACCCTTTAGATGGTTGATTTGGCCTATTACTATTCATGATAACCCTTTAGATGGTTGAAATGTTTCGAAAATCCCTAATGTAGAGCTGCTCGCTTAATCCATACTTCATAAGGATGATCCTCCACCTTCGTTTCTACTTGTGAAAGATATATTTTTATTTTTATTTATTAAAAGATATCATATAATTTTATTAAAATATAATATATTTCTAATTAAAAATATTATATAAATTTATCAATTTTTTTACATCATAATAAAATAAAATAAAAAATAAATCTAAATTTATATATATCATAAAAGATTTGATGTTTTATAATTCATAAAAAATAGATTATAAATTTTTTGAAACACCCCTACAAATTTTTAATTGAATATTAGTAAGAATTTTTATATTTTCGTATGTTTCGAATAATGGAAAGTTGAGATAGTGATTTCGGACACTTTTTTAACCCCAAAAAAATCTTCTCAATAACATTAATATTTACCAATTAAGAAACGTCAAACTAAAAAAAAATAAAATTTAATATATAAGAACACAAATATATTACAATATAATATTTAATTTTTCCCTTCCAACTTTAAATATGCGAGCGATTCGCGCTATCCGTACATTAGAGAATGCATGTCGCTGCACATCACAGTATCATGAAAATTCGAATAAATTTAACATTATATATCCTTTTAACGGAATTGCTAGCCTTTTTTTAACCTGCATTAATTCTGATAAACGTTACCTGTTTATTTGTTGGGTATAAACAATTGTTTATTTCTTCTCAAACGTCTTCTTGTCAGTCGTTTTATTTCAGTGTCTTGAACAGTTTATAGCGAAAAGAATGGCGATGTTCCCAGAGCTATAAATCCAGGGAAGGTACGACTTTTTCCTTTTAAAAAAGAAAAAATCTACGATTGCAGCATTCCTGACTATACAACGTGTAAAGGGGATGCATTAATGTCACCAAATTCGACCACACAGGTAGACTGCAAGCACTTTTTGAAGTATTATAATGCTACTATTGAAGATGAAGATTGAAATTATTTGACAGGTGGAGTTTATATTACTCTCTGGGGCTCCTAATAATAAATGCTGGTTTAAGCAAAGCTGACAGTGTCTGTGGAACAGCCTATCACGTTTCCTCATATGAATAATGAATACCATTTCTACAGTTTCCAAGAAAATTTCTCTGTAGGTAAACTTTAATGAACCCATTTTGAGGATCATTTTATTAAATTTCATTTCATTCAAGCGAAACAGTAGTCTCAATTAATTCTGCTTCTGTTCCAGTGAAAGCACAGGTACATTATTCACTTGTATTGCAGTGAAAACCCAAGTATATTTATTAAGAAGAAAAACCAGAAGTACAGTGAAGGTTGGAAATAAGGGAAGGGCAGCGGCTAATTGTCATCTAAAATAGCATTCTAGAAACTTAAAGTTATCTCGGACAAATTGGTATGTTGGGGTTGATAAATTATAATAGTTATAGGTTCTAAAATTAGTGAGTGGTTTAAACTGTCCACTATTTTATAATTGCTAAAATGAAATATGGTATAAATTGGAGTTGATCATTTTAAATTGTTGGAAGTTTTATAATTATGTCAATAATTAAGTAGTTTAATAGTTCATTATTCTGTTTAATTATTTGAAATATAATAAAAATAATTTTAATAAATAAAATAAAAATTTTAATTTATAGTTTTGTTTTGTTTTTTATTAAAAAATATTGTATTATGAATATTTTTTATTTATTTATATGTCTTTTTTTATGGGTATTTTTTCTTTTTGTTTTACAATCATTAGACATTTAAAAATGGTTCAAAGAATACGTTTTAAAAGTATTTATTTATTTGTCAAATATAAGTTTAAATTAGATGTTATCGACGTATATGTCAATGTTCAATGGTCCTCCTCCTTTTTCCAACTCTTTGGACCTCTCTCTTATTTAGTATTGTCCAATGATGCCTTTTTCTATCTCATTTTGTCCAAAACCCTCATTGTGCTTGATTTATCACAAGAGACCTTAAAAATGTGTTAGCATTTTGGGTTGGATTAACCCCAACCATCCTTCATTAAATAGATCAATATTGTCTATATTTCAATACTTTGAAGAGAATAAAACTTCATGTAGTTCTCGTATTTAAGTGAGTGTGTGAATGTGTAAAATCATGAATAATTTATAAGGTATTCTCATACTTGATTTTTGACATTTGGCACTATACAAATTTAACCTCTATGTATTCCAATTTCGTTCTATGTACTAATATATGGCTTCTCCTTGAAAATTTAAGATGTGCATGTCTTTTTAATAATTCTCCACTGAGAGAGTGAGAGATGTATGAGGTGTAGAGATGATCCAAGGTCCCTAATAATCTTAGGGAGGATGATGATGATGATGATGATGATGATGATGATGTGTGTGTGTGTGTGTGTGTGTGAGAGAGAGAGAGAGAGAGAGAGAGAGAGAGAGAGAGAGAGAGATTCTTCAATAAATTATTTTCCATAACTAATCCATAAAATGTGTTTAGGTTGACCTAATGAAGATTTCTAAATTTTAAAAATTGTTGTTGAGGGCACCTAAACACTACCAATAGAGTGAGATACATATGGTAATCGATATTATTCAAGTTTAATTAAAGTGTTATGGGAATACATATGAGAATTTGAGATACGGAGAATGTATAATAGTTATGGGTTCGAAAATTAGTGAGTGGTTTAAAATGCCCACTATTTTATGATTGTTAAAATGAAATATGGTATATATTGGAGTTGATCAATTTAAATTGTTGGAAGTTTTATAAGTATGTCAATAATTAAGTGGTTTAGATAGTTCATTATTATGTCTAATTATTTGAAATATAATGAAAACAATTTTAATAAAAAAAAAAATTCTAATTTATAGTTTCTTTTTTATATTAAAAAAATAAGTGTTGTATTATGAATATTATTTATTTATTTATATGCCTTTTTTTCATGTTTATTCTTTCTTTTGTTTTATAATCATTAGACACTTAAAAATGGTTTAAAGAATATATTTTAAGGGTATTTATCTATTTGCCAATTATAAGTTCAAATTAGATGTTATTGATGTATATGTCTATATTCAATGGCCCTCCTCCTTTATCCAACTCCTTGGACCTCTCTCTTATTTAGTAATTTTGTTTAGTATTGTCTAATGATGTAAATTTTCTATCTCATTTTGTCTAAAACCCTCATTGTACTTGATTTATCACAAGAGACCTTGAAAATGTGTTAGCATTTTGGGTTGGATTAACCCCAACCATCTTTTGTTGAATGGCTCAATATTGTCTACATTTCAATACTCTGAAGAGAGTAAAACGTCATGTAGTTATTGCATTTAGGTGAGTGTGTGAATGTGTAAAATCATGAATAATTTATAATGTATTTTCTTACTTGATCTTTGACATTTGAAACTATACAAGTTTAACCTCTATGTATTCTAATTTCTCTCAATGTACTTCTCTATGGCTTTTACTTGAAAATTTAAGATGTGTAAATGTCTTTTTAATAATTCTCCATTGAGAGATTGAGAGATGTATGAGGTGCATAGATGATCCAAGGTCCCTAATAATATTAGGGATGATGATGATGATGATGATGATGTGTGTGTGTGTGTGTGTGTGTGTGTGTGTGAGAGAGAGAGAGAGAGAGAGAGAGAGAGAGAGAGAGAGAGAGAGAGAGAGAGAGAGAGAGAGAGAGAGAGAGAGAGAGAGAGAGAGAGAGAGAGAGAGAGAGAGAGAGAGAGAGAGAGAGAGAGAGAGAGAGAGAGAGAGAGATATTATTCAATAAATTATTTTCCATAACTAATCCATAAAATGTGTTTACGTTGACCTAATGGAGATTTCTAAATTTTAAAAATCATTGTTGAGGGTACCTAGACACTACCAATAGAGTGAGATACATATGGTAATCAATATTATTCAATTTTAATGTAAGTGTTATGGGAGTACATATGAGAATTTGAGATACAGAGAATGTAAGTCTAGGACTCTAAAAGTGTTCTCATATAGACCATGCAGATCCCAAATAAATATTCTTAGTGGATAGAGGTTGCTAAGACAATGGATGGATAGTCTAATAGAGAGAAAGTGTGCTCAAGAGTTAATTATATGTAAATTGTCAAAATATATCCAAATTGATGTTTATAAAGTGTTAAAGACCAAATTTAGGTGTATACATATTTCCTCCTTTTAATATAATATTAAAATATTAAATTAAAAGGATAAAATAAATAAATTTGGTACTTATGATTACCACACTTGGTTTTGGCAAGTTTAGTAAGAATTTGTCATTTTATCCATGTGAAATTTACAAGAAAACATGTGCAGATTAATGTCCTCTCATGATATGTAATCTAATATTTTTTGAGTAATTTCAAGATATTTAATATGAAAAGCTAAGGAACAAATATCCCTAATGGTATGTAAACCAAGTTGTTACTTGCTGAAATTGATTGTAGAGTATTATGGGGTGAACATGTCCCAAGGAGATGTAAGTGTTAAAATGGTGAGCTGGGAGTATAAATACCCAACTTCCACTAGAAAAGGTAGTGCTAAAAATTAAGTAATGCCATAAGCTCAACCACACTAACTCGGGTTAGTTAGAAACCCTTCTTGAAATGGATAAAATTTGATTTAGACTCTTTATATTCTTGAAAAATAAGGGTGTCACAATATCAACCTCTACTCTTGAAACCCCAAAATAATGTTTATTTATAAAAAGGATCAATGTTGCAAAATCATATAGACCCAAATTTCTCACATAGTACGATCATTCCCCACCGATCATCAATATATAAAATAAATAAAAAATTTCATTAATAAAATCCATGCCTAATATGATCAATTTGTCCCTAAAAGTGATACATAATGTCAAATTTTATCTCTCAACATTTCATAGAATGTCTCAGATGTTACTTAAAATCATTTGAATATGTCTCAATATGATCGATCTAAGCCATCTGAATCATATAATCTATCTCAAAATGCAAAATTTTCTAACGGACATGGATTGAATGTCTAAAACAAGTTCATTGTATGCCCCCATTTTGATATGAAGGATGAAGCTTGTGATTTACTCATCTCAAAATAAAGATTTGTGCACATCGCATGTTATATATAAAAAGTATAGTCATGTAAATCACATATATAAACATGATAAGATAGGCCCTCATAGAATATTTATTATCATTGTAATCACGTACGAAACATGTAATCCAAGGCATGGGTAGTTTTTATTTAATGTCACACAATATATAATCTTGATAATGCATCTAGAAACTAGTGTTAATTTCAATTAGATATATCAATAAAGTAAAAATTAATAAAAATCATAGTACATGTACAATATAAATCATGGTAAAGTCAATATAAATAGATAACACACAATATAGATGTGTGTGATATAAAGCATGGCATAAGCACATAGTGATAATCAACTAGTTCCATAGAATGGAATGTAAACATGCACACATGTATAAAATATAACATGGAATAAGTGATAAACACACACATCATGATCAAGAATCACACAAGTATATAAGACATGCCACAACTCTATCATGTCATAGGCACAACATGTCCATGACATGGACTAAAGGATCCTTTGACACACCTCACACATGTGATATGATAAGACATAGTCAAACTACCCATTGAACATGGAAAGAGGAACATATAACACATCAATGATCAATAAATGTCACAAGTATAAAAAAAAAAGTAGGCACAAGAAAAACGATGGTAATTTGCATGATTAGTCAATGCCATCATCTAGTAAATAAAATTACAATATCAATAGGAAATATCATTATAAAATTATAAACGAATTAACAATATATGTAACTCATTGTGATCAAAAAATTAGCATAAAAATATATAACCTAAGAAATGTGCTAAGATGCCCCTACTATGGGCATTCCCCCTATGTAAAAAGGTTGGCCATGGGAGTGATCAATGCCATACTTCTATGTTTTGATTTTTCATATATATTCTATATGTCCTACATCCAACTCATGTACACCACAAAAAGTGTGTGTGTATAAAATAGATATGTAACTCACCATGTATATTACACATGACATCAAGGAAATATGTATACCATCAAGGATAGAAGTGCATATATCATTTTTTTGAATATTTATAGGTTTGGTAAATTTTAAAATATTTTTATAATCATGCATTTATTTAAAGTGTAGAGATAAGGCTATAAAATACAATATTAGGAGGGATATGTATAGTCAATAAGATATGTCAATTCATAATGTGAACCAAGTTTAATAGCGAAGCAGTCTTATAAAGATGAAGGAAAATGATATGCCACACTAAATTGTAAAGTCATCTCTCAAAGTAGTATGTGAAATGACTCAAAATAGATGCATTCCTCTTCTAACCAAAAGTCAATGTGCAAATGTCAAAATATATATAGCCATAATAAAATATTTGATTGTGTAAGCTCAATGTGTGTCATGACAAATGCAAGCATATATAATTAGTATAGAAAGGTGGGAAAGTGGTATGTCACATCAATGTGCAATATGCCTCAAAGAATGTGTATTAAGATAAGGCTATTGTAGAGAGTCTATATGCATATGCATATGTCATTGTAGGATAAACAGTGTGAATATCTAAAATGGAATACAAATTTGAAAGGAAAGTGCCAATGAAACAAAATAATCAAATAAAATACATGGGCTAGGATATGTGAACTAGGAATTTGACTAAGAAGAGGAGATTAGTATTGTGTTAGTGACAAAATACACAAAACAAATTGATAAAGAACACACTAAGCTAACATCTTCATGCCTAGTTACTAGGGTGAGCTTAGTAAAAAAAACAAATGATAAACACAACTAAAAATTAAAAAAAAACACAATAATTCATTAAACTTCCTTGGATGCTCCAAATGCCTTTGTAGTAGTGGTTTGCTTGATTTTGTGTTCATGAAGTCCTTGGCAATAGAAGCTTGACTACCTTCATCTCTCCTTGGCACCTTTGGCTTATGGCTTGGCTTGGAATCAATTTGGCATGGTAGCACTAGGTTCTTGAAGCTTTTGGAACCAATCCTGCATTATAACTTTGCACAAATTAAGCTTAAAAATGATGTTCATGGCCTCTCTATTTATAGATTTTTAAGATTGATCAGAATCAACTTGAACCGTCCATCTCAAGATTAAGATGTGTGGCTAAGGATTAATCCAATTTTGCAATTAAAATTGATAAATAGGATCATCAATATTTGGATAGAGGAGAAATTAAGAGGCATTAAGGGCTTTGATGAGGCATGGGAGGCATGAATCCTGTTATTTGTGGCATTTATGGCCTATGGATGTCTTCCTAATAAATGAGGTCACCTAATGATGCATATATTCAATATTTATTTCCAAAATAAAGTTTTCAACAAGTTTTCATGAAATTATTAATTAGGCCTTGATTTGGGTTAATTAACTCTTAAGCATGTTTAAGCACTGTGTGCACAAATTACACAAATTGATCAAAATGCCTTGTTATTGGTCCAAAATTTGACTAGATTAGAATTGAAAGTCAATGTCAGATGCGTTAGATCTATTATCCCATTTAGGATGTTATAAAAAAAAATAACAAAGGCACATGTCTTGTGCAATAAATTTGATAGGAAAGAGCAATCCAGAGCACCTAGGTGTACAATTAGCATTTTGACTCAGAATGATCTAATCAAAGTTAGTTGGCTCATAAATTACACTACCCCATTTAGGGATACCCTAGCTAAAATCAACACTTGAATATATCAATTTCAACACATTTAATGCATTTTAGTATTTTTAGGCCAAAATGTGCACTTTAGGTGGAAATTGGTCAAAAGCCTGGTTGGAGGTTATTGGTGGCCAAATTTAGGTGTCTACAATTTTCCCCTAGTTGGGAAGGTGTTATAAGCTATAAGCACAGTAAAATATTCTCAAGGAATAAAAGGGTCCTATATGCCTACAATTGTAATGATGATAAAATAACTGTATGATGCCCCCTCAAGGGAATAGTTGGCACAAGCAGTTTGACAAATGGTCCCTCGATAAGAAGTGAAATGAGGGGACCAAAGAAAGGAAAGATGATGGGGGTGAAAACATAATGATATTGAAAAAGTATTCAAAATCATTAATAATTCAAGTGGGATGGTGTACAATGGTTTTCCTAAAGGCAGTTAAAAGCATTGTACCCCGATAGTGGCAACATGGTATAATAACACAATGATTTGACCAAAGGTAGTTATAATCATTGAGAAGATGAAACTGCCCTAGTTAGGATAGACAAACAAGATAACAACATGCCCCTGCATGGGTAGAAAAATTAAAGTGGTGACAACACAATGACTTGCCCAAAGGTGGTTATAATCATTAAGAAATGTAGGTGAGACGGTGTGTAATGATTTTCCCATAGATAGTTATAATCATTGGACCCTGATTATGGAAAACATGATAAACTTGGCCGAGGATGATGATAACTTAACACAGATGGTAATGGTGAATTGAAACAACCTACTAGTAGGGAGATGCTCGTTTGAACTAATAAATGTTGAAATTCTTTCATGGTTAATTACTCTATTTGGGATATGATTGGGATTGAATCAGGATGTCGATGCCAAAAAGATGTTGATGTTGCCATTATTGAATAGACATCTTAAAGCTGAGGTTTGTTTTAGTAGGTGTTGATAGGCATCATGAGATAACATCATGAGGACTTGGCCAAAATATGCAAAAGACTGACTCATGTAATCTAATACTCGATAGAAAACAATGCACCAATGATAGAAACCATGATGACAATGAAAACATATGAATATGGATGGATTTGAGTATAAGTGTGGGCAAGGAATTACCCAATGAACACATAAACCAAATCAAGGGAATAGTATTAAAAGCAAATAAATAGGCAGACAAAAAAATAAAATAAGCATAGACAAACAAATAAACAATGTCATATAAACCATACAAACATTGCTCTTAGAAAATAAGTGACAACTAAACAAAGGAACAAAATGGGGGAATAGAAGAAAATAAAGGGGGTGGCTGAGATGTCTCTATATACACTAAGCAAGTGGATGCTACCTACATAGCTCCATGGATGTAATATCTAATAAAAAACTTTAGGCCAAATGTAGTTCTCCCAGGGAATGGGAAGAATGTGATAACTGATGAAAACAAATAGAATGGATGTGATAAAAGAAGATGAATTTTCTTGAAAAATGGCAAGTGCATGAGAGAAAAAGGCCAAAAAGGATGGAAAAATTGAATGACAAGTGATTTGCTTGTAACTTAGTAAGGGTTCCCAAAATTCTTAAGGCAAAAAGGTGGTCAATGTTTTTGTTCTTTTGTAACAAATTTTCAAAAGCTTTTAGAATTATTTTGGAGTGTCTCAACTCAATCAAGAATGATGAGACACTAAATGCTTCAAGCTAAAAAAATGGTGAGAGCATTCAAACTTAGGTTACTCGTAAAATGATGAGAGCATTCAAACATAGGTTGCTTGCAAAATGGCGAGAGTGTAGCTTAGGTTGCTCATAAAATGGTGAGAGCATGGTGGGAAGGGTGATTGAGATAACCTCAAAAAGTATCAAGCACTACCTACATAGTCCCAGAGTAGGACCTCAAGTCACTATAGTTCCACCCTACAATAGAGCAATTTGACTAGTGTAACAGTCAATTCAAACAAAACAAGCATAGTTGGTTAAAAGGCACATCATGGCATAAAAAGTGGCAAGTTGGTACATCAAAGCTTAATAAACAAATGTTTCCCTTAGTTTTCCCATAGAAAATTATAAATAGGACACAATGCAATGGTACTAATTTTCCCAAAGGCAGCTATAATTAGTAGCAAGATCGATGATAAGAAAGGAATAACAAACAAAGGATGCAACTACCAAAACTTCTATCACACTGCTCCAAAATATGATCTCTATCTAAAGTAATTAAACCAACTGATAAAAGTAATCAGATTTCTCAATGATAAAAATGCATAATGAATGGAAAATACTAAGGTCAAATAGGCTAGGGTTTAGAACACACTGGGTTGATAGAATGAAATGGTAAAATGGATACGACTAAGAGGATGGATAAGAATGATATTTTTATAAATAAGAATAGTGATAAAATGACATAGCTAAAATGGTCCTTATAGATAATACACCTTAGCGCTCAAGCATAGTACCGCTTAAGGTGAATAATATTCATTATCTCAAGAAGTTCATCTCCATCTAGTGTGGCAAGTCGGTATGCTCTTGATCCATAATCTATAGTAATGATGAAAGGCCCTATCCAGTTTGGTTTCAATTTACCTTTATGATTCTTCTCAACCATGGTATTCTTTTTTTTTTTAAGAAAAAGATTACCAAGTTTAAATGTTCTATACTTAACACATCGATTATAGTGGCCTTTGAGTCAGTTCTGATATGCCTGAATATTATTGAGTGTAGTTATATGTTTTTCATCAAGTAGGTCTAGCTCTTACAGGTGAGCTACTCAATAGTTGTGATCATCTAGAACATGTTTGAAAGAGATGCATAGTGAAGGCAATTCAACCTTAATGGGAAGGATGGATTCAATACCATAAACAAGTGAGTATGGAGTGGCTCCTATGGGGGTATGATGATTGGTATGGTATGCCCTAAGGGCAGGGAATATCTGTAGGTGCCAATCATGACTAGCATCATTGACAATATTTTTGAGAATATTGACAATACTTCTATTCAATGTTTTGGCCTAGCCATTACCTTGAGGGTCATATGCCATAGAAAAATGTTATGTGATGTCATATTTGATACATAACTAGTCTACCTCCTTGTTCTTGAATGATCCTCCATTATCAGATATAATTTTAGAGGGGATACCATAGTGGCAAATGAGATGGTTGAAAATGAATTTGGAAATTTGATTTTTAGTCACATAAGTGAGGGGTATAACTTTAACCCACTTGGTGAAATATTCAGTGGTGGTAAGGATATGTTTGTGGCTATTAGATGAAGTAGGGTTGATCTTACCAATGACGTCAAGTCCCCATGTAGCAAATGGCCATAGTGTCAACATTGGTTTCAAAGTTTGGGCTGGGGCATAAATCATATTAGCATGCCGTTGACATTTTTCACACTTATTTACATATACAACTACATCTACATCCATTATGGGCCAATAATAACCAATACACAAGAGCTTTTTGGATAGGACTGCCCCACTAGAATGAAATCCACATACTCCTTCATGAACTTCTCTTAAAGCTAGTGTAGGCTCTATCAAAGTTAAACAATGAAGTAGAGTTCCATCAAAACTATGGTGGTAAATGGTGGATCCTAGTAGAGTATAACGAGTGGAATGATGAATAAAGGCTTTGCTTTATTTTCAAGATAGGTTAGGTGGTGGAATTTGGTCATGAAGGTAGTTTTAAAGGTTTGAGTACTAGATAGAATTAGGACCAACAATATCACAAATCATTACAACAGTTGAAGGTTCATGAGTTGGTGTTGACAAATTCTCAATGAGGAATTGATACTCTCTAGCTTTATTTATTTGTCAAATCAGAGAGCCAATAGTAGCCATGGAATCTATAGTTCTATTACTAGCCCTTGGTATGTTCTCAAATTGAATGTTGGAAATTTGTTACATAAGGGTGTTGACCATGGATTTATATGGAACTAGCTTGTCATCTTTGGTCTGAAAATGATATGTGCCTTGATTGATGATTAACTAAGAATCACCATAAACTTGGAGATGAGATATTTTCCAATGCACTACCTATCGAAGTCCTACAATAAGTGTTTCATCCTCAACCATATTTTTTATACAAGGAAAGTTGATTCTAAATTATTTAGGGATTAGATCCCCCTATGGTGTAATAAATAAGAGGCATACCCCCAATCCATGTAAATTAAATGAAATATAAAAATATAGCTTCTATTGCTACTCCTCAAGAGGTGTGTCAATGATAGTCATTATGGATTCATTAGTGAAATGACATGTGACTGGCTTTGTGTCTGTAAGAGGTGCTTTAGCAAGTTGATCTGCAATAACTTGTCCCTTGATTGCCTTCTGATTGACATACTCTATGACAAACTCACTAAGAAGCATGATCCGTTTGGCCATTCGACCTTGTAAATTTGTTTTAGATAGTAAATGATTGAGTGGATATACTTTTGAAATGACCATGGTCTTATTATTCAACATGTAATGGTGCAATTTTTGAGCTACGAAGACCATGGCCAAACAAGCTTTTTCAACAAGTACATAGTTATGTTCATATGTGACCAAGGTACAACTTAGGTAGTATACATCATGCTCTTTTCATTTTTCATCATGTTGAGCTAAGAGTACTCCCAAGGCATTATCGATAGCTGATAGATATAATAAGAATGACTTTCTCGACATAGGAGATAATAAAATAGGTGGATTGATGAGATAGTCTTTGAGTTGTTAGAAAGCTATTTGGTAGTGATCATCCTAGTGAAATGTAATTCCCTTATTTAGAAGATGTGTAAATGTATGACAATTGTCTACTAATTGAGAGATGAAGCATCAGATTGATTGGATCTTACCCTACAAACTATATAGTTGCTTCAAATTGGTTGGTGGAGGCATCTTGGTTATAGCATGGAATTTAGCCCGATCAACTTCAATAACTCTATGAGACATGATGAAGCCAAGTAATTTGTCTAAGGTTACACCAAACACACATTTATTTGAGTTGATTCTAACTTTGTAATCCTATAATCTTTCAAATATCTTATGCAACACTACTGAATGGTTGAACCTAGTTTTGGATTTTCCTAATATGTCATCGACATTGTCTTCAACAATATCATGTATCATATCATGGAATATGACAGTCATGGCCCTTTGATGTGTAGCTTCAACATTTTAAAGGCTAAATATCATTACTTTATAACAAAATTTTCCCCATAGAGTGGTGAACATTATTTTATGTTAGTCTTCTGGTGTTATTCTGATCTAGTTGTATCCTAAAAAGCCATCCATGAGTGAAAGCATTTCATAACCTACCATACAGTCAATGATCATGTCAATATTAGGCAATATAAATTCATCCCTGAAAAAACTTTATTGATGTCTTGAAAATTAGTATAAATTTTGATTCCTTCAGGCTTTTTACTAACAGGTACAACATTAGATATCCATTCCAAGTAGTCAATAGTTTGAATATATCCTAATTCTAAGAGTTTTTCCAACTCTTTCTTTACCAATACAATAATGTGAGGATACATATTACACAGCTTTTGTTTTATCGATTGGCATCAGGATTGAACATAAGGTGGTGCAAAACCATGGCGGGGTCCAAACTTGGCATGTCAGAATAGGCCCATACAAAGATATCTACAAATTCTCTTAATAGAGCTGTAAAGAATTTATATTCCTCTTTAGTGAGGGATGCACTTAAATTTATACACTTCAAGTCTGATGGAGTCCTAATGTTTACCTCTATTGTATCCTCAACTAGAAGGGTCAAACCATCTTCTAGGATAGTAGGCAATGAGTTGAATGATTAGACTATGTCAGGGTCCTCTGCTAGGAATTGCTCTTCAACTTCTCCTAGGCATGATGAATCTAAGTCCCCTAATGGGAGATATGGCCATGTGACAAAAATAATAAAAATTCTTGAAGAATTTGATCAAATACTTATTGCTCAAAACTAAACTCAGATCCACAAACAAGTTCATCATTGGTGGTCTCCTAGTCTAAATTTGAAGAATGAACACCCCGGTCTAATGGCACTTGAAACAAGTTTTCACCATTAGATTGGCATTTATCTTTACTTTTTCCTTGGTCAGAAAGTACCTCAAAGAGGTTTTCCCTTTGGGACCTCAATGCTTTGCTTATTTATTTTTGGCTAAGGGTGTTCACCCATTCTCCAAAATAGGCTTTAGGATCCAATGTGATTGAGAATCTTGTGTCAGGATCTAGAACACACAAAGCTCTGATACCACTTGTTAGGAACTTGGAGTACAATTGATTACTTTTGTACAAGCAACTAAACATGAAATTGAACCAGAAGTAATAAGTAACTAGAAATACAAAATAGCAAATAATAGGAGATACAAGAAATAACCAATCTTGTATTAAACTCTTCCAGAATACAATGAAGAAATCTCACTCTTCCCACACCTCTTGGGTGTACAGTATTTCTCTCAAGAGTTCTCTCTTTCTCTCATAATCAATTACAATCAATTCAATAATTGAGTTGTTATTCCCTTACTTAAAATAATACATGCCCCATGGGTCTCTTAAATAGGATCCAAGGCATACAATAATTAGAAACACAGACTCAAGACTAAAATAAGTCTTTACATGCAAACACTTGGTCCTCCTAAAACTAGACCAAATCTAATTCTAGAAATGAATGCAAACATGCATGCACATAAGTGACCAATGCCAGTCCTTGACCGATGTTAGTCGATCCTGATCCATGCCTGACCGATGTCAGTGATACTGCCAATGCTAGTTACTTGTTAACCGATGTCGATTACTAGTTAAGCCCAATAACCTCAACAAGAGCTTAATAGTGAAGCTTTTAGCTCCATAACTCAACAATTTCCCACTTGGAGATAAACAGCTGCACCTGTACCTGTACAACAACATCCTCTGTCTTGTTTCTCTGGCTTGTTTCTCCCTCTTCAAGTTCAATCTTGAAGACCAACAAAAGTTGAATGAAGATTCAACTTCTCCTTTGTTACCAGCTTTGTTAACATATCTGTAAGGTTCTTATCCATATAGATCTTTTCCAGCTTCAACTGTCCATCCTCCAATACCTGTCTAATGAAGTGGTACCTTAGCTGTATATGTTTGGTTCTTGAATGAAAGGCTGAATTCTTTGCCAAATGAATTGCACTTTGACTATCACTGTACAATCTCCAACTCTCTTGCTCCTTTCCCAACTCTTCCATGAATCGAGTCAACCATATCATTTCTTTGCTAGCCTCTATAACTGTAATGTATTCTACCTCTATAGTAGACAGGGCAACAACCTTCTACAACTTTGAAATCTAGCTAACCGTTGTTCTACCAACAGTGAACACATATCCTGTGGTGCTTCTCCTGCCATCTAAGTCACCTGCCATATCCGAATCTACATACCCATGTAGATAAGTGTTTGACCCTGCATAGCATAAATACCTGCTGCTAGTCCCTCTCAGATATCTGAGAATCCACTGAACTGCTTTCCAATGTTCCTTTCCTGGATTGGCCATAAACTTGCTAACAACTCCCACTGCTTGGGCAATGTCAGGTCTGGTACATACCATTGCATACATCAAGCTCCCAATTGCTGAAGCATATGGAACTCTACTCATGTACTCAACCTCATCATGTGATTTAGGACACTGTTCTTTGCTCATATTGAAGTGTCCAGCCATAGGTGTGCTTACCAATTTTGCATCCTGCATATAGAACCTCTCCAACACCTTATTCACATAATCCTCTTGAGACAAAATCAACCTGTGATTTTTCCTGTCTCTCTTAATACTCATGCCAAGGATTTTCTTTGCTGCTCCTAAATCCTTCATGGCAAATGTGTGAGCTAATTTTACCTTTAGCTCAATAATTTCTTGCATGTGTGAACCTATAACAAGCATATCATCTACATACAATAACAGGATAATATAATGACCATTATCCAATTTGGTAAAATAAACACAATGGTCAGATTGACATTTACTAAAGCCATGCTCTGTCATAAACCTGTCAAATCTCAAATACCATTGTCTTGGAGCTTGCTTAAGACCATATAAGCTTTTCTTCAACCTGCACACAAGTTTCTCCTTACCTTTGACGTCAAAACCTTCCAGCTGATCCATATATATATCTTCATCCAAATCTCTATGAAGAAACACTGTCTTAACATCAAGCTACTCAAGATGCAAATCCTCAATAGCAACTAAAGACAATACAGTCCAAATAGAAGTCATTTTTACTATAAGAGAAAAAATTTCACCAAAATCAATACCTAGTTTCTGTGCAAATACCTTTACTACCAACCTGGCCTTATGTCTCATCTATCCATTCTCTCCTTCCTTTAACTTCTATACCCATTTGTTTTTCAGTGCTTTCTTTCTGGCTGGCAACTCAACCAAATCCTACATTTGGTTCTCTTCCAAGGAATCAATTTCCTCATTCATGCCATGCTTCCACTATTTCCTGGATTCTACCTATATTGCCTCATCAAAACTTTTTGGTTCTCCACCATCAGTGAGCAACACGTAGTATAAAGAAGGGGAATAACGAATTGGAGGTTTAATTACCCTTATAGTCCTCCTTATGGGCATTTGAGACTCATTCACAGCTTGTTGTTTGCCCAAATTTCATTCTGTCAGTGACTGATCTTGATCATCCCTCTGTCTAGACCCGATCGATGTCGGTTCTACCTGACTGACATCAGTCCCTTCCTGACCAACGTCAGTTACTATCTGACTAACATCGGTTCTTATGTGATCGATGTCAGTTCTTGTGTTTTCTTGTGACTAATGATTTTTACTCGTGAGCTCATTTTAGATCATAACCTCATCCAAATCAAGATTACCCTGCTCAGAATTATTCAGCCTCTTGAGCTGATCACTGTACATCACCTTCTCATTGAAAACTACATCACCGCTTCTAATAATTTTATTAGTTTCTAAATTCCATAACTGGAATCTGAAATCTCCAAAACCATAACCAATGAAAGTGCATCGCATAGATTTAACATCCAACTCATTTCTATTTTCTTTATCAACGTGCACAAAAGCTTCAAAACAAAAAACTCTGAGAATTGAAAGATCTACCTTTTTACCTATCCAAGCCTCTTTTGGAATTCCACCATCTAGAGTAGTAGAAGGTCCTCTGTTAATCCGGTAAACCATAGTATCTACAGCTTCTGCCCAAAACTTTAAGGGCAAACCAACATGCAATCTCATACTCCGTGCATGCTCCATTATTGTTCTATTCATCTTTTCATCAACTCCATTTTGCTGAGGTGTCCTTGGAACCATCCTTTCCCTGTGTATTCCAATCATAGAACAATAACTATTGAATTTATTGCTATAGTACTCACCACCATTGTCAGATCTAAGGTACTTCAATCTCAAACTTGTTTCATTCTCAACCAAAGATTTCCATTTCTTAAATGTGTCAAAAACATCAGATTTCCTCTTTATGCAATAAACCCATACCTTTCTTGTAGCATCATCAATGAAAGAAACATAATACTGTGATCATCCAATAGAAGCTACCTGAGCTGGTCCCCACATGTCTGTGTGAACAAGCTCCAACCTGTGCTTCTTCTTTGTTGACCTAGTATTGAGAAACCTTACTTTCCTCTATTTCCCAAAAACACAATGCTCACAAAAATCTAGATCTATGCTTTTCAAATCTGAAAGATTACCTTTTGACTTAAGAACATGCATTCCCTTCTCACTCATGTGACCAAGCCTATAGTGCCACATCTTTGCATCTACATCTGAAGTAGATAAAATAGAAGGAGAATAATCAGTAACACAAGTAGATAGATAAAGTGTACCTACTCTCTTACCTCTTGCTAATACAAGTGGACCCTTATAAACTTTCCAAGATTCAACTGTGAGAGTTACTGTGCAACCGTCATCACCCAACTTTCCTGTAGAAATCAAATTCCTCTTCAAGATGGGTACATGCATGACATCTTTCAACACCCATGTGTTGCCATTTTGCAATTTTAGCTATACTTTTCCTTTGCCAACAATTTGACATGGCTCACCATCCCCTAAATAAACTTTTCCAAAGTCTCCATGGACACAATCATTGAAGAATTCTCTATTTGGGGTTACATGGAAAGAAGCACCAAAATCTAAAACCCATGATGCTACTTGACTATCCAAAGAAAATATAAGAGCATCCTGTGCAACAATACCTGCAACATTTGCTTCTTTATTACCTTCTTGCTGATTTTCTTTGTTATCCTTCAACCAATAGTCTTTCTTTGCATGTCCTTTCTTTTCACAATTCTTGTAGATTATACCTCCATTTCTGGATTTGGATCTCCTTCCCATCTTTGACCTTGATTTCCTTTGCTTGCCTTTTTCTCTTTGCCTTCCCCTGCTTTCAATACTTAAAGCATTCCTGATGTTTCGCTTGTGCTTTTCCTACGAATTTCTTCATTCAAGATTACACTAACAACATCATCAAATTTCAAGATATTTGAAGCAGATGCAGTATTACTTACCACCATTACCAAGCTATGCCAGCTTTTAGGTAAAGAGCATAAGATTAAGAGAGCCTTAATTTCATCATCAAAAACTATTTTGACTGAATTTGAGTGATTTACAATTTCATGGAAATCATTAAGATGACTATATATAGATCTACCTTCTTGCATTTGCAAACTAAATAATTGCTTCATAAGATATACCTTATTCAAAGCTGAGGGTTTTTCATATAAGTTTGCCAGAGTATCCATTAAATCTACTGTTGTCTTTGCCTGTGATAAGTTAGAAATCACAGAATATGCCAGGCTCAACCTTATAGATCCAAGAGCCTTTCTATCAAGAACATTCCATTCGTCATCTTGCATATCTGTGGGCTTACTTGAAACTCCACCCAATGGTAAAAATAGATCTTTCTGATATATATAATATTCTATCTGCATCCTCCATCATTGATAATTCTTGCCATTGAATTTCTCCATTCTTAGCTTACTTTCTTCTGCCATTACTTTGCTCCCACTCAATCAAAAACCCCTGTGAGTGAACCTGTAATCAACAATCACTAACCTAGTCTGAACCTGGCTCTAATACCACTTGTCAAGATCTAGAACACACAAAGCTCTGATACCAAGCTTAGATACCACTTGTTAGGAACTTGGAGTATAATTGATTACTTTTGTATAAGCAACTAAACACCGAATTGAACCAGAAGTAATAAGTAACTAGAATTATGAAATAGCAAATAATAGGAGATACAAGAAACAACCAATCTTGTATTAAACTCTTCCAAAATATAATAAAGAAATCTCACTCTTCCCACAACTCTTGGGTGTACAGTATTTCTCTCAAGAGTTCTCTCTCTCTCTCTCTCTCTCACACACACACACACACACACACACACAATCAATTACAATCAACTCAATAACTGAGTTGTTATTCCCTTGCTTAAAGTAATACATGCCCCATGGGTCTCTTAAATAGGATCCAAGGCATACAATAATTAGAAACACAGACTCAAGACTAAAATAAGTCTTTACATGCAAACACTTAGTCCTCCTAAAATTAGACCAAATCTAATTCTAGAAATGCATGCAAACACACACGCACACAGGTGACAGATGCCGGTCACTATCGGTCTACATATGATTGATGTCGGCTGATCCTTGACCGATGTCAGTCGATCCTGATCCACGCTTGACCGATGTCAGTGATACTGTTGATGACGGTTACCTGTTAACTGATGTCAGTTATTGGTTAAGCCCAGTAACCTCCACAAGAGTTTAATAGTGAAGCTTTTAGCTCCATAACTCGACATCTTGATTTGTGATCTCCCAAAGAAACAGCTCCATAACTCAACATCTTGATTTGTGATCTCCCAAAGAAACATTGTCTTTAAGGCCTAAAAATTCACAAGATGCCTTATCATTTTGAAACTCATTAATTGACAAAGTGGATTCTTGTTGGTTCTAATTTATCAGTAGGGGATAATATAATGGTAATGGGATGCAATAAATGACTAGGGTAAGGGTACAAATGGCATTGGTATTGAATATATTAGTCTTAGCTAGGTCATCAAAGGTGAGACTATGATCATACTCTACTTCACTGTCATCATCATCCTCACTAGGCATTGGTGATGGAATTTGAATAAGACATGTGGGGTTAACCCCAGACAGTTTAAATCCAATTCCATAAGGTCTTTCATACTTAGTCATTGAAATTGGCTTGACGGTTCCTTGATGATTTTATCTATGGACTCTTCCTTCATAATTGTGATGCTCCATGATCCTATTGGGAATAGGATACTTTGCACTTTTATAACAAGCAGCTTGGTCATCATTGTATAACCATGATTTGTCCCCTTTAAGAGGGTCGGGTTCTAGGCTAGATGCTGGTATAAATGTGACAAGTCCCTTATCTTTGTTCTTTCATTGCCAATGCATATGTGGGGTGACTTTAGGTCACCTAAAGGTTTTTAGATTATAAGAAATATTGATAATATAAAATGTATCATGGGTCACATACTCTCCTAATCCATTATCTGAAATGGTGAAATTATTAAAAGCTTTAGGAGGTGGCATGTGGGAAAGGGAATCTAAGGTATTATGATCTATGCAATTATTTAGTGAAGGATCAATAAGTATGGCCTTTCCTTTATCCTACTTGGAACTTAGATTCATGCCATGCTGATAATTGTAAATTTTAAATTTAACTTGAAGATGTTTGCAGTGTTCATATGGGTGTAAATCTCTTAGAATATTCACTTTCATCCCTGAGTGGGAAAACTTGATACATTGGTGTAACATTGATGGGACTGCACAAATCTCATGTAACCAAGGATTTCCTAGAAGAATATTGTATGATAACTCAAGATCAAGCACACAGAAAAGTGTATCATGGTTCAAAGGCCCAATGATAACTCACAAACTAATGGTGTCTTGTGATTCTCTTTCTTGATTATCATAGGCTTTGATGGCTATCATTTCTAGTTAGAGATCTACCATTGTGTACCCAAGAATATTGATGAGCTTTAGAGACACTATGTTGAGGATTGATCCATTGTCTATAAGGACATGTTTCACTTTATGCCATTTTATATAAACTTCTATCTATAATGGGTTATTATGTAGCAGGCTAAGGGAAGATATATCACTTTGGTTAAATGTGACTTATTAGGCTGAAGCTAGGTGTCCAACCAAAGCTTGAAATTTATCAGGGGATATGTCACTAGCTATAGTGGATTGGGTTAAAAACCCATTTAAGATGTTCTTGTGGATTAATGATGTTCATAAAAAATCTAAAATAGAAATTTATGCTAGTGTTTTCTGTAATTGTTCCACAATATCAAAATTCTTATCAGTATTGAATGGTTTATTCTGAGTTTAAATAGTTGGTTGGATAATAGGTAAAGTGGCAGATGGTTGTGGGCCTATTATAGTAATCTTTGAACTTTGAGTTGTGATTTCACAATTGGGATTAGATACTGAACCATGATTGCTAACAAATGTTGAGAATGGTGTGGGGTCAGATAAGACAAGTCTTGGTTGCTAGTGCACTTGTATATGGTCATGTGGCAAGGATAAGTTATCGATATAAGGTCCAAAAGTGGAAGTCCATATTTGTTGGCTTGCTTGTATGTAGTCCCAAGTCAAAGAAGGATTATTCATGTAATTTGATTGAGTATTAGTGTTTAGCAATGGTCTACATTAATTAATGCTTGGTCTATGATTAATAGAGATGGTGTTAACGCTACCCCTTGCAATATGACCTACAACCCTATTTTAGTCATGTGCAACTGCATGGTAGGTTTGTATAACCTTGGTTTTGTCTATTTTTCTATCATTGTGGGTTCTATTATTGATTTTACTGATTATATTGGTTATATTGGTTTGGCCTTTGATTTTGATACTGTTGATTTTATTGTTGCACTGACCAATGTTGTTGCTAATTATTATGTCAAGGAAAGGGGTTTCGATAAATCCTAAGAGTTTAATTGGAAGTGGAAGTACCATTATCCAATGTTATCTCCCCATTTTCCAACATATTTTCAATCAAACACTTGATTTGAACACATCTTTGTAGATTATACCCATTAACCTAATGATATTCATAGAATTCATTTTCATGATACCAATCAAGATATGGAATGCCTTGCAGATAATGCTTTGGTATAGGCCAACTAATTAGATTAGCAGTGACACATTTTCAAAATATAGATTCAATAGACTCTACTAGGTCACGAAAGACATGATGCATAGGCATGGTTCTCTTTGGAGGAGGGGTTTGTAATGGTAAAGGTTGTTGTATCAATTGCATAGGTCTTGGTTATTGTGCTTGTGACATGGTTGGAGAGGTTTTTGAGTAGGAGTAAGCTAAAAAAGTGGTGCAAATGATGTTTTCACTATTTGTACATGACATGATTTAGTTACTTCATTTCCCACAACATTCCTATTACAGTTAAATTTTTTTGATCTTTCTTGGTTATTGGCTTGTGCTGATTGCGATGCTTGCACTTGAATGGGATGTTGATTTTGGCCATTTCCCTGATTGGTACCTTGATTCTAATTAGTTAAATTAAGCTTGATGACTCCTTTATTGATGAACACTCACTTTATCAACAAACCTTTATCAATGATCTCTTTGAAAGTATGTGCACATTGTAGTTCTAGATGATAAGATATTTCACTATGCAAATTTTTAGTAAACATAATAACTAATTGTTTATCTGGTAAACTATTGGTGAAAAGGCTTACAAGGGCTCTCCATCATTGTAGATAACTTGCCAAAATCTCACCATCTTTTTGCTTTACTTGCATTAAATTCACTAACGAAATCTCATGCTTGAGATTATAAGAAAAGTGCTATACAAACTTATCAAAAAGATCATCAAAATCCATTATTTAATGTTTAGGCAAGTTTAAAAACCACTTCAAGGCTTGTCCATCCAAGCTCCTAGGAAATAACAATAAAATATATATATCACTATATGCCACCAGTTGACATGCGACAAAGAACTCGGTCAAATGAGCCTTAGGGTCACCTTTCCCTTTGTATTTGTTGAATTTTAGTGGTTTGTATCGTAGAGGAAATGGTATATGCAAATACTCCATGTTGAATGGATAGGAACACACATAATCCAATTTGAACTTTTTAGTTTGTTTCCCATCTTGAATGGCAATAATTGCATCCTTCATCTGTTGCAATTCTTAGGATAAGAAACTGGAAGGAACATTGGTTTGAAGGAGAGTATTAGTTTGAATAGATGGTTGGGAGGTCATAAGTGGGACACTTTAACCAAGTTATGATGGAGATACTTGTTTTGGAATATTGTTTTGGTTGGGAAATGGACCAAAAATATACATACATGGATTAGGGTGTACTTGGAATTATACATTTGGTTACATGATATTCTGGTTTGGGTTGGCTATGAAGGTTTGACTAGGAGGATTTAGTAGTTGGGATGAAGGGATCTAACTCTACTGTGCTTTTTATGGTTGAAAAGGGACATGATGTCGACTAATCAAACCTTGCTATTGAGTTAGAACTTATGGACCAAGACCCTGTCTCTGAATTTTTGGCACATTTTAAACCAATAGTTGTCTAGTAGGTACTTGAGAAACATGGGAGCCTCCTTGTTGCATGAATACCTATGAAGAAGTGACAATAGGTTGAAAATTTAGAATCTATCATTGACCAATATTTTCACATTATTGAATAGTCATTGCTTGGTTTTAGATTGGCATATTAGTATACAACTAAATAGGTATGTTTGTCATTACCTGGTGAGGTGGAACATTAGTTTTCCCTAATTGAGGTGGTAATGTATTTTTCCTCTATTACATTGGTACACTAGATTGTGCCTAATATTATAAAATACTACTGCTACTTGTTGAGGAGGAATAAGTTTCATCAAATTCTATTGTTCAAGTGTGACACTAGCCATTATTTAACTACCTAATCTCATAGGTTGTACACTTAAGGAGGTATCCAGTTGAGGTTGGGATGTAGAAACTCCTATTCCTTGGTATGATGATCCACTCATGGTATTAACTATAGGTACATGTTGTTGGTTAATTGTTTGTGTGTTAATACCACTTTGATTAGGATTGGATGTTGTTTGCACATTGGCCACTATATTTTGCTCATTATTCTATGCAGAAGTAGAAGACACTTCTTCAATAATGGGCATATGCAACACGTTGTCTACCAAAGGGTTTTTCATGAATGGTTTCAAACTCTGATTCTCTTGACCAGTTAACTCTATCAAAACTCCTGTTGAGGGAATTAGGTCAATAAGAGGCTTACTCACCATGT